>VWZD01009617.1:108752-132878 GCA_013396695.1 Sakesphorus luctuosus
TCCATTGCAGTCACAGACAGCAACGCATTCCTGAATATCTCCACTCTCTCATCAAGAAGCCTTAAGTTATTAGAGTGGACAATTTCCTCCTCTTGGGCATTGCAAAATTCTGCGCATGTACAACTGCCAATATTATAGACAGGGATGCTGGTAATAAAGACAGATGTGGATAGGCCCTATGATTTAGCCAGTAGCAAACAAACAAAAAACAACTAGATTTTCTGAGTAAAAAGGGAGAGAGAGAAAAAAAACCTTGAAAATCATTAAATGAAATTAGATTTAAAGAGAAATCATTGAAATAAAATCACTTAGGTAAAGTAGTTGAACAGATTAATGGAAATGAATAGCGTGGAACAAAATTTTTTAAACTACCCTGCAGGTTACAAAACATTTACTTAAAATGTAAGGTGATTTAACTTAATCTGACATTACACTTTCAGAGAGGAATAAATTTAGAATTGGGTTAAAGTGTATGAGAACATAGCTAGTCTATGTAGTTTTATAACAATGTAATTATTTTAGAGCAACATATATGAGCAAACGTGTTGGTCAGTAGTCTAAATATAGATGTGGTTCACAGGATAACTCTACATGGTAAGGGAAGAAGCTTAGCTAATATCTATGAAAAACAGTTTCATTCCAGTCTCGGCAGCAGTGGTAAATGCAATAGAAGTTTGCTTTTCTTTATAAATGATTACAGGCAGAAAGAAAGAAAAGTAGGGTAATAAACGAATTGAAGCTGTAATGAATACTGACAGTTTGGAATAAAAGCTAGAAAGGTGGCGGTGTGCAGTAACTAAGCTATGATTTCCCATTCTGCAGATTTTATGCCAGTACTTGTGTGACTTCTGAAGTCTGTGAAATTTGTCCTTACCATACCATTTTTTTTCCCCTTCACTGAAGTTAATCTTGCTATTCTGTTTATGCTGGTTGACTGACATTAGTTATTAAGACATAAATGAAGCTACTGGGTGAAAGAAGAGAACTAGAAATTCTTCAGGAAGGATTTGGAACAGTTTCCAGCACTGATGGTTCTTGTTAGAGAAGTACACATGCCCAGAGGGCTACAGGATTGGGGTGGAGACTGTCACTCTGAGGTATAGTGTTGACAGAAGAGAACAAACTCTGGTTTGGTTTCCTTTGTCTTTTTCTACTCTTCTGAAAAAAAAAAGTGAAATATTTGTGTTTTATCATTTATACACATGCATATACACATTATATGTATACCATAATATCTATGTAATATGGTACTTACTGATTAATGAAAAAGTTGCATTTTAGTTTGCATAAACCCTCCATTTGATCCAAAACCTCATTAAAATTAGATTTTCTTACTGATTAATGAAAAAGTTGCATTTTAGTTTGCATAAACCCTCCATTTGATCCAAAACCTCACTAAAATTAGGGTTTCAAAATACTATATAATAGTATCTGACAACAATGGTAAATGTCCAAATATTTCAATTTTTATTGAAATTGTTTTAAAAAGTTGAGAGTAATTCATTAGAATTTTTGAAAATTTGTCCATCTGAAGTTTTCTGGTACTTTATTATAATTGCTTATGAAGGACAGAGTAGAATAAGGTTGGGAAGAAGTGAAGAGGTTCCAATGAAAAATTTTCCTGATTTCTAGTATTGACTGCCAATCAGAATGCTCATATGCATAGAAGAAGATAAAGTTGTGTTTTGCTTTGTTTTATGACAGTGTTTAACCTGCATTTTGTCAGGTCTGTCAAATATACCCATTGATTTTTGTGACTGTGAATTGCCCATCAAAAGTTCATGACTCCCTTAAGCACATCAGTTGTTTCTAATCATATAGTTATCAAAGAAGAAAGATCAACAAAAAATTCATATCTCTGTTTTTCTGGTTATAAAAATATTACTTAATTTTCATGAATGTTATAAGGTAAAGTGATATGTTTTCTTTACAGTGATTTGATGGGCATTTCCAAATAGATTGCTGGAAATCAGAAAACAGTATGATAATTCAGTACTGGAATAATTCAAATCATAAACTGAAAATGTTTTTCTGATTAAAATAGCCAGTTAAATCCAAGGAACTGAATAGTCCTAAAAAAAAAGGCAGAAAATAATTAACTCCAATAGTTTTGAGAACAACTTACAGGGAACATTTATATATTCATTATTTCTCTAGTTCGGAGTTAACATTTTATTTAATTAAAGTTTATTACAAGTTAAATATCGTTTTCTACACAGCTTTTGCATAATGTATCGTATTGTCTCCTACAAAGAAAAGTGGCTTTTGTTATGAATTATGTCTTTGGCTTTCTCTAGGCATCAAATCATTATCTACAAAATAGTCCTCTCCATTTGTACATGTCAGAAACCTGTGCATGCAAAATCAATCATGATTCCTATCACACTTCCCTAAATCATATCTTTATTAGATTACTTCAGAGCAGGATGAGTCACACTGCAAGACAATCTCTGCAGGGTGGGAGCGTTGCACCCCATGACATTGGCTGGATGCCCTGTTAAAAGTTACTCTTTCTTCCCCTATCTCCAGTAGCTGGTATTGGCTACTTCAGGTGTTGCTGTCTTTTA
This sequence comes from Sakesphorus luctuosus, assembly GCA_013396695.1. Classification (NCBI taxonomy): domain Eukaryota; kingdom Metazoa; phylum Chordata; class Aves; order Passeriformes; family Thamnophilidae; genus Sakesphorus; species Sakesphorus luctuosus. The sequence continues at coordinate 111,320 of VWZD01009617.1, forward strand.
GACTGAGTGGCAAACCTACCGAATAGATTCCAATATGGTAAAATGATCTCTTTGTTTGTCTTTTCACATACTGTATGACCTCAAAAAGACATAACTGCCTATAGGGATTGGTTTCTTGATTTCTCTTTAGAGTGACTTATAAAAGTGTTGTGGAACTTTGTATTTCACTTCATAAACTTATACTTCAGTACTTGAAAACTGAGTTGTACAAAAAGTTTTAGAAGATTTAATTGTGAGACAACTCATAAACTGAGACATACTATAAATAACAACTGGGCGGTAAGGAATTGCAGCCACTGGATAAGGTGAAGATAAGATTTCAGCTACATTATATGAAATTAGTGTAAATTTTTGTACGTGTAAGGAATCAAGTCTTCCCCCTAGACAACATTTAAGCTATTTGCTATTTCTAATGTGGTACTTTCTAAGAAGAGAAATAAACCCCTCAAACAGGAGATTTCACAAAAGCAGAAGTTGAATGTTCTGAGTGTTTACCAGTACAGCATTTGCAGTTGAGTAGTCCAATATTTAGAGCATACTATACTTTAAATTTATAAATCAACTAACATATTTTAATTGTGTTTTTAAAGATTACTGGCTGTGTTCCCAGATTTCACTGTGGTAAGTGAGTTACTGATCTTTCACAGTCATCAAATACATGTCATAAAATATTTCTGTCAGTGCTGTAGACCTTACATTTTCTTATTGTACAAATATGAGGATGTCTGGTATACTCAACTTAAAGTCTTGTTTGTATAACATGAATTTACATGCCTTTTATTTAGGTCTATTTTGTCTCACCCTTCATAATTGCTTTATTTTGTAATGTTTTTCTTCAGGAAGGTATTTTTAGGGCTTGAGATGCCCCCTTTAGTTAAACCAGAGTCTGCTTTAGATAAATAGGATTTACTTTTCCTTTCAAACTTAATTACTTTTCAGAATGATGATCAATTTCCCGCTTTGCTTGCTTGAGGGGAGTGACACTGTAGGAGACCCTTATACATTTGCTTTGTAATAAGCCTTTATTCATACACTTCAGGCTATACAATCAGCTCCTCCACACCACAGTGTGTGCCTGTGTGTGTGGCTGCAGCTGCAGGCCTGCAGATTGGAATGTTGATGACGAGGAGCAGAAGTGCTGAGGAATGAATCTGTGTGGAGGAAAGCAATAATCTGTCTGTGAGTGTCCACAGGTCTTATTATATAAAATGATGGTCTCTTTTCAATTTATTTTTTTTAAAAGAAATATTTCCTATATAATACGCTGCCTAAACAGTGTCATTCTAGTGTTCTCTTTTACACTTTTTTAAAAAATATTGAGGAACAGGAGTAATTTTTTCTCTAACCAAAAGACATACTAATTTGAGATCTTGATAGTTAAAGTAGGGTATTTTCTTGTTGAAACAATCAGTTTTATGTTTCAATTTCTGGCTTGTCATTTTTGTGTTTTAAAATAAAGTCAGTTTTAAAGCATAAATTTAGTTCCCAGGGAATAAAAGTTTATGGAAAGCTACAAGTATTATCTATAGTTTTGCTATGACAGTAATATTTCACATGATCAAGAATCTAGTTATATTGATATTAATAGAACCCCCCTTTTTTCCAGGAGATATGTGAAGACTTATTTGGAGCAGGGCAGGGAAGCATTAAAGATATTGCAATCATACTGGAAAACAATTTAGTTTTCACATTACTGCTCCTTAGAAGACAGCTTCTTGTCAATTTTACTTGGTATCCAGTGTGATTTTCATGGTTGGTCTTCTTTAAATGGACCATAACATAACCATTTAGCAGAAGAAATAGTCTTTGTCTTTTCACCTAAGTGTCAGTTAAAAGAAATGTATAAAAGAGAGAGGTCTGTATTCAAAGGTCTCTTCTTGAACATAGGGATGGTTCTGGTCCTTAACCAAACATGATGAGTCATTGATATATTTATTTAAATGTTAGAATAATAGAATGGTTTGGGTTGGAATGGACCTATCAGAGACAGGGGCACCTTCTACTAGACCAGATTGCTCAAAGTCCCGTCCAGCCTGGCCTTGAATACCTCCAGGTCTGGGTGTCAACAACAACTCTGGGCAACGTGTTGCAGTGCCCCACCACCCTCACAGTGAAGAAGTTGCAGTAAAATTAAAAATTTGTAAGTAGACAGAGGTAAATGATCCTCCAGTACTTCTTCCTACTTTATGTTAAAACTACCTTCTGTAATTTTGGCTGCTTGTCCTCACAGTGGAAGAGTAGGATGATATTTTGTGTTTGCCTTATTACAATCTCAGACAGAGAAAAATAATTTTTACTAGATTCTACTGCTGTGTGCAAAAATTTTAAACAAACATTGGATTACATTTAAATTCCATTGGGATTTCCATCTCAACAACAGGTTGCCAAAGGGCTTGAGTTTGCATCTTTTCTACATTCTGTCTTGGATCTATTCTGTAATCAGTTATTACAAAAGTGTGCAAGAAAGGTCTTCAGACAACATAGAGATGGAGAGAGAAAATGTATTAACTACAGGAGGTTTTTTCTTACTGAGCCATTTGCACTCGTCAAATGTTGTTCTAAAGCTGATTTTCTAATCTATTAAACAGTGGATTTTCTGTCACTTCCCTTCCACTAACTGAGTGCACTGTGACAGAAAGCTTTTGCTGTTGACTTGACCTAAATTTAAATTACTGTGTGCCACAGACCATGGTGTGTGCTGTCCCCAAAGATGTCACATTTCAGTCCAGGAATAAGGTGGCACATCTGTGAAACTGGATGAGCTGTTTTGTTCTCCAGAGAAGGGTGAGGCCTGCAAGGCAACTTTACTAATTGTGCCTTGAAAAGCATGCCAACTTCAAAGGAGCAAGCATTTCTATAGGAGGATAATACAGAAATAGAAATTAAGGGTCAAATTGACTTGCTGATACAACTTGTCTTGTCCATTTATTTCCAGTGCGGGTTAATCTTCATATAAAGATTAGAGAGGTCCACACCTGTAACTTTTTGTAGTTTAAATACAGTAACTATTTCTTATTTTCCAGTTCTGCTGATATTTAGGACTGGTCTTAACATATTTGTCATAGTTTTTTAACATATTTGTCTCTATTTTCATTACAGTTGTGTATGTGAAATCTGGTCTCAATTGAGAACACTGTTGCTCTAAAGCAAAGGAGCCTGATCCTTGTATAAAAACCAAGTCCAGCAGACACATATAAACAATTATTCATGTATAAATTATGTATGGGGTTTTTACACACACAAATAAAAAGTAGTAAAGACACTCATCTTTTGGTTAGGAGTAAGTCGTTATTTACTTTACGACAAACTGAAGTCTTTTACTTAAAACAAATTAGTATAAAACAGACAGAGGGATTTTTTGCATGGAGGTGCTTAAAATGTTTCCTGAGTACTGCTTTATTAATGTTCACATTTGATAAATTTATGCAACATCACAATGAAAATTATTCCTTTCTGTGGCATGGTTCAAAAAGGTTTTCATGAAACTAGTAGTTACAGAGCGAGGTTTTAAAATTATAATGAAATAACAGTGCAGATGTCATATTAGCAGTGACCACAGGAGAATGAACCAAAACCTGAAAGACAGAATCATATACAAATTTTTGTGATATGGACATAACACAGAAAATTTTCTTGCACTGGTTTGCCTTTGTTTCTGCCTGTGACTGTGGCTTCTTTTCTTTTTTAAGGATTTTTTTTTTTATTATTTTCAGTAAGGTAAGACAGGTAGACTATAAAACCATACTAAAAATAAGTGCTGAGAAGTATTCATTCCCATTGTTATTGGAAAACCATCAATGGCATTTAACTCCAATTTCCATTGGTGGGGGGGAGGGAAGGGGGGGGAAGGGCATGAACAAGGGGGGAATGGAAGGGAAAGGAAAAGAAAAACAAACAAACAAACAAAAACATACACACACACACACCCCAAAATGGAAAAATGTATTTTCAACATTTCCAAGAGAAAGAGCTCTCAGAGCTCTCCACTCTGAACTTTCCACTTTCACTCATTTAAATTAGTATCTAGGAACAATAGATCTTGCTGTATTTTGAAAAGAAGTTAACCGAACTTGTATAAATGAAATTCCCAGACTCTGTGATAGTGCCTCAAGCTAGCTATGAGAGGAAGACTTAGATCATGAAAATTGCAGAAATTTCTAAATCTGATATCTTGTATTATTTTAAATATATAGAGATATTAGAAAAAACTTAAACTGAACTCTTTAGTATTTCCATCAAGCAATAATTTCTTCTTTATTTTTATTTGCAGGACAGTCATTTTTATTTACTGCTGGTGATTTAATTTTCCCTTTGTGACTTAATGGGGTAAAATATAAAGATCGGAGGAAATAAATAATTTTATTGCTTAAACTCATCACTGCAGCGTGGGAATCCATCAAATTCCCATTTTCTCATGTATAGATATTGTCTGTTTAATGTTACTGCTCATATTATAATTACATAAAAACCCTTGTATATTTTTTTCTCAAGTAGGTTGTCACCTTTTCCTGTGGTATGTAATGGGAGCTAAAGCAAGAACCTGAAGGAAAGCTTTGTCTTCAGACTCTGTTGGTGGGTCCACAGTTCTGTGCAACCAATTTGTTTAGTGAGTAGGACAGGAAAAATATAGAAATCATTACTTTTGCAAAGATGTCGAGCAATCATGCATTAAGATGCTCCATATATTTTATCATTTGAGTTTTGATAATTTTGGCAAATATGTTATTATTAAATGTTCTGATATAACAGAAGTAACTGTTTATTGAGTGTTTCCAATGTGTGTGGTTGTATAATGTAATAGGAGGGTAAATAACTGATTTTAATTCTGTGTTTATTAGTACACATCTAAATTCTCAAGTATAGTTCTATCAAAGCCCATAGATTTCATCTAGTCAGCATTTCTGTCACTCAGCACATTTGACAAATGGCCTTCTAACTTCTCCATGTTTCAGTTGTGAGACAAATCACACAATATTTTGTACTAATACAATTGTACTTAAAACGTATGTATAACGTATTTTTCTCAGCAAGACCTGAACTTTTATTTTCGAATAATGAAGACAAATACAAGCTTTTGTAGATTATCTATAGAGGCAGAAGTTTATAATGAAAAGTAGGGCAAGTCAGTACCTCTCTTTAACAGCAAAGGAGAAAATATTTTTGAAATTCCAATTCACAAGTCCTTATTGACAATTTTTGGTGTTCACATTTTTTTCTATAAAATCACTTACGACACATCTCTTATTTTTCAGTATTTCTGTCTCAGTATTCAGAGTAATATCTAGATTATGATGGGTTTTTTCATGCTGAAAGCCTCATGTTTATGTTTGGGGACTCTGTGTGTGGAAAAAAAATTACAAACAAAATGCAACAAACATCAGAGCTGGAATTCATCCAGGTGAACATAAATGTTCAAAAGTTCTTAAATTTTTAAATCTCAGCTAATCATCAGAGTTAATGGAAGGAAACAAGAACCTTTTCAACTGACTCATTTCTTCCAATTTGTTATACCTGTGTTAGGATGAGATTAACTGTTCTCCTGAAATTCACGCATTTCTGCACAAAGAATATAAAGGCTGTGTCAGATGGCTAATACTAAGACATCTAACTTTAGGACAGGTGAAAATTAGGCATGATGAACTGCATCTATAATTGGTTAGAGTGGGAATTGTTTGGACCTTAGGAGGCAAAATGTGTTCAATTTTCAGTCTCCCTGTAGGCTACTGTTGGAAAGAATGGCAAAATCTCTCCTTCCAGTAAATTGATCCAACCAGTAAACAATGTTAAATTTACTCTTTACAGAAATGACAGAAAGGAAACATGAAGGATTGAGCTGCTGACTTCTCTGAACTGTTAAAATGGATTTGAATTGAGTACAGCTTGCAATCACTGTGGTTTGCAGCAAGAGAAATATGCATGAGAGAGTTAGTCCACCGTTAGTCATATGCTACATAAACCAGGAAATGATATCTGATGCTGTCCCATGGAAGTATCATCTCCAGCTCAGTGGAGGCATGTTGTACTTTTCCACTCAGACTTGAACTCAATGATTGGTCAGAATTGTGTGTGTGTATACATAAATACATGTACAAACTGTACATAAATATACACATAAATGGTAGTGTCTCTGGAATTTTGGACATATTCCGAGTTTAATATGTTACTTTACACTGGGTTAAATTGCTGATGGCATAACTTGGCCATTACAATGAAGATAAAATTTACTATTTACGTACAAAGTGTTAGTCTTACTGCAAGAATAACCCATCATTGAAAATGAGCAAATGTATCTGTTCGATTTTCATGAGCCAAGTTAGTAAAATTGCGAGTTTGTCTGTTATAGCAAGTTGCTTTTATATCTTGCCCTATTTTATCATTTGAATGCTTTCTATAGCATCTTCTCTTTAAAAAAGAAAAAATACATTTTTCATCTTCATGAGAAATTCTGAGATTTGCACATACTCTGGCTGCCAAAAGAGAACAACCTTAACTGACCTTGGTAAAAACAAAAAAAATGAAATTGGTTTCAAAGTTAAATTCTTGAGTGTGAGAAAGCAACAGTTTATGGAAAATAACTGAGAAGAGAGAAAAACCCAAGTCTATGACAACAGACAAGAAGGACAGGACAGTCTGTTCTGGAGGTCAAAGCTGCAGTGTGGGCAGGGCACGAACATACATTGTCCCACCTTGCCAAAGTTAAATGCTGTGTGTCTTCCGTTTCAGTGCCTGCCTGTGTAAACAACTGGTTATGGAACAGGATGAAACAACATAATTCACACCAGTCCTGACAGAAAGGTTTCTTTCTTTTTCTTTTGTCTATATTACATGCCTCTAGTTTCTGAATGCTTTGTGGCATGCAGTTGTCAGTTTAAGAAGGACAGGCAACACACCTATGGGTTGTCAGTAATAAAACATTTTGTGGAGAGAATATAGCTGCTGCTAGTTTGATAGCTGCCATCTGAAAGTGTCTGTATCACACCAAAAAAGCAGAAAAGAGAAAGATTATCTCTGGGAAGCATAGCAACACTGTTTCTAGCAAATCATTTCTAAAACTAGACATCCGCTATAAACTGATAAACATCCTTTATTTATTGTCCTGAACAGACTACTTATTCTATTTCAATCTTTTCCAGCAGTGTGATTACTTGATATCATCTTTTATAACTAAACTAAGTACTGATTGACCCAAGAAATCAAAGTGATGCCTAAGGAACTCATGTGAAATATATATTTTGTATAATCTAATTCTACCTCTGTGATATTTTTCATCCGTATGTCCTTCTCTTGAAAGGACTTATGGTGCTTCAGATCTGGGATCTTCCCATCAGTAACTCATACATTATAAAGGACATCTGTCATTCTCTTGATCCTAAACAGTGCTAGTGGCTGCTAGTCAAACAGACATCAAAACCAGTAATTTTTCATTACCTCATTATCATCTCTGAATGCTGGAAGTCCTGCTCAAAGGCATGTATTTGAAAGATATGAGCAAAATCATAAATTGAGCATTTCTCATTGCAAAATTATTTTTTGGGTGCCATACTTTCAGATAATTCTGTTGTTAGGTTTAGGTAGGGCTGGGTCGGCAAAGGTCTTATACTCCCAAAATCTATAGCGACTTGCCCCCAGCTGAGGACTGCTGAACAGTCTGCAAGATTTTTCAGTTGTATAGGAAGAGTCAGGTGCCTCAGCGTGAAATGAAAGAAGCTGCAATTCTGATTTCAGACCTAGCCTAGAGATCAGCAGTGCAGAGAGTCTGGTTGAAAACCCACCCAGAGCTCTACCCTTGGCACTTCATTTAGGGATTAGGGGCAATGTTGCTATGAGGTGATTGTTCAGATATACAACAATCTCCTGTGATACAGACCTGTTCTGTAAAGCTTGCTCAGCCATGGAGACCACAAACGAATTTCACCCATGTTACAGGAATGTACTATATCTCTAGGTGAAGGCAGAGTTTGAGCTGGAAAAGAAAGTACTCTCCCTATTGAAATTGGATGCTCTCTCCTTTAATGAACATGCTGATTGTGGGCCATTACCTATTGGCAATAGGATTGGTAAAGGCAAGGGGATGCCAGTAGTATAGACACAAAAGCTTGAGTGCCATCCTCACCTCCCATCCACTACAGCTGTGACTTGGGCTCAGCCTTATCCTAGTGTGGTCTTCCTGTAGCGACTAGCCCTGTGCACATGCTTGCTGTTTGATGGCTGTAAAAGTTAAATCATAGAACCATAGGATGGCTTGGGTTGGAAGGGACCGTTGAGTTCCAACTCTCCTCGCCATGCCTAATAGACCAGGTTGCTCAGAGATCCATCCAACCTGGCCTTGAACATTTTAAGGATGAGGTATCTGCAACCTCTTTGGGCAGCTTATTCCAGCCTCACCAACCTCACAGCAAAAATATTCTTCTTAATATCTAATCTACACCTACTTCCTTTCACTTTAAAACCATTGCCCCTTGTCCTCTCACTACATGCCCTTATAAAGTTCCAGTTCTTTACTTTTCCTTCACTTGTGAAACCCACAGTTTTAAAATGAAACAGAACCCACAGATTCAGGCGGGCTGACTGGCCCTACCCTCCACTGGATGATGCCTCCTGACAGCTGAGGTAGTGGAACTTGCATGTCCTGGCCCATAAACACATGGCTGTCTCTCTGAGGAGTGCTGTTCTGTCAAAGTCAAAGCCACTGTGGAATAGATATGTGCTTCAGCTGTGGCAAACACCCAAAAGAGAAAGAATGCACCTCTGAGCAGGGATTTTTCTGATATAAGAGAAGAGATCTTATCATCTTAGTGCCTCTTCAGACCTGGACTTTAAGATTGTTGTGGTAGTTTTAGCTAGGCCTGAAATTAGCAGGCTCAGACAATCCACATAGATTAGGAGAGACAAGTATCATCTGACTTAAGCATCCAAAGCAATATTTCATGCCAGATGATGCAAACATAAGATATGATAAAGGAGTAGGAGGTGTTTTTTCTCAGTTCCATCATGGCCGAAGTAAAGGCAGGACACTGTGCAACTGTCCTGCTGAAGTGGGCCTTGCTGTGGCTGCCGCGACTTGCATTTTGTTTGAATTCAGGGAAGTAGAAACATTTTGTTGTTATACTTTCTGTTTCTTGCTGGGTGTCTTTTAAGGTGCTTATAGATCTAGAGTGATAGAATCTGTTTTGAATGGGGAGTGGGGAGTTATTTTTGGTTATTTCTAACTTTTGTGTGTGTTATATTGTAGTTACTCTTAATTGTCTCTTTCCTGTATAGATATATATAGTTAGTTTAAGCATAAAACTAGTTTGAGTTTCTAGGGTTTTTTTTCCTTTTTCCCTTTTCTCAGCTGAGGGGGAGGGAAGCTTTCTCTCTGTGTTGGGCAGTTGGCATTTTGCCAGCTCAACCCAAGACAATTGTCCATCAGCTGCTTAAATTTCTTTGTTAGTAAACTTCTTTAAGGCCGCTATTGTTTAAAAATTATTTTAAATAACTGTAATTTCTTTTCCTAAAGATCTGCCATACTTTGCCTAGTCTTTTACAATACCATATTATTTCCCCCTCCTCCCTGCCCCCCGCTTTCTTTCTGTGCCTTTTCTTTTTTTCCCCCAACTTTGTATAGTGTCTTTAACAGAATTTTGATTTTATGGCAGAAGATATCAGCAGTTTGCTACATTCTCATCAAACTGGTCTTACTAAGAAATTAGCATTGTCTTTACAATTGGAAGTGTTGCTGGTAATATCAACACACTCCCTGCCCTCCTTAACATAATCACAGAGGTATTGCTATAAAAATGCTTAGACGGATACAACTGATTTAAGTTCCTTGGAATTACATCAGATATACTGGTGTCAAACTGCACCTACACAGATGCGTAATTCTTCCAGTGAAAACTCACAGGAGATACTGATTCAGCTAGGCTGTTAAATGCTATAAATAGACAACATCCAGTTTGTATACAGCCCTCAGTGAAGAGAGGAGGGGTTGTGCACTACTTGAAAGCAGTAAGATACAATATCTTTATTTGAATTTACCTCCCTTGGGTAACTGCTGGCTTTGAAAATTAACAAAGAAAATGCTTTGGTTTTACATGTTTAACTCTGAAAGCCTTCATATTCCATATCTGCTAGGGGAGCATAACATTCAAGAGAAAATGAACTCAGATTTCTCTGCTGAGTCTAAGTCATATTGGTGATGAATACTTTACTGGAAAGAGACATACATAATATCAGTGACCTGAATATTCAACACAGTGTCTATAGATTTTCTTTGTCAAAGATAAAAAAAATGTTTTTTATTCTAATGGACATACTGAAATGCAGTTAATAATATTTAATTATTTGAGATTTGCCAAGTGAGTAACAAACTCCTTCTTTCCTTGGATTGCTAGTCAAATTCTCTGTTCCCATAATATTCTCAAGGATTGATAAGCTTTAAAATCTGCCTACTTCATTTTATGTTCTGAATTCACAGCTGATGCAGTTGCCAATAACTTGTGTTTTCTCCAATATAAATGTTGAGGAAAGGTTAACTCCCAGTACACAGTTCTTGCTAACCTTGGCCAATCTCTCCTGTTCTCATGCTGGAGATTATTTCTCCCTTTTGTAGGATCCACACAACTGCTGGCAAGGACCAGGCAGGAGACAGGGACATGGATATTACTTGCTCTCATTTTTTCTAACCTGAGTAATTTTACGGATTCTTTAATGAAGAATGTGATTCAACAGCTGTTTATATAGGAGGTGGCACCAAGTGGCAGCACAGGAAAGGTGTAAACTCTTCACAAATAAAAGATAGGAGAAATATAGGAAGTAAGATGAAGGAAGGCTTTTTCTATAGAAAATAGAGCATAGAAGGACACCTTCATGTAACCAGATCTTCTCTTAAAGAAGAAAATAGTAAAATCAAGCCTTTCTCATGCTTAACTGCTCCTCAGGTGCATTACTGCCACTGCTTCCTACACCTTTAGCATAGGCAAGTGTTTCTGTTGTCTTTATAGTCTTTAGGATACTACAGGCTAACAGAAATTAGTAATTTTTGAATATTCTTTTGATTACTTCAGACCTAATGGGGGGATGTACTGTATGAAAGTTTAGACAGGGAAGCAGTTATTGATCTATTGCTATTCTTCAAATCAGATCTATTCTAGGTTGTGTCTCTGTTAGTAAATTCTGGTTTTAAGCACTTTCTAGCTGTTAGGCTAGAAACAGTGACCTATATGTCTACTGAATCCTACATTTTATACTTTCCTTTTTATTATATTTATACCAGTGTTCATAATGTGCATTTCAGTGATAAAATATAAAAGTTTAATATTGTTCTTTAAAAGCCCTTAGCTTTATGTATCTGATTACTATGCTGTCATAAAAGTAAAATACAAACAAAAAAGAGGCAGTGGAGGATATTCAATACTTCTGAAGTGTTCCCAGTAATAAAGAGGCACTTGAAATAACTGAAAACAAAAAGTACATACATAAGCATAAACATGCAATGGTAATTCAATTTGAGATAGTAGTGAAAACTCATTGAGAAAATTAGTAATTATGAATTTAATGTATCATTGGAAGGTGACTACAGAAGCGGTAAATGTATTGCAATGGAGTGGTTTTATTTCCTAATAAATGTCTATGTGTACTTCTTTGCTTGTCTCTGTGGTTTTGATCATATTGAAAGTTTTCATTTTGACTTTGATTTTGCTTCAAATTATATTGACTTTGCTTAGTCTAATATAAATCCTGATTTGTGTTCAGTATTGAGTAAAGTCTTATCTATATTGATGAGTGTTAGACTGACCACTATCAAACATTACATTCTGCAGATACATAGATGATTCATTTTGTTTCACAGGAGTTAAATATTTGAACTGTAATTGTAGTTCAAAATAAATACACACTTCTTAAAAAGTCCTGATTTTGATTTGGAAGAAGACTTTTGATTTTCTATTAATAATAATGGCCCATCTTCACGAACGAAGATTTGGGAAGGGCTCACCCCACGTGGGTGTGCCCTCCGAGCCTGCGCAGGGAATTTTTTAGGTGAGGCACAGCGTGCGCAGAACTGGCCCCACCGTTTAAGTCCTGAGGTTCATTTGCCACGGCCGAGCAAGCTTGGACAGTGACAGTGAAGTCTCCTTAGGACTATCTACAGCACCCGGTACTAACCAGGGCTGACCCTGCTTCGCATCCGAGATCTGACGGGATCGGATGGCAGGGAGGCATTGAACTGCCGGGGGCGGTCCGTACTGAGACTTGAACTCGCGACCTTGGGAGTCGGAGACCGGAGTGCTCTCCACTACGCCACGGGACCACCCTGATTTTCTATTATGCAGTAAATAAATTAACAAATGAAAAAGGACAGAAAAAGAACAACACTTTCCATATGGCTTTGAGATTACACTACTCTCTTGCAAGTCTTTCACAGGAACAAATTAGTGCATTGTCATACTATTAAAGACAAATTTGTAATTTAAATACACTCATTTAAATTAAACTTCTGGAGGCTAGTAAATTTGGACACTTTCTTAAATCTTTAGCACTTTGATACAGCAGTCATAGTGTTCTTGTTACATGGGACATTTTACATGAGTTCTGGAGTATAATAAATAGCTTGAAAAGAAATGTCATAGATCCAGTAATTAGGTGGAAACTCAAGTCAGCATCCACAGAAATAGAGGAATTTCTGTGATTATCATCCAATAAAATCTCCAGATTTTATGTTTATTCTCTAAAGTACAGACACAAGGTTTCACTTAAAAATATAACTGCTTTTATATTGACAAAATGCTTCCTACCTTTATCTTATTTTCAGTACCATCTGAGTCATCTTAACAGGAGCTATTTAAAAAGTCTACCAGAAGCAGGGATCCAACAATTTCTAACGGTTACCACCAAAGCTGCATCATTGCACAAAGTGAATAAATTATTTGATGCTTTTCTCATTTATGCTTTTGTATTGGCAGCAGAGCCACACAATTCTGCATCAACCAAGTATATTTAGGGGGTGAAATGTGTCATTCCCTTCTGCCGAGTTCTCCTTCTAGGTACTGCAGTCGATAATCTTTCTAGGCACTATTCTCCAAAATATCATATCAAATGACTAGCACAGGATCAATCTGATTAACTATCATTCCTCGCTGCACCTAGAGATTGTGGTGATTAACTTCTGGTCATGCCTGTGCTTGTAGAGCTGCGTGCTACTTTTAAGATTTGTCCATGTTTCTTCATTCCCACTCCATTCCAATCCTGATCTCAATCTCACATTCCTTCAAATGTCTTTTACAGCAAAGGAACGTGAAGAAGTTGGGATAGATGACTAATTTTAACCTTTGCTGTGGGTTTCCAGTGGAGGGTTTTCCAAAAGAGTTGATGTTTTTTCCTCTTTCTCTCCTTAAATATTTCAGCAAGATTTGGAATCCCTTAATCCCTTAGCCTCTTGGTCACAAAAAACAGTAAATTATATTCTATCTCTAGCAATTTTTAAGGATCCAAATTGCACAAAAAAGTTGCTCTCAGAGCACCTTACTGTAATGCTAGGACGGATGCATACTAAACATATTATAAATTGATTAACTATCAGAAGGATCCATATAAACATCCTCCACTAGTTTAAAATTAAATATGCTTGACTATTGATTTGAAAACAGTAGTTTGGATCCTAAATATTTGGTTAGGAATTGCATGACTTAATTTCTATGATTTGTTTTGTGTATTCTTGTTTATTTATGCACTGTAGCAATTTAGCACAGAAAAGCCATATGGCAGCCATAAACTTGAGCAGATTATGTTCAAGAATTTTCAACTCCAAGCCAAAGTAAAATAAGTTTCTATTTCATGCAGATGTATTCTCCAAGTTGTTAGATTGCTTTCTAGGAAATATATGTTGGATCTTCCACATAATGTATGTTTTTTCCTTTTGTTAGATGCGTTGGCGAACTAGACCAGACACCTTTTTATGCTGCTGCTGCAGAATCTTTTTCCACTTCTCTTTCTAAAATTCTATTCCTAATGGAAATAAATTATATGACCTCAGCCCTCCTCAAACAATGTATTTTGTTTTTATGTATCTACTTTGAGTCTGTATCTCTTGAGCTGTAGCACACTAACAGGTGCTGAAAAATTTATACCTGTGTGCGCTGGTTTAAAGCTAAACTGGCAGGAGAAATGGACTCAACACAAGAGAGATTATAAATCAGAGTTACAATTTAAGAACAATATTACAATAAATGCAATGTCACAAAGAGAAACTGGTTTTAACCCACCAAACCCAGAAATATGACCCAGCACCCTGGGGTACATACCCCATGGGGCTCCCCCAAGTCCAAACTAAAAGGAAGTGAGAAACCTGATGGTGCAGATGGTCCCAGTCTGGTAGGGAGTGGTGGTCGCAGTCTGGTTGAAAGTGATGGTCTCCTCCTGTCAAGGTTCTGCTACTCCCCTGGATCCAACGAGTGGTTCCCCAAGGTCTTCAAACCTCCAGATTATGTACCCTCAGGTCCAGGTGGGAGCACCCCGTCCCTCACGCAGGGCCGGGAGTTACACAGTGGGTTGTCTGACTCTGTGAGTCATGGAGTATTTTGGAATCGTTGATGGCCCATTAGCAGATGTGACACCTCAGGCTGGGTGTGAAGGTGCTAACCACTCTGTGGAGGGGAGTTATCACAGCTCTTATCTCACAGGCTTCTTTCACACCCAGCTCACAGCCTGAGGAGTCGGTTGTGCCCTGGGCTGCTGCAAATAGTCCATTGTTCTTGGGAAATAAATAGAGGGGGTAGAATACATAGCTTTGGTCTCCCCCAGACACACAGTGGTAAACTGGTCCTACCTGCTGAACTAGAACACTATGTAAAAGTATGCTTTTCCTTATTCCCTTGTATTTTTATTAATTTAGATAATGTTGATTTTATACTGGTGTACCTAATGTTGTCACCTTTGGAAAACAACTCTGTAGAAATTCCATAGACTCTTCCTCCACTGTTTAAAAATCATTGTTTATCTTATAGCCACAAAGCAACATTTTTCATATGAGGCTGTTCTTACAAGATCTGCCAAAATTCTTACCACAGATAAAATTTTTATACTTTTCCAGAGCTTGAATATCACCCTTTTAGCAATCATTAAGCTTGTATATGTACATTTTGATGCTGCTTTAGGGATGCCTTTAATTCCTAAAATGTCAGACAAAATGCAAACAGAAGTTTCTGAACATATTTTCCTCCAATTATTTGCAATTATGCACTTAAATTATATACATTTTTATTCTGAGAAGATGGTTACGGCCTTTGCTAGAACTTAATCATATTAGCACTTTAAGGTTTTCTCCAGAATTGTCTTCAGTTAAGCTGGCAAAATGCCAACTGTCCAAGACAGTGAAAAGGGAAGAAGAGGGAGAGGGGAAAAAACCTCCAAACTAGGTTTATGCTGAAACTAACTACATGTATTTATACAGAAAAGAGAAAACTAAGAGAAAACTACAATATAACACACACTTACACAAGTTATATATAACAAGAAATAACCTCCCACTCCCTAGTTAATACAAAATCAATTACTCTAGATTCATAAGCACTCTAAAAGACACCTAGCAAGAAACAGAAAGAGTAACAACAAAATATTTCTACTTCCCTGAATTCAAACAAAATGCAAGCAGCAGCAGGAGCAAGACCTACTCCAAGAGAGGAGCTACACCACGTACATACGGCTGGTACGTCGGCCACGGCAGAACAGACTAAGCCACTCCCACACACTGGATTTTACTCCTTTTGAGATGATGTAATATGGTATGGAATACAATATTATTGGCTAGAAGAAGTCAGCTGTTAGCTAGCTCAGCCCAGCTCAAGTTAGCTGACAATTCCAGGCCTAGTCTGAACTTTAGAACCTAAATTTAGGCCCACCTGGCTAAACCTATAACATGAATATATACTTCCTTTTCCAGTTTGAGAAGGAAATTCCAGACCAACTTCCACATGCTGGCAACTGACTAGAAGAGAAACAATACCAGTAGAAAAATGGCAGGAAATTTATACTAGATTATCCCCATGAATGACATTTGGTTTGGATGGACAGATTAAGTGAAAGTTTAGAAATGTAATTTAAAATGTATTTCTGTTTTGCTTTCTTTTCCTAGTTTTGTTATCAAGGAAAGGAAAAATCTTCCTTCATAGAATTTTTAATTGTCCGGGAGATAAAATGTGAATTATAATTACTTTATACTTATAATTACTTTATAATTACTCCTCCTGTGAAAAAGTCCATAGCATTTTTAACAAGCACATAGAATGTATTTTATAAAGGATTGTAAACTCAGTAAAACATGCCACATGCAAAACAGCATTTTAAATACTATAGGGTACTGCTCTTCATATATTGCCATTGCTCTAAACTATGAAAAATATGCTGCTGTGGCATAATGCGTACACTTTGCCTAGGATTCATCTGACTTCAGTGTCTTCAATGAAGATATAGCAAATACATTTAAGGGGCCACTGCAATATATTTCACCAGCACACATATCTAAACTAGATAATTCAATCATTCACACATACCAATATTGTCTGTATCTCTTCCCTGAATATAAAAGGAACCTAAAGAGTTAGGTTGTTAATGTCCTAGGTAGCTGAATCTTACCTGTTTTCCCTAGTGCTATAACTTGCAGTTAGCACTAACTTCTATAAGGAATGGCATAAGTGTGCTTTAAAACCTCTACTAGTTAAAAATACTAAGCTAGTGCTGAAAAGTTCCAGACTTACTTTGAAATAGGTCCCTTATTTATCTCTAACTGCTGTGTACCTGAGGGAGAACACGTAATAGTGGGCTGTCAAGCAGTTAACACAGATAAGGTCTTACAGCTCAATAGAATCAACGACCCTCAAAAAATTTAGTTCTTGTTTTGTAAAATGTAATTTCTGGTTGTGTAGGACTAAAGAAGTATCTCCCTTACAAACGCTGCAAAGGTTATGGACTGGAAGTTATCATGGATAAACTTCCTCCTAGAGTCCAGCTTCCTCAAACTTTATACTGCTGAAATGCAACCCTGAATTCTTTGCACCACTTAAAAAACATTTCAGTATCCAACTGAAGCAGATGTTCAACAGTACCCAGAGAAGAATTTTCTAATAAGAGCATGCCAATGATCATTGTGAGTACATATGTCATGAAAGTCTGTATGTGCAATAGGAGACTTTTTGGAAATGTATACAAATATCTGAACATCTGTGTTTAAAGATAAGTCATAAATAAATAGGGATGTAATACTCTTTATTTTATATACTGGTATCTCCATGTGTTCTAGTTCGCATGTGGCAAACAAAAATTACAAGTCTCTCAGCACTGAAGGGCTTGGGAGCTGAAGATTTTCTCATGACAGCAAGTGGAAGTACTGTGTGTTCTGAAGAACAAAAAGTCTGTGAGACTGCAGTGTGTTGACATATAATTTAAAAATAAAGTGTCATATTTTTTCTAGCCTAATTACAAGATGGACTAATCAGATGCACTGAATTCAATAATGTATAGAGAAAAAAAGTAAAAAGCTTATAGATGTCAGATTTGATGCACAAAGATAGAATAGCACATTCACTGAAACTGCTCTGTTGGAACAAGAAATTTGCCAGCCAGCATTGTGGCCTCATAGGTTTCAACATTAGGGAAACTAAAAAAAAATAGTCTGACAGATGGGACATTTCATATCTGTAAGGTGATGTGTCATTATGTCTCAGTTAATAAAAGTTCTCTGTTGGAAGTAAGATATCCTTTGAAAGATTTTGATATTCAATATGATAAAGTTTTTTTCACTGACAAAAGGAATTTATCTTTGTATGTCATACCATGCTCAAAATTTATTTTGAGGCAAAAATAAAATGTGAAATTAAATTTGTTTTTTCAATAATTTACTCTAGAAAATGAAGATGGTAAATTATGAAATGGCGTGTGTTTCTTTTTCTCTTGGCATTAAATGAATGGCTTTTGTAAACAGAAAAAAGTACTTAGCTTTGAAATTGGAGGGTCTAATTCACAAAAGCCTTTTATATCATTTGTTCAAGAGTATTTAGTCTGCTAAGAACGTGTACTGAAAGTGATTGTGGTCACAGTCCTGCTGCTTCTTATGTACTGGTTTCTAGGGCATTCAGAAGAGTAGACACAGTCTCGTTGTTTATTCCACCTAGTGCCAGATGCAATTTAATAGAGAACACTCCTTGCTTTAGAAAACTGTGGTCTCTGCTCATTTCACTGTCATGTCTGTGTCCCTTGTGAAATGTCTTCAGCACAGTAAGGCCCCTGCTAAGCAATCTTTAGACAACTGAATGAAGTTCTGTGACTTCACAGCTCTTCCAGGGACTGAGATTCAGTCGTGTATAACGAGCCCTCCTGGTGCTTGAGCTGCAAACCATCAGGTCCAGAAGTGGATGTACTTAAGATGCCTATCTGTTGTGCTCTGTCTATAAAGGAAAAGAGTTATGATCTTTCTTGACTGGCATTTCTGTTTCAGAACTGTGCCTCATTATGAAACTCACAAACAAGGATTTCAGCTAAACATGGATTTCCAAATGCATGTCTACACTGCATTTAACAGGAGCCAATCTGGAATCAGAATTAGGCCTAGGTAAACTGAGTTTTCAAGTGACTGTGCTGTTTCTGAGTCAGCACGGCTAGAAGGAGCTGCAATTTGGGGCTTATTCATAAAGGACAAGCTTGTTTCTAAATACATGTGATGAATGAGTAATTGTTGTTCAATGAGAGGTGAATGGCAGACTTATAATTGTATTGTGACTGACATAGTGGTAAATGACATTTTTGCTGTAAGTGTAAATCTTGCCTTGTCTTGCATGAATATATTTTATATTAGTTTACAGCAGTTTCTAGGAAAATATAAGCTTAGGATTTTTTTCTGACTTGGTAGCAATGTTGTAACCACCTTATGTTTGCTTGAATTATTACAAATGAGAAAGGGAAGTAAGAAATCAAGGGCTTAATTCTGATTGACTTTACTTATCTATGTATCTGTTTATTTTGATTTTTTCCTAATAATTAACTTGGACCTCATCTATAATGGCTACTTCTATACTAGTCAGCTAAGAAGTGTTAAGGAACTGAAACTTGGATATTTACAGTATCGAATTTTTAGAAAAGTCCTTGAAATCTTTCTGATCTATAAAACTAGAACTCTGAAATAACTATCAGGCTTTTTTTGGTGGTTTTTTTTTTTTTTTAAGATTTAACAGAGAATATTCAACAGAAAAGTTAACTTTTTTTTGTAGTCTGTGAAAGTTTAATAGGATGGACACAGGTGCCTGGAAGATGCTGGCATCAATGACATGAATAGTTTCAAGTCATTTTCTAGGACAGAAATTGGCAAAAATAACTAAAAATATAATACAAATAGTCTTTTACTGATGATAATTATTTATTATCTTGCAGTTTAAAAGTGCCTTTTAAAATTTATGTTAGAGCATGATGAAAATATTGGCAATCATGAGGCCTGTTATTCTGTTTGCATGTTTCTATGCTTTAGACATTTATGTAATTTTAAAGCTGGTTTAGCAAATCCAATCATAAATGTAAGGATAGGGACCCATCACCTCCCTATATAAGAGTGTAATATTATTTCCAAGATAGATATCTATTATGCCGTAAGAGACCGCAACAAAGCAGGACTCTGAGCCAAGTTAGTGTGGGATAAGATAGAAAGTGAAAGTCCTTCAATGTCAGGCCTAGGGCCCACAGGAATACATATTGACGTGCTCCAAACACTGGTTTATATGCTTTTTATAATATGGTCCACCCAATCCCCAGTTCACACATCTCTCAGTCCAGCCCCATCCTGCCCCTGGTCACATCTCCTCAGGATTTGAGTTAGGGGTCAGTGGGACCATGTCTTAATCATTTTTGTCTTCTTTAGCACACATAGGGCTTGGAGGTTTTCCAGTGTTCTTAGAACCAAGGTTGTTGGTTCATGTTTATGTTTCATTCTGCAGGCTTTTCTGATCTTCTTCAGCTTTCTACCTTGGAAACAAGACTAAACAACTAAAAGAATTTGAGCTACTGATATATAGCAGAGGTTGCAATGTATAAACATTGAACTTAAGCTGTTAGAAATATAAGCACACTAAATCTACCTTTTACTACAGTTACAGGTACTTCCAAACTCTATAAAAAAGAAAAAAAATCAAAACCCCTTTACTTATGAATTACATTTGTTATATTTGAAAATATTTAATTTTAATAGACACTATGACTTTCAAAACTTTTCTTTCATGTCAGCACAATTATTAAACATTACGCTGTTTCCTAAGACCACCTGCTCGTTGTACCTTTGGGCCAGACATTTTCTAGTGAGCCCTTCAGAAGTCCAACTAAATTACATTTAACAATTCTTTTTCCATTATTGTTTCAATTCTGCTCAATAAAATGAGGCTTAAACATTACAATTTTCATTTACAGAATCTTTGCTGGTTTCTATTGTATTATACTCATTGGTGTGTTTTACAAGTCTCTTTAAATGTGTTTTCAGCTAATTTACCTAATACTAAGGTCATGCTCACTAGTCTATAATTTCCAGGTTCACCCCTATAACACATCATTTATGATGGCTACAATATTGGCTACCCTCCAGTCTACTAACACAATCGTCGAGATAAATGAGAAAAGCTGTATTTTTTGTTTGCAATTCAGTCACTTTGATAGGGATTTTCAGAGGTCACTAATGCAGTTAGGTTCCCAAATCCCATTAACATTTAGAGAAAAATGTGCATGGTACTCCCAGAGCTCTGGAAACCTCCTAATTTTCAGTCATAAGTGCTCCTCAGTGAATGCTGCTTCATCCTAGTCACAAAATTATATGAATTCACAGTTTAGTACAACACCTTCCTTCTTAATACAGCATCACTTTGGCTACACTAGTAATGAAACCTAATGCAGAAATCATGCATTCCTTTTTATGTACAGTATAAAGTTGTAAAAATATTTGGGTGACTTTAGCCATGCCCTAAAACAGCCATAGACTTAAATCCTTCCATTTCATGCTAGTTGCTCAGTTCCATTTAACAAAACTGCAATCATTAACTTTGTTACTCTTTCCAATATTCTTCTTCCTTGCCTATCAAGGACTTCCCTCCATCTTTTGCAGTCTGTTATTCTCTGTTGAGTTGTTACCATATGATGTCAATATTACCTGCATGTACCATGGTAGTTCTAGCCTGTTTCTTTCCACCCTTTGCTTGTAATTCAGTTGACTTAAGTTCTTAAGTTTTGGATTAGACCTAGAAACCTGCATTTCCATTCCACTGTAGGTTTTTTAAAGCATACTGATAGCTGCCAGAGTTCACCTATGTACAGCATCTTTTCTTAAGAAGCCAAGAGATAATTGAACTATGTTACATTACATTGTAAATCAGTATTGAACAAGAATGAACAGCTGTGGAAAGCAGCTTTTAAACTGCCTTTTACAGTCAAGGATAAAACAAAAAAAAGGAACCAAACAAACAAAAGGAAAAGCTGAAAAATAATTAAAAAGATTAAACTTTCACCCAAAGAGCACTTTCCTTCTTCTGAAAACTAATTTTTGGGCAAATTCTGTTTC
>VWZD01009617.1:132958-158910 GCA_013396695.1 Sakesphorus luctuosus
GTGTGTTTTGGTTTGGGGTTTTTTTTGCTGTTTTGACAGATTCTAAACTGCCCTGTCTAAAGGCTATGAAGAACTAACTTTAATATGGCAAATAGTACAACATACAACAAATAATATTCAAAGCACAAGATGATGTCCTTGCATATAGAGTACAACTATATGCTAGTTACATAACTAAAACCATAGAATCACTATTGTCTGTAAGTGAAATTTCAGCTTCTTGTACTCCAACAACCTTATCTTTGAGTGATTACTAGTTGGTAAATTATTACTGCATTCTATCTAGATGGATTAGTGTATTTTTTCCCTCTAATTTACATTGAGGGGTTTTTCATGGAAGAAAGGAGCATCAGGGCTTTTTGACTTTTGATTAGGAAGAAACAAGTCCTTTGGAATGAGAGGGAAGATTTAAATTTTCTGCCTAAATCCTTCTCAAAAATTACTGAATTAAAAAAAAAATTGGTCTCTAAATGTTTAACATAGAATGTTTGAAAAAATATGCTCAGAGGCTTAAGAGCATCTCTGATTATATGTTCTGGAGTAAAATTTTTATTTTTAATATTTTTCTGATCCTGTTTAATAATGCAGTCAGAAGTGACCCTGCAGCTACTGGCTTCAGTACAACTAGGGGAAAAAAAATCAAGGCAATAACTTCCTGATTCCTATTATAGCATGACTGGAAGGAACTACAACTATTGTAACTGCAGATCTTTCACAGAAAACCTCTGGACAACATTTATAAATATTTCATGTTAGAAAACCAAAATTTACAAAAATCAAGAGTAGGAGTTGTCACTGTTGAATTTAATAGAAATACAATTGGGATTGAATCAAGCTAGAGAACACATAAGATTAAAAATGTGCCTTCTTGAGGATGAGAGATTTGTCGAGTTTCATTATTTTTCAAATTTGCCCATTTGCTTGAGTCAACAATTTGTGCATATGGTAAAATTGGATTTGAAACACCAAGGGACAGTGGTGGTCAATTTGAAGTAATTTCAGAATGAAATTTAAACACTTGCTCATTTTAATTTGTTTTTTGAATCCTGACAAAAACTCTGATCTAGCCTATATCCACTATGTATTATATTATAGCACTGACTTTTTTTTCAAGATTCTTGTGATTTCTATCAGAATATATAAATTCTACAGAACACCTTTTATTAAAGTAAATGAGGCTTCTAATAGAGTGTTACGGATTTAGAGATGTGTGATGCAAAAGGAGTCTTTGTTTCCTAATTTTTTAATTTATATTTGTTCTGCTCCAACAGGAGTACATTTTAATTTTATGCTAAAGAAAAGAGATACTAAAAAACAACAACTGCATGCATTCATTAGTGCTGAAATGAAGGCTTAAATAGGGACAAAGCAGTAAAATGAAATTGAATGTTAAAATGGTATTTCTCCGCATCAGCTTCCCAGTTTCTATTTTAAATACTGCTTGCAGAAGCCAAAGAAAATATACATCTGTTTTGCATTGCAAACTGACTTGACACATTGAACAGAGTATTTAATCCATTTTGGACACACAGAATGCAAATCACTACAATACCTAGGTACTGGTTTAATGCCTAAGGATATTGAAAATTTGTGCTATGATTTTCAACCTACTGCATACTGAATGTGTTGTAATGGTATTCCAATGAATACTCAATTTTGTCACATACAAAAGCTTCAGCCCTATGATTGCTATGTACAAACACCTACATAGGCATTTAAGTTTGTAATTGCATATGTAAATGCATTATTAATGTAAAAAATTATCTCCCTGTTTTGCACATGCTCAGACAAAATGTAAAGATTAATATATTTTCCCTCCTCTCTTAGTCTGCATGTCTGCAAACCCAGAGATTATCTGGAAAACCCAAGGAAGCATAATTTTTGAAGATAAAAATTTTTTCTTCATATGACAATATAAATAAAATATTGATAAAAAAGTTTTCTTTCCTCCCTTCCTCCCTTCCTTTCTCCCTCCCTCCTTCTCATCTTCCCATCAGAGAAGACGAAGGTGAGTTCCCGGTTGCTGTCCTATGAGAATCTCCTCAACAAATAGTTCTAGTATGGTGGAGGACAAAGTGTCACTGGAATCTGCTTATCATACATTTGGGATTTCAATTTCTTACCACTTTCTGTTTATGTGACTTAGGAACAAAGAAGCAAAAAGGATTCTCTGGATTGGCAAGTTGAGACATCCTACTGGTAAACAAGCAATCTCAGCAATCCTGTCCATCTTTTTATGTTGCTTACTCTTTCCTACATTGTATTAAGTGTTTTGGAGTCTGTTATTTTACTGCCTCTTTTCTGACCCCTTCCAAATCCTAAAGAATATGACAACCAACCCTGTGGGGTAATTAAAAACTTCTGCATTGCAAGGTCCTGAAAAACAATTGGCTTAATTTTTATTCCCTTTTAGATACTTCTCCTGTTATTTAATAGCAGTGACAGGCAAAAGAAAAATTCCAAAGGCAGATTTTGGCCTCAGCAGTAGAGCTGTACTCTGAAAAGGAGACACAAAATTAAAAAGGGTAAATTTCTGTGCTCACCATATCTCTGTCAAGCTAGACTAGGTGTAATCAGCTGACAGAGATCAGGCTGGACTCAGAATTGAAACAAAGTCTTTCCTTTTCTTTCCATCATCATGACTAGGAATAAAGGGAAGAGTGAAATTGTGAGCTGATATTACAGCTTCTGGTGAATGACTGGATCCCTGACAAGACCCTGGTCCATAGTAAAGCTAACTAAGCAGGATGTGGATGTGACATGTGAAACCAGGACAGAACAAAAGAAGAAACTTCAAACATACGTGAAGAGATGCTTTCTGGAAAGAGAGTCTTGTGAGGCCAACAGAACTCATGTAACAGAATTTCTTGTACCATATAAGGCTGAGATCACTTAGTTATCAGTATTAGAAATACCAATAGATGTAGCAAAAGTGCAACTAATGAGAAAAAAACCCACTGTATATTTAGGACGAGACCAGGGTGAAGAAAGAGCTTGGTCAAGAAGGAGGAGGAAGGGTAATGAGGTGAGGGAATAATGTGATCAGTGCTGTAAAAATGGGCAGTGTCAAGATGAATTATTGTAATTTAACCAGGACAATAAACCACTCTGTTCTGACGATACCACAGCAGTCAAACCTGCTTTAACAGTCAGGATGACTGGTGTGGTGGTGGCTTCCTTGGCTAGAAGGAAATCAATGAAGCATGTGGATCAAGAACCCTGACATTACCATGCTGGTACCCATTCTGGGCACGGGAGCATAGAAAAATACCTTCTCTTTCAAAGAGCAAATAGAAATGATTTACTTCAAAAATCTGTCATAAACATCCTGAATGACCTTTAAAATACTGTTATCTGAACTGCTCTCTCTCATGTTTTTTTCTGTCTTCTTTCAATCAGCCCCATTTCAGCATATGAATTGATCTCTTTCTAGGTATGCAGTCACATGGATTATTTATCATCAGTGGCTCACCAAGCTTGATTTCTTCATGAGTTTATTTGACATGCATACTGATAAATTAGATCCTCAGTTATGTCTGCAAATATCTGACACTTCAAATCTTGATCTCAGGTCACCTTGTCAACATCATTGTTTTAGATATACTTGTTCAGTTAGAATCTGCCAAAATGTAGCAAACAAATCCTCTTCTGCAAAGCCATAAAATAAAAACCAAAACCAAAACCAAAAAAACAATTATTAGGAATTATTCAGCATCTCAATATTTGAGTTATCAACAAATTTTTCTTGAAGGTACATGTAACAGATAAAAATGTTTTTCTGACTTTGAAAATCATGACTTTAAAAGATGTTTCAAGTTAGTCACCAAAAATGGAGGTATTTAATCATTAGTTACTTTGTTCTATAATTCTCATCAATTTCCTAAAGAGTACATGTGGGGTGATGGCCCCTGATAAGGTCTGATGGGTTGAGGAAATCGCCTCAGCCCCTGGAGGGGTGCTCCAGCAGAGAACAAAAAACTTTCAAACTGATGAGATTAACAAAGAGTGGAGTGTTAAGAAATAGCATGGCCCCCCTTTGCGATATCTTCTATAACTGCTCAAAAGAGACACCTCCCCTTGGGCATCTGTATCACCCCACCAAAATATTGACTTTTAGTCACACAAACCACATGAAAGAAAAAAAAGGTATAAAAAGTGTTTGGAGTTTAAACTCCAGTAGGAGAGGAAAAATGCCAGCGTCTCTGTGAGGGTAACTGCTGCAGCTTGTCCTGTCTCCTCCTCCTCCTGGAACAATGTAGGGATGAGGAGACCATGTGCTTTCTATTTTTTCTAACTTTACTTTCTTCCTTTATACATTCTGTCTTATATCTTATGCTAACAGCTACTTTGATTCTTACTTTATAAGCATTTCCTTTACTAAATGTGTTTTGCTACCTTAATACTAATAACAGTAACTTGCGTCACACTTTGCTACTTTATATTGGTTATTGCTTTTTGCTATTCTTACTTTATAAGAACAGCTCTGTTTTGCAACTACAGTAACTTGCTTTNTATTTATATTAATAAATGTTATTTCGGGAGCGGTTGTCAGAAAAGTTATTTTCTGGCTTAAGTGTGGCTTCATATTAGAAGTCAGAAACCCTTCCAACCTGTGGGCTGTCCGGTAGTTGACAGACAGTGTTGGGAACATAAGGCTCTGATTGTCTAGAAGCGCTTATTGCTAATAATTTTTATTAATATAGTTAAGACTAGAAATCTTTGCAATTCCGTCTCACTCCCCCCTTTCATGTGAAAGTACACAAGAAAGAAAATAAAATGGTTTAAATTGCTTTCTTGGTCTCAGCTAGATTTTCTTTAAAGTGCAAACAACATTAAAAAGTAATTGAGCGTAAACTTGTGACTAGTATAAAAAGTTATGACCATGAATTGGAATGCAGATATGGAGTTAATTTATTGAGGAAGCCTTGCAACCTTTTTTTATTCCCTCTTTCTATTTTTCAGCTAATTGAGCTTGGTCTAAAATTGAAATCACAAATGAGTTTATGTTTTAAAATTCAATATTTTTAGTGCAATGCAAAGAACCATTCCAGCATCTCAGTCACCAGAAGAGAGCAAATTTGGATATTGGTGATACCATTTGATCTATACAGATATCTGTCTTATTTAGATTAGCTTCTCAGAGGTAATGAAGAAGATCATTAAAATTGTCTGATCTTCTCCATAAGCTTTTTATGGCTCTGATTAAGTTACTTGGGAGCATTATGCTATGCTTCAGGGGGTAAATTGACTCTTTTTTGCAACAGTCTTATTAATTAAGTCTGCTAGAAATCTTGGAGTCCTTTACTGTATCCAGATTGTTTGTAAATACTTGAATTTATTTGAATGTGTATATGTTTTCAATGTAAACTTTGTTTCCTTTTCTCCCTTTAATCCTAAAATAGACTTTGCTTCTAGGAAATAAAAAGCAAAAATTAAAAGCCCAGATTTCTGACTCAATAAATTGTTTGGATAAGTTTATGCAAACTACTCTTCTTCATCTGGTTGAATTTGGAACCCTAATTTGAAACAACTTGAATGAAATCTGTGGATATTTCCTGTTTGTGGAAAGTCAGATTCAGAAATCTTTAAGTTTAGGTATTTTAACTGCATTCTGGCATATTTGATACCTGTACATTTACAAATTGTCATATAGAAATTTATACAAAAGCTAAAAGCTGAAGTGTATCCAATGAATTTTATTTTTTTTCCAAAAAAAATTCTACTTAAACTGAAAACTTTTAGGAGGTAGACTAACTTCAGAGTGAACTAAATTGCTCACTAAACTGAAAGACTCACTAAGAACAAAATTCTTAAAAGTCTGTGGGGTCTGTGTTCTTGTGTAGGATAGAGAAAGACAAAATTCAAGTCTCTAATTCTACTTGGAAATCTAAGTTGTAGTACTGAACACTTGCTCCTAACTTGGCTATGGAGAAGCAAACCATGATGGATATTTTCCATTTGAACATTTTGTATGTGTAAGTAATAATTATAGCAGGATCCTTAATGAATCCAACTCTCACAGATCATTGTGCTTTAGGCAATGGACAAATCTTTTGCTGATTAGGATAAAAACTTTGGATTTTATTAAGTGTATGTCAGATTTTTTTCCTTATGCTGTAAACATTCATAAAATGGAAAAGTTATATTCTAGTCAACTTTAACAACAATATGTTTGTTTTTATAATAAAACAGAATAATATCCTCTGGGTGAGTTTGTTTTTCAATTATTTTCCTCCATGTCAAATTAGGGCCTTTTGGGGGAAATGTGAGTGAAATCCATTAATGAAAAATTCCATTTTAAAATAATGTTGAATATCCCATATAAAATAAAGATAACCAAACAAAGAAAAATACATAGTCAAAGGTGAGACTGTGTGCATAAGGATAAGGGCAGAGTAATTTAAAAATATATATTATTGTAAGCTGTAAATAATACTATAAGTTATAGATACACTTTTAAAGAAAAATTGCTGGGACTCCATTCCTATGGGATGTTAACTTATATGCACTCTAAGCCTCCTGTATATCACTAATGGGATATAAAATGCCATATGGTAAATGTAAAGCAGGTGTCTTCAACTGTATTTAAAACCCAAAGCTTATAAGAGTTTTTTAATATTTTCCCATCTTCTTTCAAAGCAGAAATTAATATTAACAACTCTATTTTTAACTTCACAGAAAATGGAAAAAGACATTGTACTCTCAGGGAATTACCAATTACAAAGTTAAACTTTGTAAAAAAGGAGAAATGAACCAGGCACCCCTCCAACATCTGGTACTGGTCAAAGATCTCTGCACCAGTTCAGAGGTGATTTGTACAGTGGCACAGTCAGTGTTATTTTTATTGAGTTCTTTCTATAACTACAGCCTAAAACATTTAGTTTAGGGCTGGGTTTTTTTCTGTTTGCTATTATAAAGTGCTTCAAGAGAATTTCCAGCTAAGCTGGGAACTTGATGATTTAGAAGCTTTTTGCATAAACAGGGAGCTAGTCGGGATGTGGAAGTGAAAAGCCTAGATGAGAGGAATAACTAAGTCAACTGCTGACAGTTTTTCTGCTTTACATGACCTTATTCTGAGTGCCACTATTTCAGGAACTGAGTCTCATTCACGGTTTGGTAGGAATGCCCTCACAGGGTGGAGTAGGGCTCAGTTCCTACTGATTACACAGACTGATTTGGTATTTCTGTTGATAAAGTTGTGCTATGTTGACTGTAGAAAGCTCTGTTCCACTCAGTCTGCTGCTTCTCCTCAGATTTAACAGTATTGCAACACATTAGTCTCACATATCTGCTTCTTGAGAATGATCACCTGCTCATGATGTACAACTAGTAAATGTGAAAGCAATATTTTCTGCCTTCATCAGTTTTATTCCAACACTTGGATACTTCAGTCTTTACTTAGTTACTTAGAACATTTGTGATTCTTTCTGCTCCTGTCAGAAATCTAAATAAATTAATAAAGAAGTTCCATTTTAAGGGCTCTGGGACTTGAGTTGCTACAGGATTTATATCTCCTCAGAATAATGTCTTGTCAGTTCATCTTTTTCTCCTCCATCTCTTGTCCATCTGCTGCAAGACACTTTTATGTCTCTGTTGTTCACTTGGACTTCCCTATGGAAAGGCTGGATGCACTAATGACAGTAGACTGTTAATGGTGATGAGTTTAATATGATGATCATGGCCAAAGACAAAATTCATGGAAAAAGAGAAGAGAGAATAGGGTCTTTACGAGCACATTACATTTCAACAGAGGTAACCTTTGGCCTTGGAGATCAATGAACAATCTTGTATTAAGACGAACTACTGGTTTTTTTACAACTGGAATTAAAGTCAGTTATTAAAACTTAGCTTTTATCAGTTTCTTAAACATACATTCTATAGAGAGAGCTTTTAATTAAATATCAGTCAAAACTATTTTAAAGTATATTGAACTATATAAGAACAAGGTGTTCTATAGATTTTTCCTTTCTCTTTTGTCTTTCCTTTGTCTGTAGTATATAACAATTGCTGTTGTTGATTTATATTCTATTTTAAATGTGCTATTATCTACTTGGTAAAAGGCAACAATTATATTTTACTGTATAATCCTCTTAGGTAACAACTAATTGCACAAGGGGAGTTCTATTCCAAATCTTTCTGTAAGGCACTCGTTAATGTAGTTACCTTCAAGTGCTTTCCAAATAAGGATGGTTCTTCAACTGTGATATGTAAGATACAGGTGATTCTTAGCTGCCCACCCCGCCCTAGCCTGCCCTGATCCTTGGATGGGGGTTGGTGTTAGTAGAAGCCTCAGTCATTTGAAGAGCAAGTCATATGAAGGAAATTCTTCTTTCCTTAAGGGAGTGAACATTTTTGCATCTCTTTGAGTGCTATTTAAATGAATAGATGTAATCATTTAATCATGTTGAAATAAATGATACAAGATGTTCTTCCTGCCACAAATGTAATACTTATTATATGTACACACACACACAAAATAGAACTGCACTACTTTTTTTTTATTTTCCTATTCTTAAGAATTTCATGGATAATAGTACACAGAAAAAAAAGGTTGGATGTCGTATGTAGAATTCAAAACAAATATAGTGAAAGAAATACATGTATTTACAATGTTACTCAGACTGAAAAAATCCCCAAACTAATTTCAACAACATAGGAAACCTAAAACATGAGATATATGTATTCTATCAATGTCTCTATTTTTTTCTGTGATATTAAAGTTAAAAGGAAACTAATATTTGCACTCTGTCAGATTTCGTTTCTTCCCTGAATGGGGGTGGGGGGGGCCTCATTTTGGCTTTTGTGACCATCCATCACCTTGTAAGTGAGATTCATAAATTTTACAATGAATTTTAGATCAGCAACACTGACATCTATTAAGTCTTCTTATTTAAAAAATGAGCTGGCAGTTGGAAGTGTAATAACAAGAAAAATAAATTAGTTTTACTCCTAGGACTACAACAGACCTTCAGAAAGACTTCTGTTTTCAATACAAGATTACTTGTACTAAACCTCAAATCCTTCCCGGTTGTGAGGTCACTGGTGTTTCATCCATAATTTCCCCATATTTTACTTTGGTAAGAAAAAGTCTCTCACTGATTTCAGTTAATGCCAGAAATGTTTATAAACAAATTTTTATTAGACAAAATCCAAACAGTTATAGGATGGTTGAAAAAGTATCCTCTAAAATGTAAGCTTCTGTTCAACCACTGCTGTAAACTCTCTAGGAGAGTAAATAAATAAATAAATAAATAAATAAAAATTTAAAAAAAGAGACAAGTTTGCTGTGAAAGACCTGAGCACTCTAAAGTATGTCATAGGAAAAGCAGTTTTGATAAAGTACAAAAGGAATGAGCAAAGGGGAAAACCATTGTGAAATTTTTGTGAATAGATGATGATTTCCTTGAATACAGACCACTTGAAATAACTCTAGCATCAGTGCAAGTTGTTTAAGCAAATCATGTTGCTGACAACTTTTTCAATGGGTTGATTTCAGAACTAATGAACAATATGAAAAAAGTAAATCAGTTCAGGCAATACAGTGCATACACTAAATGACAAACTCTTCTCCATTTACTATACCACAATGCCAGAACTTTGCAAAAATATTTTTATTGTAAGTTCAGAAGTTTTGTTGTAGATCAGACTTTTCACTTACTGAATAAAAGAGCATCTCTTAAAAGTAGAATTTAAAAAACAAAAACCACAAAAAACTTGAATTTTTGTGTTGAAGCAAGAAGGACTGTCGCAGTCTTGGTCTTTGGGGTAAGGACCAGACTGGCGACGGGGGGTTCTTGACAGCCTGCTGAGTGGTGATGGAACGTGGCTGCAAGGGCTGAAGGTTAAGTTCACCCACCCCATGACCCGCAATGAAGACACGGAGACGACGTGAACACCTTGAAAGCCAGAGCCGATCCACTTTATTAATAAAATGGAGGGGGTTTTATGCCCTCGGGGGAAGAACTTTCTAGAAACAGGGTGGAGATAAGGCGGAGCATGCAAATCCGCTACAGGCTATTGGGGCAAGAACTTGTGTGGGCAGTAACCTTGGGAGGAGTAAACAGGGGTTAACAGGATTGGACAGCTCTTCAGAGAGAACCGACCAATGGCAGCTGTACCTTTAGTAACAGCCCGAATTTGCCAGTGCCAACTACAGAGACAGGGGGTAGGACCTTTAAGTCCGACTTTTAGTAAGAACGGGGGTAGCAATATACAGGGTCCTCAGCATTGAGTCACTGTCTAGCTGGAGAGTCGTCCCCCTGGGCCTTCCATACATTGAAGTCTGCTTCCTTGTCTCTCTCCTTCTTCCACTCATCCATGTCCATGCATATGCCGTCTCCAACAAAGGACTAAGCTGACAATCTGTAAATGAACATTCTCTGAAGACCAGACTATTGTGTGAATGTAGCAGGTGTTTTCCTTAAGTATGGATTGAGGGATAATATTTTGTGCTTTTTTGCCTGTCTATAGTAGTAAAGAATCAGTACTTCAGGATTTTTTTTCCCATTAGAACATTAGACCGAGCAGCCTTCTGCATAATATCAATAAAAAATGTCTCCAACAATCATCCATGAACCTGGGTAGAAGGCTGAGTTCCAAGTAAGTATATTTAACTCAATGCCTTTAGCCACAGAAAAATCCTGAACTTTTGTGGCTTTCAAAGACTAGGAGAGGTCCCTGGATATGGCTCTTACTGGTATTAGCATTTGCTTTGATGACTTGTAGATACACAGTTTCTGAGTAGCCAGCAGTTTTCTGTTATATTATTAAACCTGGCAGAGATTATTTACTAAGTATATTTTCTATATATACTAAATATATATTTTATATTTTCTGTCAGGAAAAGACCATTTTATCTTAGTATAATTTACACAATTCTAAATAAGTTTCACAATTAAATAGGGATATAAAATAAATTATTCAAAATATTCTGGTAAGGTAAAGCAGCATATTTTATTTGAAATTTTCTTTTTACATTTGCTATTTTTTTTGTAAATAAATTTTCTACATGTAAAATATTTTTCAGATTAACTATGAACATTTTTTTTTCATTTCCAATTAGTACATTTGAATGCTTCAGAACATCCTATTTCACACACTATCCAAAATCCCACATTTGTTGAAAATGGTAATTTTCTGGGATGTAAATCAATATTTTCAGATAGATAGAGGATAGATAGATAGATAGATAGATAGATAGATAGATAGATAGATAGATAGATAGATGTGAAAAACTTTCATTTTCAGAATAAAGCAGGACAAGAAAGGTCATCTTTTCCCTCTGCTCAACTGTTGTGAGACACACTTGAGTCTAATTTGAGGCTTACCAGTATCAGAGTAAGCTGGACATACTGGACCAAGTCTCCTGAAGACCCACAAAGATTATCAAAGGCTTGGGGAGAGGCTGAGAGAGCTGCAATTGTTCAGTCCAGAGAAGAAAAGGTTCAGAGAGATCTTATTAGTGTGTAAAAATAGCTGATGGGGTATTTCAAACTCAGTAACTCTGGGATTCTGTAATCTAGTCACTGTTTTACGAATGTGTATGGGAAACATTTTCCTAAGGCAGGTGACTAAAACAAACAAAAAAGGCCTTCTTAATGAGAGATACAATGTTCTTCTTTAATCAAGATTTAGCCAAACAAACAAGTTTCCATAATCAAAAGCAATATCAAAATTCCTTTTTTTTTCTTAAGTTTTCTCTTGAATTTTTTGTCAGCAAGGATAAGCATTAATCTAGGTTAGCTTCTTACCTTGGATCAAAAAAAATCCCCATTTTCCTGAATAGTCATAAAGGTTATTAAAGTTATTAACTACTTTGTTATTTACTAGTGACACAGTATTTCCATGTCATCTGCGGATCATCTTCAGCATTTTCCTGGAAATGAAAGCAAAACAGGATTTATAAGATTTACAGTGATATGTAGTAATGGCACCATTGCAATGCAATGATCCATTGTCTTCCCCTTATAGGCCTTATGTACATAATTAAACATATGAGATGTGAAAAAGATCGCCCACAAACATTACCTTACCTGAGACTGAATGTTGGAGACAAATAGATGTCTCCAGACACCAATTTATTCCACCTAAGAATTATCATTTTAGGATACGATATATCACTCCTTGGAGATTGTCATCTCTTTCCACTTGCAATTAAGATATTTTCTTGTTACTGAGGATACCAGCTTAGACAAGTTATCTAATTTTATTAGACAAATTCGATGAGATTCTTTTCACACTGAAATGTTAACAATCTGACAAGGAGATTGAGAATTTCTTACAGAGAAGTCACTGTATACTTTTTGTTACTTTTTAATCCTGCCCTGTGACCACCCTTGTCAACAAGGCTTCTGGAAAAGTCATGTGAGCAGTTAACATTGTCAACAGACCACTGCAAGTATAGACTGTTTCAGGTGCAGTAAGCACTATTTGCATCCTATTTCTACTCCTAAAATCAAACCATGACACTGCAGATTCTCCTTTTCTCCTCACCTATTTTTTGCTTCTAGTTCAGGAGCATTCATGGAATATTCTTTATAGAGCTTCTGTCCTCTTCAGTGTCCAGGAGCTGCACTGTATGGAGGCAAAATCTGCCTACTGACATAATACTCTTGATATTATTTATTTTATGTTTAGCACATCCTACTAAGAGATATCATTAGAAACTGGATTCATAAGAGTTCATTGAACTATTCAGACAACATTCATTATGTCTGTGAGTTAGTGAATCATTCTAGATTGGAGCTTTATTTATTTCTGAATAACATTAAAAACTACTGAACAGGAATCTAGATTGTAAGCTTTGCTTATTCATATACTCGTATTCAGCAAAGAATCATCATAGTGTTTCCACTAATTGTATGACTGTAATATTTCAAAGAGAGGATTAAAGAACAAATCCATTATGTCTTTCTGGCAAATGTATTGGCCTCAGAATGAGTTCATATGGCACTCAGAAATCATCTTGCATTTTGAATGTTTTCAAGAGTTCTCAGAGAACATTCATTTGATCTTACAAATCTCACAACATATTGGACTGAGAGCTTTTATTTGTTGGGGGGAGGAAATCACAAATGCGGGGTTTTTCCATTCTCTGATAAAGCCAGTACTGAAGCTGTTGACATTTACTCTCAGGATTAGAAACTAGCTGTGTTTGATACTCTCCAATGTGGTTTGAATTCATTGGCTTGAAACACAGAGTCTCTTTATTTGTTTGTTTGCTGAAAATAGGTTTGGCATAGTGGCTAGGTAATTCAGATACTTCTCTACATGTTCTGAAGTGTAAATTGGTTTTGTTTCAGAGACTCAAGACAAAAGATGCTTCCCCACTATTATCCTGATGAAGTCCCACATGGATGGACATGAACTATAAAGAAGCTGATCTTGAATGTGGTCAGTTGTCTATAAAAATTAGCGTTCCTTCATCATGATATCCCAATGGACTAAGCTAATGAACATCACACATGTCACAAACATGTAAATACCTTGTTCCAAAATGCCCCTTTTTTGTCATAACTGTAGTTAAGTTTTTCTTAAACATTTACTCAGGAGACCAGAAAAAATTGATTTCATAGTAGCAATGGTCTTTAAGTAAAGGTTGAACAAGAATACATTTAAAACCTCAGGGATGATGAAATGCATGGGAAGAGCATTGCATATCAGATTCTGTCCTTACTGCAGATGCCATTGTATTAATAGAAGCTATAATTCAGTGGGAAAAAAATAAAAGACTTTCATCTTGCAGTAAATTCCTGGCAGGTCTGAAAGTATATCCTTGATTTGTCTTTGTGTTTTTCACAAAAGTACAACACACCAAGACAGTGGTGTTCTTATTGATTTCTTTTTTCTGTTTGACAGAAGTGTTGAATTTCAGTAGCTTTTTGCATACACCTTCAATTAATCATTCAGGTAGATGTTGTCCAGCTGAGTATAACCTTACATCACTACGTTTGTTCACTGTTTCCTGCCATTTGACAAAATTTATCTGATATGCAGCAAAAACAGGCACAGACCTCAGCGACAATAAAGAGAATCCTGAAAAAGATTAACTGCTGTATATGCAGTAGTGTTAAATGACATAACAAGCATCCAGCTCTATTTCATTAGCATTTCTATTCAAACCATATTTATTAGTTTTTTCTCTTAGCAACTGCATAAGTTACAGTCTCCAAGCAATTTGCTCTATGTTGTACCACCTTTTTACTTGTTACAGATGCTTCCTTAAAGCATTACAATGAAAAAGGCAAAGTTGGCTGTGCAGCTCTAATACCAGTTAATTATAAATGTGCTCATCTGTCTCATCAGTGTAGATGATATTAAGGATTAAGGAGCCAATTTGATCTGACAGGAAAGTTTTGGCATGTATGAATATGGTGGAAGGTCACAACATGGTCTGTGGTGGAAGCAGAAATCCTTTAGGTCTTCTCTTCTGTCCAATCCAAAGAATACTTCCAGCTCACAGTCAAGGTGACAGTGGACACATATGCCTTGTCAGCTCCTTTGAGGTGGCAAGAAATGTGGCCACATAGGGTCAGGAGGAGAGCATTTTAAAAGGTAGTATGTCTAAAAAGATCAATCTGAGTTTGCCAATGGTTGTTTTGGCCCTCTGAATGCTAAAATATTATTCTGGGTTCCTGTTTATATAAGGTAACTCATTCTTTGCTACATCACATTTTACCAAATTTTTGGTAAAATTTTCCAAATTTTTGGTAAAATGTTAGTTTTTTATCAGCTTGTGCAGAGCTTACAAGTGTACAGCAGTTATCTTGGGTTTAAGGTGCTTATTATACAGGTATGTTGGCTAATGCCTGAGACTAATGTGTTACTAGACCAGTGACTAGCATGCAGATGCTTGACGAGTATCTGCTGCCCAGGCAAACTTTGGGCAGGGGAGGAATATCAGCCTTCAAACAAGGCTCCTGTTGAGTTCTAAGTTAATTACTTTCTTTTGTTGATATTTTATATTGTTTCACAGTGCTTTTTTTTTCTTCTTTATTCCCTGAGCTGGTAACTATAATAATTTCAAAAATGTCTCCACTTTATTTTTCTTTTCTCATTATG
The DNA here is from genome assembly GCA_013396695.1 of Sakesphorus luctuosus. Taxonomy (NCBI): domain Eukaryota; kingdom Metazoa; phylum Chordata; class Aves; order Passeriformes; family Thamnophilidae; genus Sakesphorus; species Sakesphorus luctuosus. Next base: position 148,019 of record VWZD01009617.1, read on the forward strand.
CACATCTCCAGTATAAGAACTCTACCACAGCTGTGCAATAATCTTTACCATAAAATCAAGCCAAGGTCATACAATTGTGTTTTACAGAACTGGGCCTTGGTCTGCAAATATCTGGACCCTTGGACTGTGGCTTACAGCAGACAGATATTTATAACTGCGGGCATCTGAGAGCTGATCGTGGAGGGGACGGTTGCTTAACACATTTCACTCACCTTCTAGTCACTATTCCTGTATCTTCCTGAATCATTTGAAAGCTTCAAACAGTTCCCCAGAGTAGCACTGAATATTTCAAGAGCAAGGTAATGTAATACTTATTCGTATCTAAAGAGATCCATTTCAGCACTGTGATTTTTGAAGGAGACCAGGAAGAAATTAGAGACCTAATTAACTTCCACAGTTCCTTTAACTTCCCTTTGAAATTCCATTCAGGTTTTCCTGCTATGGCAAATCAAAATAAATATATAAAACCATTATAAAAATCCCAAGAACTCAAAGCTGGAGAAAGTCTTTAAAATTCATTAATATATTTTCTCATCTTTCAAAAAACTTATTCATTAATAACCTCTATCTTCAAAACTATTACTTGGGTTTTTTGTGTCCTACCTTTTCTACTAGAAGGCTGGGTTCCAGAACCTGACTGTTTTAAGATTTGGGATATTTCTTTTAATTTCTCACTAAGTTTATTTCCTACTGTTCACATCCATTTGTTCCTGTGTCAACACTGGTGTTTCACTTAAATAGTTCTTTTTTCTCTCCTGATGTTTACCCTACTGATAGGCTAGCTTCTATTTCTTCTCATCCTTTGTTTCACTAAGCCAAACACTTTTCTTAACCTCCTGTTAAATACCCAAACTAGCCATCAAATCATCCCAATATTGCTGCTCTACATTAAACCTTTATCTTCATAGCAAAACAAAACCCAAGTCTGGAAACAACTTTCAGAGAGGAGAAACGTGATTAATCTTTAAGGTCTTCAGAAATAGTGCAATAAAAAGTAAAATAAAACTTCCAGTATGTTCATACGAGTAGTAAGACGGAAACATGTTAGTCTCATGTAGTAACTACTGTTAAGACTGAACTATGCTCCACCAGCTTTTGCTTCCTTCAATTATTAATTTTATTATTATTAAAATGAAATGCAGATAAAATAGCGCCGGGTAAATGTTAATGTCCGATGACAGTGTTCGAGGTGGCTTTGGAATGCTGATCCCTGCCTTTTAAAATGGTGGTCAGTTCAGCTTTTATCTATATAGACATTACCATAAAAAAAAGTTTAACATATCTGAGCACTTGCCAGGATTGTCTGGCAATCTGCTTATGGGAGAAGAGTCATTAATTTGGTGGCTGTGTGAGGATGGATGTATGTATAGGCAAGAGTGAAAATTCAAGGAGGTGAAATGTGGAGGAAGTAACTGATATCTTTAGCACTTAAGCTGACAAACACTGATTTCTTTCAAGAGAAGCAATATAAAAAAATTTAGTCAAAAGTGGGCATAGGAAAAAGCTTTTGTGAAAGGATATTCTTTGTAGTCAAGACTCAGGTTCTGTTAGTGCAAATGCTGTGTCTGCTTTTAAAAGTATAGCTTCTGAAGGTCAGTAAACTAAAAAGGAATTTATTTTTAATTTTCTATTTCTGTCTAAACATTGTTGTGTACTCAGAGGACAGAGCAATCTTTATGGACTGCTGATGCCTTGCTACAAGTGTGGGAAATTGCTTTGAGTTTTCTCAATGGTAGAAGCCAGCTGACTCCCCGGATCTGGGACAGAACAAAGACCCTGATTGTACTTGAGGACAGAGGTGCATCTAGCGACAGGATTTCACTGGGAATAATATCTTACTTTGTCTTGTGAGAACCCCGCCATATTCTCTCAACCCTGTCATATGATCGGCAGATGGCTGAATGGGATAAGCATGCCATTTTGCTTTTGGGTTTGACCAATTAGTCCTCTCCAAAGAGGAGTGCAGATAGACAGCCAATACATACGTGGAGCCTCCAGCACACAATAAACAGAACATATCCTTAGTTAGGGAAACAGAGGCTCTTGTTAAATGAGGAAGGCTAGTGCTGAATGGTCAGGCTCAGAAGAAAAAAATCTAAACCATAGTCCATGTTTCCCTCTGCAGTGTTTTCTGCAGCCTCCATTGTATCCTTTGCTCTCTGTAGCCAAGTGACCTCTAAACCTTGCAAAACAGCACAGAGGGCTTTTTTCTTCTTTTTCTGTGTCGACTATTATCCTTTCATCTTGAAAGGTCATTGGGTATCAGTTGAAGAAATATACCACTTAGCTTTGAGTGTTCTCTCTGTTTGAAGTGATTTGCCTGTTTATTTTAGAAATGAAAGTCTGTCCACAAACAAATTGAAAATTAGTTAATCACCTTTCCCAGTTGACATACAGTAGGTGTTGTGTCATAGGAAGAACAGGTTGATCCTAAAGCAGATTGAAATACTTCATCAGGCACATGCGGGGCTCAGTGGTCTGGTGTGGTGACAAGGCAGCTAGAGGTTCAGTACAAGCAATTCCTTCAGGACTGTGCAGAATAAACCATCCAGAGAAACAATGATATGTAAAGGTTAGAAATACTTACTAAAGTGAACTAGGGGGAGATTTTTTACCTGAAAGATCATGTGAAGTTTGTACACATATTTCAAGTATGATGCTGCTAAATCTAGACAAGCTGGAAAAGTAATTACATTTATCACTCATACAGGACAAGACATGACTGCGGAATCCGAAGAATTTATTGTCATGTTCTAATCTTGAGATGGAATCCTTTTCAAGTATTTTCCAATTTACCAAAGATATTTTACTTTATTTGCATACAGGTGGTAAAGACATAATGAAGTTGTACAAAAAAGATCAGTTTTTCATCAGCCCACGTTTGTTAATATCCAAGGGTTTTAACTCTGGAGTTCACGAAATCTGCAGGGAGTGGTGGGGCATTTCTGATGATCCTTTGCAGAATAAGCATGTTCCTATGTTTAATTAACTTGTCATTTCAGTGATTCAAAGAACAGACAAAAGAAAAAGGAAAAGAAAATAAAAGAGATAAAAGCTAAAGGGTTAGATAATTGATGGCCATATTTTAGACTAGTAAAAACATGCATATCACTTCAGTAAGTGGTTGAAACTGATTGCTGAGTTTGGGCCTGTGTCTGAAAAAGGAAGTATAGAGCAAAAGCAACAGCTTGTTCTCTTCTGTTGTGAATCAGAATAGTCATCTTACTCCTTTACCTGTGTTGCTTGCACTAACAGATTTATCATCAGTTCATCATATTTATTTCCTCTGGAATGGAAATGCAGCAAAAGAAGACCCACAGTAAAACTGCAATGGACAGCTGAAATTTAAGAAATGGCAGAAGAGGACTGTCAGAAGAAAACAGTTGTGAGAAAGAAGTTATCAATATACCAAATCTGGAGAAAAACATGAAAATTGTATGAACATGTGTGGGCATTGGTAGTGGTTGAAGTAGGTGAAGTTATTTTTATCACCTATCTTTCAAATAGCTTTATTAAAAACCAATCAACCAACAAACACATGCACATTGCTAGGAAATCCTAGCAATTGCTACTATTTATTAGAAATTACATTTTTTCCAGAACACTGTCATCACCACAAGTATTAGTTGCCAGAGTTTCCTGCAGACAGGGATAAAGAGGGCATATCTAAGGCAGGCAAAAGGACTCCTCATCTTTAAAGTGGTACTTGTCATTTGGAGGAGAGGTGACTTAATAGAAGGATATGAGTCAATGCTTGAGCTAGCTTTCTCTGTGATCTCTGTGTTTTATGCCTAAGTACAGTTTTTCAGCCTCCTCAAATGTCAGGCTTGGCACCTTTCAAAGCTCTAGGATTATTGCATTTCTCAGAGAATTGGAACCTATACATTGTGTCCAAGTTTACTGTGAAGGAATTAATCCTTCATTTGATGACAAGCACTTAAGTGATTTTGCAGAAATATTGATGTTCCAGCTTGCCATGCTACACACTGCAAAAAGGTAAAATATACTGTTTACTGGAAAGCTGCTGTGCTTATTAATCCCTGTTTCATACTGCAACTCAGAAGAAAAAAATGAAAGAAATGTCATTGACACTGCTCTTCAGTTATTACTCTGCTTTTTAGGGCACTGGAAATTAAGCATATCTAATGTAGGTATGACATCTTTGTCTATTATATAGTATTAAAAAAAATCCTTAAAATAGAGAATAGTGTCTTCTTTTGTCCCTGCTTTTATATTATGTTGTTCAGAGAGCCAGAGAATGAAATATTTTGAATCAATTGAAGCATTCGTTTGACTCAAGGCTGCTGAGCAAAATGATATATTTCACCGTAGACAAAATTATCCTTTAGAATGTTAGACAAATGTGCATTGTTTGCTGTGGCAGCCTGTTTATACCCAAGAAAAGTAATGATATCTCCATGGAAGAAGATAATTTCCCTATGCCTAACATGTTTTTTCAATAAAAAAGAGTAATGACAGTGAAGCTGAACTCCTGCTGCTATTTATTTTGGTAAAGATTTATCTGTGATTTCCATAACTGATTTAAAAATAGATAAATTTTATACTTTTGTTCTCTTTTCTTTCCTTAGAATAATAGTTATAATTAATATCATTTAGTAGAAACAATGTGGCTACCATATCAGGAAGAAGAAACATGAAGGAAATGCCAGGTGTGGCCCCAAGTAACTACCTGTCTAGGTAGACAGAAAACTTTGGAGCCAAGGAACTATAACTTCTCCAGTTTTGCTGGAGAAGAACTGAATCTCAGATGATAATTTTCATTCACTTGCACAGTCTAGCCAAGGTCACGATATGGTAGATGGAATACATTGAAGTAATATATAAAACATAGTTTTCCAAGGGCTGCTCATTGCTGCCAGTTACCCAGGATCACAAAAATAGGAAGCAGTAGTTATCTTCCAGATATCACTGTGCCATAAAGAAATCCAAGGGATTTCTATCAGTATATAACTTCTCATATTGGGAAAGAAGGATTTGTGGGAACAGAGGCTGCAACTGAGAAAAGGTCATTTCTGAAAAATGTATTTTGCATAAAGAAATCATGACTTTTTACAGTAATTGAAGTGCCTATTTGACATTTTTCAAAAGGTAATATTTCATTTTTTGTATTGTTTGGTCAATTTTGTTTCAAAATGAAGCTAATTTCCAGAAAAATGCTTCAAAGGTTGAAATTCAAATAAATAAAACATTTCCTAGCTATGGGAACGGAACTCCATTTCAGTCTTGAATTGAAAAAGATTTACCTTCAGATTTTCAGAAGTATTTAGGCTCTTTTTGAATAGGTACAATCAGTGAGGGATTTATTCACCAGGTTAAAAGAGATGTAAAAAATCCATCAGTCTTCAAATTTGCCTCAATTAGCGAAAAATCTATTTGCTTAAAAATCACTGCATCTAAACCAAGCTATTTAACTTATTTATTCTGCTTGTAATAATTCCTACTTTTTTTCCTTTTTAATTTTCTGGTTTAGTTTTCATTAATAGAAATATTGCATAGGTTCTGGCATGCATCAAAATGGAGGAACAGTAATATAATGTCAGGTTCTTCCCTAAAATTATTTTTAGTATGTGTGAAAACAGGAAGAATCATAAAAAAAGATATTTTTTTTTTCATAAAATTTCTGACTCAGATGACAGGCTCAATCATTTGTCATATTATGAAGCTTCAATCTTATTTTTGGACACATATTCACATTTGAACTAAACTCACATAACCACCATTGAAATCACTGATAGTGATTCGATTTTTAACATTTTCACTTTGGGAGGTGGGGAGGTGGTGAGACACAGCAGGGTGGAGCAGGAACAGTAGCAATCACATTCCAAAAACCTCTTGGCATAAAAGGTATGTGGGTTTGAATTCAATGAATGTGTATAGTCAGGAGAATGTCACTTACTGTTAAAAGTCCTTCTAGACATGGCAGGATTAAGAGAGATTTCAGTAGTCATCTACTGGAAAAGAAAATTGTATCTGAACAAATGCAGTAAAGGGATTGGCAGAACAATCCTCTTGGCATCCTTCGACAATCAGAGTGCTTCCTGATTACCGTGCAAGACAGATTGAAAAATGAACAATTGAATATTTTTTGTAAACTTCACAGAAAATAATGTAGGTTTTCTAGGGGACAAAATTGATTTTGATAAAAAGGCATTTTCCATCAGAAACCATTCTAATGGCAATTTCCTGTTACAACTCTACCTCTTAGTTATACTGGGTAAGACATTCTAACAAGGACTGGAGACTGCTAATGCCACTGTTCAGAAATTACTCAGGACCAACAGTTCTGAGGTTGTTCTGCTACATCTAGTGCCTCACAAGCACAGCTGTTGATTCCAGGTCCTGTACAACAGGACAACTGCAGGGTATTCTCCTGAGAACCATTGCAGGATGTATTTCCCACTCAATAAATAATATGTGTGTGGTGAGGAAAGAGGAAACATCTACTATGGAGGGGTTAGAAAGAGCTAAGAAATTAAGGTAAATGGCTCAAAGCTAAAAAGGCTATGCAAAGTTACTGCACAAGAACATGCCCATATAGGTGATCAGTGGGTATATTTATTCTCAATACTGAGGGCATTCAGAGGACTGAGGTTTTGGAACAATCTTCCTGCAGCACCTTCCAGAAATCTAATTTTGATTAAGATCAGTACTGCAGATTTATGAACACAACTGGTTCATTACCATAGCAAGGGAATGAGCACCGGCCCAGGAGTTTCCTGGAAGCCCCGAAGTGCATGTTTTCAGTGGAAATATTCTCATCAGAAGCCAAATGGGTGGGAATCCAGCTATAGGTAAGGTCAAGAAATCTTGTGATGGTGTTTTCCTGAATATACTACATTTCAGCCATCGAATTGTGAAGGAACAGTAAATTAAGTAGACAAAACATGAAAAATGACTAGCTGGTTTAGTGAAAGACTGATTCTCCACTCCTCATATGTAGACAAAGCAGAAGTCAATCAGACCTCTAAAAGTCCATGAACATTAAGAAAGGCATTATTAGTATTTATTAATAATTATTAATAATAGCCATAGTTCTTAAGGGGAAAACAGAGGTCTCTAGTATAGTTGCAAAAGCAGAGAGAAGAAAAACATGGGCAAGCAGTAAAATATGCCAGAGGAGACATAAGAATGAAAAAAAGGCAGTTAAAACCAGAATCCTGCAGAATAAGCTAAGTCAGCCTGAATCCTGATCCCAAAAATAAGTTGTAAAGAGTAGATGAGATCACCTCATTTCTTTTAGTGAATTGGACAGAGAATGAAACATCAGCAATGAGAGAAGAAAGATGGAGAGGAAAGGAGAGAGCCCACTCTGCAACTGTCTTCCCTTGGGAATAACCTTGACTGACTGACGTTGGTCAAGTAAGAGGACAGCCCTCAGTGCCAACTAAAACCACATCAATTCCTCGCTATTTCACATTCATAGCTGGTTTACGTCAAGCTTGTTAGAGTATCAATATTTTACATATGTAGTGATAATGATTGCTAATGATTAAGAAATAGCCTTTGACAACACAATATAGATAGTTAACAAGTATCAATCCAGAAAAGAGTCCTCTTGAAATTTGAAACTTGTCTGATTTTTGGATTTTCTAAAAAGTCTCCTCATAGTAAAATAGAATTTGCTAACTGATATATATAGATGTTCTCCTAGCTAGTTGTGACACAGTTAAAAAGCTTTTTTGCTTTTAACATTTGTGTGGGAATTTGTATCAAAAACTTTACAAATCAGCTAATCTAATAGAATACATTTCCATTAAAGACGTAATTTCACTTTTAAAATCAGGGGAAATTGAATTGCCACAGGTTAGATTTACATAAATCATTAATTCACTTTCTGGTGGTCTTTGCTCCCTGTTTTATCTTCCCATTAATAATTTTTCTGAAGCTTTCTGAAACATTCAGTTCTGTGTTGATGTAAGAGAGAGAATTGTAGCAGTGTTATTAAATAATTATTTCCTTGGGAAATAAAAAACCCATTAACCAAAGCTATTCTAAACCTGTTTTTATGAACCTGATTCTTCATTTTTGTATTTTGCCAACTCTGTTAAATTCAGAGAGTGATGTAATCTATTTCTGACCCTACCAGTTGAATAATCTATTTTAGTATGACACAGCTAATATTTTCTAAGAGAAGTCATAAACCAAAGGTAGTGTGTCAGATTGATATTTCAGGATGCATTTTGGGCTGAAGAACTGTTTCTCAATAAAAATGGCAGGGAAAATACTGGTACAAAATTTATGAAGAGCAATAATACAGAAAAATGGTTCTTGATCTATTTCGTGTGCTATATATTTGTAAACTAATTATGTAAATTAAAAAGGGAATCTAGAGGCTTGTCTTCTAGACATCTGCTAAAAACTGAATTTATTAAATTTACTGGAAAACAAGGAAATGCATAACAATATTCTCAGTTCTCACTGGTTTTTGTTTTGTGGTTTTGTTTTTGTTGGTTTTTTTTTCTTTTAATTCTCATATGCCAGGAAATCGATGAGGTCGCACTTAAACGAAGCTGCATGTAGTGCAAGATTCCTATACTAAATTATGAGAGAGCCATAACAGCAATAGTATTTTATTTTTGAGTGTCACTTTCATTAAAAATTATTTCTCTCTGCAGCCAATTAAAGAAATTATAGACTATACAAATTATAAAAGGTGAAGTACAAGATCAAGGATTACATATTCAGAAGTTTTTTATTTACTTTTGAAGTGTGCTTTAGACAGGCAGTAAGGGAAAAGGAGAATGCAACAGGGAAGGAATAGAGGGATGGATTTTGAAGAACTAGAGGAAGGCAGTTATCACCAGGAATCTCTGGCAAGCATAGAAGAAAAAATTCTTTGAGGATTGTGGGAAAGAGAAGAAGCAGAATGACTGAAGAAAGAACGAGAACAGAGAAGTTAGAAAACTGGCTGTTCAGTACATGTTCAAATGTGTAGCTTTAGGATTTATGTAGTGCACACTCATTCCAAAGACAGGATGATTAATTTTCTCATGGATTTCTCTATGGTGACCAAATAGCAATATCAGAGTGCTTCAAAAAATTATTTAATCTTCATAACACTCCAGTGATATGAAAAGATGGTGTAAATCCCTATTTTATAGGTACTAAAAAGAGACAAAGAGGTCAAGTGCACTCATGGATTTTTAGAGTCCAAGTTGAGGGCATAGAATCTGATTTTCCAGCATGCATTACAGAGCATTTTAAAGGTTGAAAGCACTTTTGTGTGAGATCCATGAAAGTTGAACACTTCTGCAGACCAGACCCCATGGTCTCAAGTCAAGCCCAGAATACGATGAATGCACAGTTACTGATTACTTGTGAGAGGATGCTTGAATTCATGCAGGAATTCTCTATCACAGACATGAATAATTTTACTGCATGATACTCAATCTCTTTAAAAATACAGCCATATCTTTTTTTTCCCTTTTCACCATCCCAATCTCATCTTCTCCAGCAAATAAAAAATAAAAAAAATAGCTTCCTCTTCAACAATCTGATCCATTTTGCATGATGAACTGGCTTTCCATCATGCACAAAGTACCTTGAACACATATAAATATGCATAAAATTCCACGATTCCAAATAATAATTTTTGGAGATTATCTTCAGTTGAAATGTGTGCCTTATTGTCCAATTTGGAAGAAAACAGGTCTGAGTATATTTAAGACCCCCATGGAACAAAAGCTTTCAGATTCCTCCTAAATGAAACCATGCTTTGTTGAACAGGTCCCACCTTGTCAGAGAGCCACTGCTCACACCAGCTCTTGTACTTTGCTGATTTTGTACCTTTTGCTCCTCATCTTCCTGAGACTCTGTTTATATATGTCCAGCTTATTCGATTTGTCTCATGACCATCATATCAGAAACATCTTACAACTCAAGCAGTGTTTTCTAGAGTCACTGCTATCCAGTTTTCATTATTTGTGCGTTGTGCCTCTTTGCTCTCAGATTACTTACTGGAATACCTGTTCGGCTCCCAGCTATTAGAAGGGCCATTCATAAAATAATGATACAGACGGATAATTCCAAGAAAAACTGCCATACCTGTAAGTAATTTATTAACTGATGTATCCCCCTCTGCCTTCTAACAGCTTTTTGTACTGGGTGAAAGTATCTAGCACATAGTTATGACTGGAAGTATTCAAAAAACATGGACTGACTTGAAAAATTGGAAGTTTTCTGTTACTGTGACAGGAACCCTGTTAAAAATATGGCAATGATTTATGTTTTTACTGAAATTGAGAAAAATGTCCACAAACAAGTTCCGGGCTCTTAAAAAAAAATACTTCAAATAATTGATTCCCTCAGCCAGCCACTTCTCTTCACCAAAGAGTATTTTCAAACAAGAATATTGCACACCAGGAAAATAGTAAAGCACTGATATTTCCTTCTTCAAAACAAGGTGGGATGGAAGGGTCTTACGCATATGTTTGAAAATCCAGGTTATTTTTGAACATGCAGTTTCAGAGCCCATACTTTTAGCAGGATCTTTGGCTTGTCCATCATGCCAAACTGTGAAAGCTGCTATTTTATTGAATACTCTACAACAACAAACTACGATCATGCATCTTTCCATTTGACAGTGGGGAAGGGAAGATTGGTTCAAATCTATGTAGAGTTGAGAGCTAAGCTGTTTACTTGTGCCATTAATGCCATAGGAAATCATGTCTGTTGCCAGAGCCTGTAATATCGTACATCACTGAATAGAAAAGAGAAGCATTTAATTCATGCAATAGCATTGTTGAGTACAGCAATTCTGTGGGAAAAAAAGTCCATCTGTGTGAGGAACTTGCTAGTGTAGAGTTGAATAGATTGAACTCCTGAAACTACTGGAAACAATTTTCAAAATTATTATGTGGTAACATATATAA
>VWZD01009619.1:0-52210 GCA_013396695.1 Sakesphorus luctuosus
GACTCTAAGTTGCTTTAGTTGAATGCCAGACTAAACCTGCAAGCTGTTTGATTGGCAGTAGTGGTAACTCCTCTGATGTTATCTTGGACTGGTTTGTAAGAAACCCTGCACAAAATCGTCCATCTCCCCCCCGCCAGTGCATATGGAAAGCTGCCAGTGACTTGCTGTAGTAGAGGGATTCCAAGAGATGGGCAGGCAAAAACCACGTCCTGGGGGCAGAAAATGCAACCTGCAGCACACAGACACCTTCAGGATGCTTTCGATGCTAGCTCTGCCTCCTTTCCTTCTGCTGAACTGTGTTCAGACAATGGAAAAATGATCTCCATGCTCTATGTCACTAAACTGTGGGTGAGAAGGAGTGTAGCACTTGAGGAAAGAGCAGGATTTTCACCTGAAGGTAAGTGGATTTTTACATGCTAACCCTGTGTACCCGTTTGTGGGTCTAAAAGAAAAACCTTCACCCATGGCGTGAGGTGGAGGGGTTTATCTAACAAATTTGCAACATTTCAGGAAAGAGATTTGCTCTCAAGGGCATTAGATATCAGCTGGACATCCAGACACAAGTCTGAAATTCCTGACATCCTACTAGCAGCCAAGGGCCAGGCATTCATGCCGCATCCCAGGGATGATGGGGAAAAAAAATGGGATTTTCTTCATCAATGGTACAGCAAGAGGGCACACCAGCTTATTGCAAAGACAAAGCACAGTGTGGACCTCCTGGATCAAATACTTCGGCACGGGAACGAAGCTTATTGTGTCTAGTAAGTATCATAGTCATTGAACTGACTTTCACAGAATCATTCAGATTCTCGGATAATTAAGAATGCAAGACTGCAGGAAAATGAATTTCTTTCTGATAAATCATGGGTTTTTTTTTGTTTACTGTGCATGATGCCCCAGTTGGATGCAACCCTGAGAATAGAGATTGCCTCTAGGAACAAGTGCTGAATATTTATAAAGGACGGAGGTAAAAATTTAAATAATGCAATGGATTAATTCCTGTTGTGGGAAAGAAATTTTGTCTTCTTCAAAGTTTACTCTTAGAACAGCTAGTGAGAAATACAGAAAGTTCCTTACTGATAGAAGTCCAGTCTAAATTGATTGGGAAGAAAAGTTCCCTGAATGCAATAAATTTCTAGTTCCTGGCCCTACTGAAAGTAACTGGATTACTTTTGCATTTGTATTATTCTTAATTGTGGTGAACCTATGCAATCAATAGGATGGATGCTGTTTTCAGTAGAAAGGATACAGCAATGCCTACACTGTGTTGCTCAGAAAATACATGACATTATCAAGGTGACCATAATTAAGTCAAATTGCAAACAGCTGAGGAGAGTTACAGGGAAATTTAAAGTGTTATCTATCCGTGACTCTGAGCCAAATTTTCTGAACTTTTTACTCATTACAAAACTTGAAGAATTTATAAAAATGACACTGTAGTCAATGTTTAAAATTCAGTTATTGCACTGGGTCAGATTTATCACCAGCCTGTAAATCAGAGAGACTTTTTCTGTAGCCTGTGCAAAAAAGTGCACTGCAGGAGATATTGCTAAGCATTGTCAGACTGTGGGATTCTGATATCAAAATATTTGGAAGTGGAACTAAGCTTATTGTTTCAAGTAAGTACAAAATATAAAACTTGACTACCTCTGAAATGCTTTTGAATGCAGTTAGATATTGGCTGGCATGAAGTTTCAATCCTTCTGAATGCCTTGCAGGATTTCCCGCTTAGACAGCATTTCCATTTGCAGAACAAAACTTGAGTGTTGTGTAATTCTGTGTGAAATGGGGGAAGCACAACAGCTATTGCAGCACAGATGTGTAACTAATCCAGTATTGTTTTCTTTGCAAAGATGAATTTAAATATGGCAAAGAAAGCATTTGGAGAACAGAAAGGTGTTTGTGTCTCTAAGTATGCACATTCAACCTTTGTGATAATCTTTGTTTGTTCTGAAAGAAAGGTGTACAACCTCTGTGTTACTCATATTTTTTGGAAAGCAAAAGCTTTTCCTTTAGGACTGTGTCTGACTGTACCAAATGGAAGAGTCATCTGAGGTATGCCCAAAACAGTTTTAAGGAAGGCGTAGTTGCAAGGCTTCTCTCTCTTCCTGGCTTTTGAAGAAACTGCTTATTGTCAATTTTTACTTCTGTTAAGGAAGAATGACAAATTCAAAATATTCTAACATAGCAGAACTATTTTGCTTCATGTAAACTTCAGGTTCTCTGATACTTGCCTGTGATCTGGCTCAGCTAAGCATCTGAGATGAAAACAGTTTGCTTAATTTTGACTTGCTGAAAATGGTGTATGTGGTTAGTGGGAGTTTTGATTCCAATCCATGCAGGGTGTTGCTTCATATCATGGACAACAAAAATATTGGTCCGTGGTCTCGTGTTATTCAGATCTCTGCATAATGTCCGCCAGTTCCAGATCTGGTTTTATGGGGTGCATAAGGAGCCAATTGCTCCACCAATATCTGATCAAATAGAGATGGAGCCAAGGTGCTCAATCTGCACCATCCACCTGCTCTTTCAGGAGACTCAAATTAGTTGAGGCAAATCCTGTCCATTTAACAACATATATGCCCTCGTAAAACTACATAACTTTTTTTTTTTATTTTAGTTTATTTTAAGTGAGTGCTCCTTTTTTAGTTTTCTAGCATCTAAAAATTGATTCTATAGCAAATTTGATTTTCTTTAAAAAATACTATTTACCCATGTAAACACAACTGAGCTGCACTGATACTGTAAAGACTTTATTCACTGTGAGTGGCTATTACAACAAGGTGTTTGGCTCAGGTACAAAGCTCATTGTGTCAGGTAAGTTGCATTTTATATTCATACAATAAGTTATAGAAACTTGGAGTGGTCATATAGATGATTGTGATACTGTCTGAGTTGGCTCCATCCTTGCACAAGATTCATCTCCCCAGCTCGCCATTCCTACATTGAGCCATTGAGTCATTTAGGATCACAAACATGTCTGAAAAGGAGCTATTCTGAGCCACTTTTGATCACAGTTCTCCTAGAAACCTGGTGGAAAATGGCCTGTAACAGTTTCCAGAGCCCTTACTCTTTCCTCCAGCTGTACTGAAAGAATTAGCAGGGAATCAAGCAGCAGTGAATGAAGGGTTAAAAAAGAAAACCTGTTTTTTTTAATTAGGCTGGTAAAAGTGAAATAACTTGTCCATAATTACTTTTTCACATATGCAGCACTTTGGAAATAGAAATAAAATAGTACCTCCAAATGTTCTTCTTGTTGCTTAATAATTGCTTAACAAATTAACTTAATTAGTTATTCATCATTAATTATACTAGATTACTGCTTAATAATTACTTCATTAAGAAATTATCCTTCTTTTACCTTTCCTGCAGAGACATTTATTTTAATGGAAGGTGAAAGACAAAAATATTTTTGTTTCAATAGATGTGCTTTAAATGCCCTAATCCTGAAGTAAACAACTACACAAACACAAGGCAGGGAAACTATTGCTACCAAATGTTTGAAGCCTGGTTAAATACATAAACCTATGTTAGTATATCAAGCAAAGATTGGATTTAATGATTTGTGTCAGAAAGACTAAGTAAATCATACCTATGGTTCAATGGAAATATCTGTGGCATGATAAGGGTGTTGTTTTTGGTGAAAATCTCTCCCTTGTTAATCAGGTAATTGCCATGATTTTCATATCTATGGTTTAACATAAACTATTTTCAAGCATCACTCTAATTCTGTAGGATTTTGTCTTTATGAGGCCAAGGCTTGTGACTGATTAATAGAATAAAAGGGTTATAGTTACTTCATACTTAAGATCATTAAGAAATTGAGAAAATAAGGACTTAGATAAGGCTCTTTGGGAATAGCATCATTAGCTGAGCCTGAATCCAGATATTCTACGTTCATGTAGACACCTATTGTTTGTATGATGGTTGTTAAACCTGGTACTTTTCCAGCCAAAATAAGAGAATCATAGAATGGCCTGGGTTGGAAGGGACCTTAAAAATCATCTAGTTTAGGGCCTGCTGCCATGGGCAGGGACACTTTCCACTAGCCCAGGTTACTCCAAGCCCTGTCCAACTTGGCCTGGCACACTTCCAGGGATGGGGCAGCCACAGCTTCTCTGGGCAGCCTGCCAGGGCCTGCCCACCCTCACAGGGAAGCATTTCTTCCAAACATCTAATCTAAACCTCTTCTCATTCACTTTGGATCCATTTCCCCTTGTCCTATAGTAAAAAGTCCCTGTCCATCTTGTGGACTCCCTCCGGGGACTGAAAGGCTACAATTAGCCCCCCAAAGCATTCTCTTCTCCAGCCTGATCAATCCCATTTCTCTCAGCCATAGCAGAGGTGCTCCGTCCCTCTCATCATCTTGCTGGCCATTCTATGGTCTTGCTCCTACAGGTTGATGTCCCTCCTGTGCTGGGAACCCAGAGCAGGACTCAGCACTGCAGGTGGGGTCTCACCAGAGCAGAGCAGAGGGGCAGAATCCCCTCCCTCACCTGCTGCCCACACTGCTGGTGATGCTGCCCAGGACACATTTGGCTTTCAGGGCTGCAGTCACACCCTGCTGGTCATGCCCAGCCTCTCCCCCACCAGCACCCCAATCCTTCTCCCCAGGGCTGCTCTCCATCCCCTCATCCCCCAGCCTGTGTTGGCACTGGGGATTGCCCCCACCCAGGGGCAGCACCTTGCACTTGGTCTTGTTAAACCTCATGAGATTCCCATGGCCCACTTCTCCAGCTTGTCCAGGTCCCTCTGGATGGCATTCCACCCATTAGATAGCAGTTTCTGTAATGGAATGTACCATCGTGGGATGACATTTGGGTATTTGGTTCTGGCACAAAACTCATCGTCTCCAGTAAGTGTTTTCAAAATCCTATGTTTTTAGAAGTTTGGTAATGGGAAAGCTTTGGAAAGAAAGCTGATGGGTCTTCAAGGTATCCGGGAAGGGTCAGCATAGGTCAGGACTGTACTGTGTTATTACCAATTATAACACCTGAAGTGTCTGTTCATGAGCGTGCTGAGTGCCCTCAGCTGCCCTTGCCCTGAAGGGGAACAAAGGAGCTTTGGCCATTGGGCAAAGTGATTCCATTTTGTGGGATCATTCACGTAATAAGAATTAAAATTTCAGCTTAAGAACACAGTGACTTTATTTATAAATTGCATTTATAGACACTTACAAGGAAACTAGAGGAGTTTCATTAAGAAAACTTCTGACAGCTCATCTGTAAAAATATATATTTTGAACTTAAATTTTTAATAACTCTTTGATTACAAACCTAACACAAGGATTTTTTTGTACAATGTTTTGCAGTCTCACTGCATTTTTACAAGAGAGAAAAGACAGATTTTAGCTTAAGAAGTATCTCTTCATGCCTATATGTTATTTGAAAAAGTAAGACCTAGATACTTCTTAAAACCTGCCTTAGAAAACTGTTTAACAATGTAAACAGCACCATTTAAGAATGTTTAACTAAACCAAAAATGACAGTGGAGTTTAAAGTTCACTACTTTAAGATTCTTCAGAAAGAATCAGATAATTTGCCCAGAAAAGCCAGTGTAAACTTTCTGTTTGACTTCAACAACTTTAAAGATCAGCCTGAAATTACATTAAAACCTACAGCAAATTCTGCAAGTTATCATCCTTTTTTTTTTCCAGAAACAAACGTATATTTTTTTTCCACATGCAGAACTTAACTCATTCAGTTTTCCACTGTCATCCCTTTGCCTGTGTTTGTACATGGGACCCACAGCTGCGGTTGTTCAAGCAACATGTTTCCTCAGTATTGTGATGTGATTAGGTGTTTTATTTAAGCTAAGCATCCACAGTCTCATTATGGTAAATGGAGAGAGGTGGAAATTATTCCATCTTAACAGAAGTCTCTAAAATGAACAGGATGAACCAGCAGCTGGAAGCACCTCTCACTTCTCTATTCAGACCTGACAATCCAAAAGAACAATGTCAAACCAGGCAATCAGATTTTAGTCTGTTGAAATTAATCAGCACAACTTACTAAGCTTTGAAAATCTACAAGAAACATCTAAAATACTCATGAGACTTTTCAGAGTGCAATGTCACTTGGACAAGAGCTACTTGATGGTCTTCTGAACATACACAGCTCTGGAAAACAAAAATAATTTTAGAAATTACTTTAATCTTCCATTCTGGGGAGGACTGATGCATAAAGAAGATAAAGTCAACTCCCAAGTTAAAGTTAGAGAACCGTAAGATTGTGAGCAATTTTACTTCTGGTACAACAGAACTCTGTCCACATTGTCTTTTCAGTGACAAATCTCTGAAATAAAGGAAATAAAAGGGTTGTCCTTTTGAAGGTAGACAGACAGCCTTTTGAAGGTAAAAAGGTCAGCTTTGGTTTTAAACACCAAGTCTGAAATACTTCAAAGAATCACTAAGTTGTTTTAGGAGGGATGCAATGTAGAAGATCGCTCTAGAATAGCCAGGTCATTTAAAGACAGGTGGAAGACTTTTGACAAAAATATGTATTTATATTAAAGTGTTTTCTCCCAATGAGTGAAAACTGCACCACTCAGTCAGACCATAATCTAAACCCTGTGGATCCACCTGCTCAAATCCAGTAGCGGAGATTTTACATGGGAATCTAAACACAAAGAGCAATGTTAAGGAGGTGGACACCTAAAATGACTCTGCTGCCTTAAAATAATAGTCTTAAGCAGTACTTTCTATATAATAAAAATTAATTTTGAATACTGTATCCAGTCTTCACTTGCAGCTAAGCACAGAATAAAAGGATGGCCTGTGAGCACTGCCTACGCAGCCACTGCAGCTCATGTTCAACTAAAGCAGACTCTGGAATTTAATCTCCATTTAAATAATATCAAAACATCATCTCTGTGTGGACAAATCTGCATGAATTTGACTCCTAATAACATAAGGCTTAATCCAAAGAGTCAAATGAAATGGGGATTTTCTACAGGTAACTGGCGGAAACAGCTCATTTTTAATTTAAAATATATTCATGCATATTCATACTGAGCATAAAAAGCACATCACCTACAACAACCCTGCGACAGCTTAGCTGTTTAGAGGTAGAACTGTTATCTAGATATAGCATATTCTTCTGCTTTATTTAGTTTTGATTTTTCCTTTTCAGATATGTTAATTCAACAATTTAAACTGATCTAGTATTAAAGGAATGACATTGCCAAGCTTTGGTGCCCAGGGCATTTTGTGATTCCTTTTTCCTGTCTTGATAAAGATCTTCACCTGGCAAATACATGGAATACCTTAAAATAAAATGGCAATAATAAATTTTTGTTGCCCCCCATCCCCCCCAAAAAATTCACAAAAGTAATACTGGCTTTTAAAATTTAATTAGATACAGCAGATGTTCACTAATTAGCAGTGGGGACTTATACTGGGGACATAAAACTGCAAAGACTTGAAAGGGAGGTTATCTACTTTAATATTCTGTAGGCAAAATTTTCATGTACTTGTTTTTCCATAAATATTATAAAGCAGTATTAAATTTTTCTTATTGAATAAATGAGCAAATCTCTTTCAGCAAATATTATTATTATTTAATAATTCTCAAAGACTTGAGCAGACACATGCACTGCCAGCAGTACTGCTTGGAACGTTGTGGGATAGAGGCTGTCCTGGAGCCTCCTGAAGTTTTCTAACTCAGCTTCAAGAGACATTAATAGCTATTAATACCTTCAACAATACCTCAGTTTCTCAATGTTTCTCAAAAGAGCATTCACGTTTGTTATGAGCATTTTAACATTTGTTAATAAGGCCCTTATTTTGTTGGTCTTCCGAATTTCTATTCCGTGGCTGTGTATTTATTTGCTGAACACTATTGATCTTTCAACTCTATTTCACTGATTTTCTTCCTTCAATAACCAACCCAGGCAAAAGCAGCTCTGCACCAGCAAACTCAGAAATCCTGCAGAAACAACATGAAAATCAGATGATATATGTTTGCCTTATTGAGAAATTCTACCCGGGTGTTATTCGGGTGACATGGACTGATGAGGAAAATGAGGTGACGGACAACGTAGTGAGAGGAGACACTTGGAAGCCCACGGAAGAGGGTGAATACTCCATTGCCAGCTGGTTAACTGTGCCAGCAGAGAATAAGGACAAGAATTATTACTGCAAATATGAGCATGAAAGCCAACAGCATTCACTGCCAACGCAAGGTAAGTGCCACATGTTAAAAATTTAATTCTATGTATTATTACATACATCCTTTCTCTTTGCAATAAAATTAGAGAATGCTTTCTATTACTGTTTCTGCAGACATCTGTGCCACTTGGCAAACAATAGCAAAAATACACAACCACAGAAACTACCAGTTTTCCCAGGAAAAGCAACGCAGCCTGTGCTGTGCTCCCCAAGTGAGCATCGCTTTGTAACAGAAAAATAACAGTTATTGAACCTCATCGGGTGTAAACCAACACAGCTCCAAAAGATCTGCACTAAGCCATATCAGTTACTTTCCAGCTTACAGAAGTTGTTAAAAATATGAATACCGTTCATGGCTTACAGGTGTAAGTTCCTCTGACACCCCCTGACATTAGTCACAGCTATAAATAACTAAGGAGTTAAAAATGAGGTTGCTGAGGATGTAGAACAAAATTGAAATATATTACTGACTCATAGTCCAGAAATAGTGAGATAATAACCATGTATAACAATAAGATCTTGTGTTTAATTGTGGAAAGACTGATTATGGAAAGCAAAATCTGAAAGACAATGCAGCTTTAAAGAAAAAGTAACATATTCAATGCAAGTTATTTAAATCATGGTCATAACTATAAGAAAAGGAGTCTAAATTGGTTTAGGTTAATCTTTTCTCCATACCTACCTCTGCTTAATTTAACTCCAGTGAGTGAGAGCATGGACATAAATAACAATTACATTTCACCCTTCAAAATATATTCTGACAAAAATAGGCTTTAAACTTATTTTGATGGAAGATGTGTTTAGGGATGCAATATGGATGTCTGTAAGCCCATGTATCTATGCATACAAACAACATAAAAGAGAACAAACATGAATTTGCTACTTCAGGAACAAAAATGGTGTCTTTTAAAGAAAAACCAGCACCAAGATAACAAATTCCTAATAGGGAAACCTTAAAGCATACACTCCTCACTATTATTCTTTAGTGTTCTAACTGAAGTCCGTTTCCAAGTAAATTATTCTGCATTTCTAATAACATTAAGTTGTGAAGGCAAACAGACTCCAGTTTCTTCAATAACAAGATCAGGTGGTCAAACTGACTGCAGTTCCAAATAAAATAGACTCTGCCAAGGAACAGCCTAATGGACACTCCTGACAGGGCAAAGGCACATCTCCCACTTACGGCAGTGAATACCCAGTCACTCCTCCTTGAGCATTTCTCCCCTTCAAATTCTCTCTGTAAATGAATCCTACTTGTGAATAGCTGCTCTGCAGGCTGATCTTAAGCATCCATTTTTTGAATATTGTACTAACTTCCCATCTCCTTGTTGCTCTACTGCCTCTTTTCCCCTCTATTTCTCACTTCATATTTGTTAAAATTAAAGAAAAGCCTAACTGGAGCATTTAAACTCTCTTTCCAGAAAGTTCTATGAAGAATGCTCCTCAGGAAGGGAACTGCAGCACAGTTTTTAATGGAGGTAATTTAATGTATTAAATTGTGGGAAAGTGGTGCATGTTGTGCAAATGTTAGATATTGCCAAGTATGTTCAGAACATCATAAAAATGATCTTTCTAAATAGTGTAAAATCGTTCTCTTAAGTCTCGGGTCTGCAACTTCAGTGCTACTCTGAACTAACTTTTGGTGTGGATTATAAGGGGATCTACCTTTATTGGTAGCTTTATTAGGAGTTTTACTAGGATGCTCTTTGGGCTACTAGATTATTAACCTGCATTAATTGCCACTTTTATAAACATGTGGAGTAGTTAAAGGCTGAACTCTTCAGCCAATGCTCCACAAGCCAATCAAGTGCCCAGCATTTCACACAAAATCATTTTTGTGTAGCTTGAATGGGGTTTTAGGAGGAATTGTGAGCACTTACGTTCAAAAAATCCAACACAAAAGGATTCAAACAAATGTGGTGCTACTGGTAGCGAGTGCTGGAAGCACTACAATTATATTCTTGCCTTTGCAGGGAATAATTAATAACCCAGTAGCAACAAGGGGCAGTTTAGTGCTAAGAAGCTCAGTTGGTCTAGAACTTCTTAGCTGGGCAAAGCCACTCAAAGCATAGTCAGAGCTTTCCGTGTTCATTCACGGTGCACTGGTGTCCACGTGATTGTACCAGTTAAACTGACCACACAGTCCCAGTTCTACCCTTTTTTTAGGAGGCTGTACAGTATTGACATTAAACAATACCTTTCTGTCTTATGTTCTGCTTCCAGATGTTACACTGCCAGATGTTACACTGCCAGATCACTTACTGCACAGGGCAGCGTATTTAGTGTACATCATCCTTCTTCTGAAGAGCTTCTTGTACTATTTTGTCATACTCTTCTTCATCTACAGAATGTGGGCTTCAAACAAGCACCAAGGAAAAAAGGTGTAAATGCTTGTTTAAGAAAAGGTTACAAATTGATCTTGAATTTACTTTGCTTTATGCTTACTCATATAGACTTCCCTGCTCTGTGTTAGATATAACAGCAAAAAAAAAATCCCCAAATAATTTTCTGGCATTGGTGCATAGGGCTCATCTCATTTTACTGGTAGTGCTTTTATAACAGGCTGGTTTTCCTAATTTTTTCTGAATATTAAACAAGGATAGGCAGTAGCAATAATGGATTTTAATCCAAAGTCCATACGGCAAAACAAGGAAGGTACTCACATTAAAAGCAGTTATGGATGCAGAAGTTTAGGGTTGTAACAGGACTTTCAATATATAAAGCACAGACAGGTTTTGTCGTATCACTTAAGGCTTAATTAGGAGCGTTCCTGTGCAGTAAATTCACAGGTCTTTTTTACTTTGTACTTTCAATGATTCGTTGCTACTCTCATGTAGCCAAAAAATGAGGACCTAATTATTCTGAAGTGATGTGTGCTTTAAGAGACGACTAAACATAATTTTAAAAGTGAATATCGGAGTTTTGAATGAAGAAGTCATATGAGAATAAAAGCAGCTATAAGGTGCATGCAATACAGAAAATAAAAAAATCCACCAGCACTGTGATACAGTCTGAAAATCTGTATATTGTATTTTTAAAGAAAGAAACAAATCATAATGTTAATGAACATCACCCTGCTTAAAGTCACCTTTTTAAACTGAGCAAAACGTCAAATCTGAAGCTTTGATAAAGTGTTTTCACAAAAGAAGAAAACTTTGCAGATGGTGGACTTTGAACTCTCAATCTCCAGGTTCCACAAATCAGTCCTTTCAAATTCATGTGGAAAAATAGGAATTAGATAGATTTGGATTAAGCACTTCCTCGGTTTTGGCTAAACCCTGCCCTGTGTTTGTAGATGAGTGCCTGCAGCATTTACACTCACTGTGTCTGTACTGATGAGGACAATAAAAGCTTTCCTTCAGCTGCTGTTGTGAGGCCTGGGTTTGTTCTCCAGCACTTCCACAGTCTGTATAAAGATGCCTAGAAATCCTGATTCATTTCCCTGTTCATACAGATTTCTCAGGAAATCAAAGAACCTTAAAACATCAGTTTTCTGCTTGTCAGTTCAACAGGACCCCTTTTACATAGAACAATAAAAGCTGTTACGTCTCTTCTGCTGTAAAACAAAAAGCTAAACTTCATCTACCAGAGCTAAGCCAAGCCAGGGGGAATGTTGCAGAAGGACTGCCTTGCTCCAAGGGCTCAGGCCATTGCAAGGGAACCAAAGCATGTCAGGCTCAGTTCTAACAACCATAGCCAATTTGCTCATGGCACATCTTACAAGCTAAAAATGTGCTTATTGAAGCCAAAGCAATTAATCAGTGCCTTCAATGCCACGTTACTCTTCAATGCAAAGAAAGATGTGATTTCTAATCTTCAAATTCTGTTTGAGAAATGGCTGGGATTCCACACTATTATTTATTAGTAATAAATATTATCTATAATATAAATATATATTATTACTAATACATAATAAAATGTTATTAATATTGTATATTATATTTTATCTAATAGATATTATTATCATAAATAATCTATATTACTATAGATTTCAGTAGCACCATGGATATTATCTGGACATTACATGGATATCCCTTACCTTTATCTCTGCTTGATTGAATAAACAAACCAAGAACTCTCTCACTAAAGTGATCTCCAAATCCACTTTTTGTGTCACCTACACAAAACTGAAAGATGTCGCCCATGCAGTGCAGGAAAACAGATAGAAAATGCAGCTTTTAAGCTTTTTTCACAAATAAAACCCTTGCCTACATGCATGCCTAAACTGTGCTGAGGAAAGACACCATCTCACAGTTTCTGGAGATTTTTAACACTTGGCTGCAACAGCTCACACATCCCTGAAGTTTATTTATACACACATATACTAAGTTTTTAATTCTTATTTATTTAGCCCAAATAAGAGGACAAGTGGATTTTTAAGGCTTCTGGCTGCTAGGGTGTTTGTTTGTGGGGAGGTTTGGTTATTAGTGGAAACCCCCTGTGAGCTGAACCAGTCCCAGCTGGCTTGGCACGGGTGGGCTGCGATAAGAGCGGCAGATTAGCCGAGCACAGTTAGACCACAGCCGGCCTGCCCTCTCCCACACTGAGCCTCCAAACCGCTTCCTCCTCAGGCAAATACAGAGTTACAAACCCACACACCTCAGTTCTGTGTAAATAGCTGTGTGAAACCCTCTGTTTGCCCCACACGCTGGTCTAACTGTGTGCTTGTGATAGGCAGGGGCTGCTGTTACCGCGGGGCGTATGCAGGACCTGCATCTCACTAACCGTGGCTGCACAACAGTCACATAAAGTGTAAACTTCTGTTGTCCAGACTTTGTCAACACTGACAGACATGTCTTCTCAAATATATGTCTTACCAGAACTGATTTTCAGTGATGTGAAGCTTCTACAATATGAGCACTCTACAGCCACTCTACTGCCACAGAGTTGCAGAATTAATGCAAATACAACAGTGGTTACAGGCAATCTGGTGCTTCTAATGAAAAGAAGACAGAACAGGATCAAGTTTTGCCATGAAAGTACAAAGAAATGATTAGCACAAATGAATTTATTTGTATAAAGGGATTTGCAACATATTCTTTAATAATTTTGTGTCCTGTACTGGACAGCTACTCACATGTGCTTGAGAGTAATGACTTCTCAACTATCAAAACAACCTACAACAGGTGATATGGAAACCTTCCCATGGATTCCTCTCACATGTCATTTTAAGTGACAAAGATCTGCATGAGGATGATTGCAATCTGCCAGCTACTAATTTCTATTGATATTAGGTACTAACACTAATAAATTTTAAGAGATATTCAAATAGTATATTCAGTTTTAGATTTCAAAACTGTTAGAGCACCAACATAGACTTAGAAAGTTATGAGAAAATAAAAAATCTATAGATATTTACAGGAGAATAGGTAGAATGACAATCAACAAGTAATTGACAACTTTTACCTAATTAATCCAAATGATCATTAAAAATAGTTTCACCATAAGGAAGTTTTACTTCTGATGTCGAAGGGGTTTTTGATTTTTGATTTTCAGATTTTGTAGATTTTACGAACACAGTAGATGTAGCACTGTTGATTTTTAGTGGGTTAATATTTAGCAACTTAAGTATAAGGTCCTTCTACCTCTACCCCTGCTCCAGAACAAGCAGCTAAGATCTTCTAGCTGTTTAGTCTCTTTTTCAAGGTACAAGATTGGAGGATATCAGAAGGCCTACAGAACGAAACATAAACACAGGTCAGAGTGACCCAGAACTCAGAACTTTGGAAGGACTCCAAGAGACCTTTGTGTGCTGAGGAAGAGGAGCTGATGAAGACAGAGGGTCTCGCTGATCCCAGCCTCAATTCCAGGGGGGTTGTACCAGGGGTAGGACTGGGGTTGGACTGAGAAATGTGTAAGGTAATGATTGGAAGGATCATATTATAAAAGCTACGGAAATCAAAGCTTGAACACTTGCATGTCATCATGTATTCCTGTGGGCACTTAGCCTGTTATTAAAGGACCTTTACTTTTTACCTTACCCCATATCAACCTGGCTCGGAGCCCTGCTTTGTGGGGGGCACTCACAGCATCACTTCATTGTATTACCAGTCTCCTGATACGGCACATGAGAACACACTTTCCAGTACTTACCTAGGTCCTGAGATTAACCTCAGGAACCACTGAATACACTTTGGGCAAATGTTTTTATACCACCTGGGAGACAACCTAATATACATGTGTCAAGCAGATATATCTTTGTGATATATCTACAGCATATGGGAATCATTCTCTTGATTTTCTAATTAATAAACTATCCCAGCAGCTCCATTAGCAAATCCCAACAACTTCACCCAGAGATTTTCTTTTTCAGAAGTATGGGTGAATGAAGATGAGATTCAAGACAACACAGTGAAAATGTAGGGGCTGAAAAGGAAAGGTCACCCTCCATTCCAAACGAGATCTAGAAGATTTCAAATCTGGAACTTCAGCTTCTAAAGAAGATTTCATTCCTACTGCAGCCGGAGCTTTGCCATTTGTGGCAAAGTGAATACACAGGGCAAAATAATCCTGAAAATTAATGAAGCAATTCCCAAAATGAGGAAATTGTCACTCATGCACAACCAAAACACACTACAAGAAGATACAGGTCTCTGCTGTGACAAAGTGCTCAAAGGCCCTGCAAAAAGTGTAGATGGTCACAGAGCTACATGCCCAGAAACAGCTCCTCAGACCTGCTTTGCAGGCTTGATGGATTACTAATTTCCCAGAGACTCTTCTTCTCCTGGAGCAGCACAACTACCAATCACTTTGAGGCTCAAACTGTAAAGTAACAGGAGAAATATGCTTTTTCCCAGACTGATTTTCAACATGCTACTAGCAGAATGATTGCTCTGCAACCAAGACTTCATATCTAGTCCCTTCACATTTAATATGAAGCCTCTAACCATTTTCATACACTTTAATGTACCCATAGAGGGTGCATAAACAAACACTATTCACCTGACAGCTGGTGCAGACTAGCAGAAAGAAAGTGCACAAGCTGTTCCTGAGGCCAGAGCAGCAGCTTGCAGAGATCTAAGCAATGCTGGTCACAGGCCCCTGGCCACCACTTGCAATTTGAGCCATGGTACCTGAGTGCACACACAGCACTGACCTGACCAAACTGTGAGGGATAACACATTAGCTTGTTCAAATTGTGCATGTGAGCAGGAAGGAAGAGGAGAAATAGAAGGAGTCAGAATCAGAAACATCATCCATTTCTACCTTCAAGTACAACCACTGATGTAGGAGCAAAAGGAGAACATTCCCAAAAAGTATAGTTTTCAAAACTTTCTGAATCCTCAAGTTTGGCTGCTACACCCACAGCAAAAGGCTGGATCTCCTCTTAAAAATGTTAACAGCTTGTTCTGCAGTTCCAATTTGTTTTTTCAGTGAAAGCACCCTGTTTCCACCAGCCAGCCTTCCACCAGACCATCAAAACAAGATCACTGCTTACGTTTAACTAAAATACACACTTTTCCTTTTGAGTCATTAGCGTGTTTTCAGTCCACAGTATTCCCAGGGATTGTGCCACTGCATAAAGTTTCAAGAATCACCATGCAGGAAAGACTGATTGTACCCAGAGCCCCAGCAGCCTGCCTGGTAAGCAGGTTATTTCATTCATGACCTGCACCACTATAACCCAAGTTTCCCCCCTTCCATTTCCTGTGTTAAAAACAGACTTAAATTTGCAGTGCACAGCGTTATACTCTTCATTGTCCTGATCCCTCATCACACCTAGATGGAGCTGTAAGTCCCTTACACCAAGACACTGCAAAGTTTCTTACTGTTTTATGGAGTTCTAACTCCTCTTGAGAAAGCTTTTAACACCCATCTTGAATATATTTCAGTTCCTGGTAGATAAAGGGCATACCTGCTCATCTTCATATAACCTTGCAAAGTAAGTGAAAGCAAACTCCTCAATGCAAGGAAAAACACACAGAATGTGAACATGGGCTTACAAAGGTTACAACTGCTGCCCCAGGGCTGGCTATCCTGCTTCTGTGGGCCTCTGCTTCTTGGGCAAAAAATCCACTTCCTTCAGAAAGCTTTGGGAAGACCTTTTCAACCATTCTTGGCTGCAGGAAGTTTACCTGGCCCAGGAGATGGCAGAGATCCATCCCCCTTCACAGGAGGATCCAGGAGCCTGGCAAGTAACGGCTTCACACATTTCATGGCATTAAGGAGCCAGGAAAACCAGACTGTTTCCCTGTGACTGCAGCACAGAGCAGGGATCACAGCTGGTGAGATGCTTCCTGCAGTCCTGTTGGAAGATGAGGAAGAAGTGGCTAAGTGCTCTCCACGGTATTGGAGAAGTCACAGCAGTCCAGTGAAGTTCCCACAGACTGGGAAAGGAGAAGCAATGCCCCCTGCTGCCCGATGGCATTGATGTCTGCCCACAGCCTGGGGCACCATCTGTGACATCCTGCAGTGTGGCGTCAAGCTGGTGAACATCATCCTCAACCTGGCCACGGGCGGGGCGAAGCCAATTGACTTTAGTTGTGGCACCTTCTCTGAGGACACACTCTACACCCAGATGACATCAAGCTGAGCCCACACTCGGTGTGGGGGGAGATGTTCCTGGTGCCAGGCATCGGCACTGGAGGTTCCCTGCTTTGCTGTGGTGGGGTAGGATTAATTCTGCAGCCAGCTGCCATGCTGCTGTGTGCCAGGGAGGGTGTGGATGCTGTGGAAGTGAAGCTGGCTCCTGGCCTGGCTGACAGCTCTGCTGCTCACCTTGGGTAGGCTTGGTGTTAAAGGTCCAAACAAAAAAGCTGAGGACAGGGGGAGGAATTTTTCTCTCCCTACCAAAGGTTTGGGGAGTTGAAGTGCCAGGACTGAGAACAAAGGCATGGTTGATAATTCCAGATTCCAACCTAATGGTGGGGTGAGGTGAGGAATAGACCCCCAGCATCTGAGAGGGGGAGAAGCTCTTCCTGTGTGCTGGCTTCAGTTCATTTTTGGTGGCTGCTGTGACTAGGAGCCACCATTTTGCTAAGCTGGTGAAAGCATCTTGGAGGGAGATCCTTTCCAGCTTGGCTCTCCCTGTTTTTTCCTGCTCCCACTCTCCAGGCACTCTGAGCTTCAGAGAGAAAGAGAGACAGAGACAGAAGGGTCACAGCTGTTTTTTTCTGGATGTGCTGCAAACCTTTTCCTTAAGGACAGCTGCACCAGAATCGCTGGAAACCATCACCACCACCACCTAACTTCCAGTGTCTTCCTTCTTTGAACAAAGGACAAGGAGAAAAAGTCTGCTTTTCCCCATGGAAAAGGCTCCATCCCATCCCACATGAGTCATACAGTCCCCTTCTCTCTGCCTCACTGGGAGAAGACTGAGAACTGACCTCGAAGCAGCTGAGGTGTGACACTGTCACCTGCTGTCCCTACGTATAATTGCACTGACACAGACATTTGATTTGAGGTTGTTTTTTGCTAGTGAGGAGTGGCTTGGCTTTGGCCTGTTTTATAGTTACACATGTACATATAATAGTTAAGAACTGTTATCCTCTTCTACACATTTCCTAATTAAAGTTCATTTTCTTTTCCTTAAATTTAAAGGGGGTTTAGTGTTAGTTTTTGAGAAGAAGTTTCCTTCTCTAGTTTAAATACACACTTTGATTGCCTTTAAACTAGGACACTGGGGCAGGGGGATGTCAAGCTGGGAGTCTGTCCAGCGATGTCTCTTTAAGTGAGATGCAGACAGACTGATTTGGGCTTCAAAAGGCTTTGCTATTCTGGGGATGCTTATAGCTAATAAAAAATACATTAATAGAGGTGGGACAAGAAATCTTTGTATTTCTGCCCCTTTTCATGTAACACCACCCTGCATGCAAGAGGCACTCACAATCGTCCCTGCCCCCTTACAAGCACCTCTGAAATTATGTGGGGAATACAATAATTAAACTCAACCAACTTACACTTTTTTTCTTAACCAAACCCCAGCTGATCTGACCAACTTTTCCTAAAAGCTTTCCATAATTACACCTGTTTTTATTTGGCCAACCATCAATGTGTGGTCCCCAGCAATACTGGTAAGGTCATGTCCTATTTAATTGCCCATCATGGACACACTGGTTCTCTGGTTCTGATTAAATAACCTGTGCTTTGATTGAAAAAAAAAAAGGCAAAAACTTTCTGTATTGTTATCCAAGTGTCAGTCATTATTATTTACAATTTTTTTTTAATGCCTGTACTTGTATCAAGACAAAATAATCCCTTGTCTTTTTTTTTCTTGTTACTGTTTTTCCTGCTACCTCCCATTGGGAAATCTCTTTTTCTGGGTATTTTGTTGAATTTAATTGTCTGGTAGCAAAAACTTGGGAATGTCTACAACTAACAGGGTGATGCTAACAGAACACTAATATTTTTTTTAAAAAAATGCTAAAAATCTTGATTTTTAGAAATAATGTGCTGATGCTTTACCTGTGCTCCAGAAAAAGTTTTGGAGTAGGTGGTAATTTTGTGTTAGCAACTCCTTACCTGACTGTGACAGTTTAATATTGAAATCACAGTTTCCCGTGCCATAAAATGTCCAACTTCAATGGGCTAGTTCAGACGAAGTGAATGAGGAGATATGCCCCCTACCACATGCTACGTGAGGTTTCAGCCGTTCTGTACACATGAACACACTGACACCTTCCAAAGGGCTCTTCAGAATACACACCATTAAGAGTAACTAATCAAGACCTTGAGAGTTTTTACTGAATAAGGACACAGCAAAAAGCAAAGAGTTAACAGCAATGATCTATGTGATCACCAAACTGCCTCCCACTTACTAAGCAGGCCTAAGCAGATCTGCTACTTACAAGGTCTCTCAACAGGGAAGGAATTTTATTTTTCAAGTCCAGGAGGCACCCAAAGAGAGAGAGGAAGCTTCAGTTCTGCACTGTCAAGACGGCTATTCTTTGAAAAGCAGCTCTGGTCAAGCAGAGGTACTGACCCTCTGGCCTGCAAAGGTCTTGAAACCTGCCTTGCTTTGAGAAATACTTCCAAAGGGTAGCAATTTGGGTAGCAATTTACTACAGGAAAGCACCTGACACAAGTCCGAAAGAATGATTCCTCTCAGACCTAATGCTCACCTCCTGACCTCAAGAAAGTTCAACACAGGGACAGTGCCACTTCAGAATTGAAACTGCAAGTGCTACTGATTTCCTACTTGTGATGTGCCAGCTTGAACAGTGGGAATCCTTAATAGTATTTGCTGTCCGTAGGCAGTAGCTTCAGACAAAACCGCACCTCCTTCCTTGTGCTGCCCCTCTCTTCCACGGCAGGACTGTCAAACAGGAGCAGACTAGGTTAAGAAATAAAAAATAAATTCAAACTCACTATTTCAAAGTCAAAAATATATTTCTGAAGAATATAGATATCAGATTTTACCACATTTATTCTACAAAGAGTTTGTTCTGTCCTGCTGATAGCTGAGTATTCAAAAGAAAACACAAATCATGCAGTTTTGGTCAGTAAAGTGTCCATTTAATAAATTCCTTAGCCACATTTCCCACCCCCTTCCTCCCACCATAAAATTTCAACTCACACTTAAGCAGATGACATATAATTTGATGGTGTACAGCATAAGCTTTTAAATCTGCACTCTTAATAGTAAGAGTATTAAGGGCTAGTATTACCAAGAAGTCAGATGTGCCCATGCAAAAAAAAAAAGCAGATTTTTATATACAATCCCTATTTCTTTCTTATAAATTTAAATATTTTACAAAAATGTATTTTCAAAATGTATAAAGCTTAGTGAATACCCCAAATGTATCTTAAAATAAAATGCTATCTGGTTTCAAAGGTTATTTCAACAATGAAGTCTAAATTGCACCGGATAAAAGGCACTTGTGCTGTGTGATGTCTTAAGCAAATACACGTTAGTCTTGTAGTACAGTAATACAGTGTCCTCTGGAATTCATGCAGCTGTCTCTGAGCATCAAGCATCATTAAAGCAGCCAAAAGAGATCTTGAGTAAACTTGATTCCACAGTTGCAAAAACATTTTCTATCTCTAAGTCGAACATACAGCATTGTGCTCCATCTTTGACTCTAGAATCAACTGCTACTGAAAAATTGCTGGCATTCACTTGGGAATTCAAACTACATTTCATTCTCTCATAAGTTATAAAAAGTATGTCATTTAATTATGAAACTAAACCATGAGTGAACAGCTCAGTGTTCAAATAGTTTGTGCCAATGAAAGTCTGTATTCATAAACAGCCTAGGGGCTAGTTTTCAAGGAGCAGTGCATTGTATTTTCAATTTCCACTTCACTGTTGAGATAAAAGCGCAGTCCTATTTGCCTTCATCTTCTCCAGCCTTTTCATTAAATGGCTATTGGTCATCTCCATCTCTTCTATCTTATCCAGTGCTGTTCTTAACTATAAAATTAAAACAAAAATTATGATCACTTTAGTTTATTTGGACTTCCTGCTGTTGTCTTTGCAAGAGTAAATTATGTCAGGAATAGAAGTATTATGCGCTTTATAAGAGTGCCACAGAAGTGAAGACGAAGACACTTTCATTATTGCAAACAGACAAAACAGAACTAAACTGTTAAAAATTATTGTGAAGCAACTGAAACATGAAACATGCATTGATTCCAAAAGAACTACGTGCCTGCAACTTCCCATTACATGAAAGTAAGTCACCTAGAACAAGGTACAGTCCTCTTTACCATCGTTACTTGCATACAGATACATATTCCCACAGGTAGCAGGCATCATGCTAGTCATGCAGCAGCATTTAAGCAAGCATGATCAAACAGCTCAGTTAAATACAACTTCTTCCCAGCATGCTGGAAAATTCCCAGGCTGTCACTTGACACAGGGACTATTCATCTCCCCAGTAATTTCTGTAGGCGGATTACTTTAAAATACTACAAGTTATCACATTTAGAAAAAATATAACTTAGAGCCCTCCTTTCAAGAGAGAATGGCATTGAATTGTAGTTAGTATTACTTTTATATGCCACAACTGTGTCCTGAATGCAACAGGGAGACTTGAAGGCTGTCTCAAAAGACACTTAAAAGCTGCAACCAAAGATGACAAAAAACAGAGCTCAGAGGCAAAAGACAGAGCAGTTCAAGACTGAAAAGGAAATCAAGTCAGTTACCTCTCGCTGAAGTTTCCTCTTTTCAGCTTTCAGTTCATCTTCTACTTTTTCTGCATTTTCTGCTGCATTTTTATACCTTGAAACCTGCCCCTCAAGTCGTCCAATCTGCAAACCCAAACAAGACAGGAATGACTACTCAGTGTCCCACCTGGAGCTCACCTGCCACCATCTGTTCCTCCCAGGACACAGCTGAGAAGGCACAGGTTAAAGAGCTAAGCAGAGAGAGAAGAGCTGGAACAAGAACAATAAAGAATTGGGGAACATGTGGATTAAAAACAAAAGCTGCAAAGTTGAACACCAGAAACCATATAAGAAAATAAAAAGTAGAATGGAGACTGTGAACTGCATCAGGTCATGATGAAAGAGGTCTTGAGCCCAAGCACAAAGTTCAGGAGCAAGGAGGGAGCCTGAGACAAATCCTGTTGCAATCTGCAGGTGTTAAAACACTCTCACTGGAGTGTTCTATTTACACTCCCTGCTCCCCCCAAATCCACATGACAGGCAGCCTGAATTTGTGCAAAAGGAAAAAGCTATGCATCTGTGACTCAGATTGTAATTCCTTATGTGATCTTTTTTTGTAATAATCTGGAATTAATTTCCTAAAACACAAAAGTACGTCAGAACAGAAAGAACTGCAGCTACTAGTTCAAAAAAAATCAATTTATGTAACTTCAGTTACTTAAAAGAAAGTCGTAAATACTGTGTAAGGTACATAATTTACTCTCTGAAATTCAACTGTTTGTTTTCATAGATATGTGTCTCTCACACTTCATAATTGTAAATCAATAAGATGGTATTACAGTCCACCATCCCTGTGGATTTTCTCTTACAGTGAGACTGTGCACAAGTATGGAATTGCAGGAAATATGAGAAAGTGTAGTGCCATTCTGTGCAACCTAAAGGTCAAAGAGCAAATCAAATTATGAAATATGTTTTCATGGTTTTTGTTAAAAAAGTATTCTAAAAGTGTGCAGATTAAGTGTAAGGATAACAAATATGAAGAAAGACACACTTACATTTTGTTCCAAAGTAGTTATATCTTGTTCAGCTTTTGAAAGCTTAAATTTGTATTCACTAATTTGTCTGTTGGCATCTCCTAGACAAAAATTGACATGAATATGATAGTTAAAGCAACTATAAATTAGCAGTTTCCCTCTAATTAAAATTCATTTAAAAGACCTGAGAAGCCTGTATACATTACAAAGAGGTTAAAGTTCTTTCAGAAATCTTCAGGAGTATGGAAAAGAAATAATTTTCCTGTTAGTTAGAGAACACAACTGATTCTGTAAGAATGTGCAGTAATTCTCAGATGTATCAATGAGATACACACCTTTTAAAACACCTGTTTAGACTAGCAAACTCATTCCTTAAAACAGAGAGTCAACACAATAAACAACCCACACCACTCAAAATTGGTCAGACCACAACAGACATAATAACAGTTTAGACATCTGTAATAATATTTGAATGATGAGGAGCACAAGGCTTGAACCTGACTGACAAACTCTAAGGTGCTTTGCAAATTATTCTGGTGCTACACCTAAGCCCTGCCATCACCAGTACTTTGTTCATGTTCGTTGACACAAGCATATTAAATGACTGACAAACAAGTAAAGTTTTCAGCTGAAGAAACAGGTTGCTTGAAATGGAAAGTAGCTTAGTGCTTCTATGAAGCAACACTGAATATCCTGTTAAATAAATTTTCATGTTTTGCTTCAAGACAATAGTTTTCTAGTTTAAGTTTCTATATAAAAAATTCAACAAAATAATTAGGTAGAATAGATTTTAAAAATTGCAGGTGAAATTCTATTGTCTAAAATCTGGAATTATTCAGGTAGTGGCACCCACTCTAAGTGAGGTTATCAAATGAAAAATAACTTCCCAGAATGCTGTTACTCAACACTGAAAGAGGCAGATTTTTAGCCTATTCTACAGTGAGGAATTCCCTGAAACGATGTATACCAACAAAAACCTATCTGCTCAATAGCATATTCATTCACAATACTACCACTGCACAACAAAAGTCTGTTTCCTCTCCACAAGAAGAATAACCTTGAACAGTAACCATATACCTACTTTGCAGTTCAATTAGCTGCAAGTCAGAACCATTCTCCAAGCCTATGAGATCTGGATTCATGCCATCACTTTTAGAATACTTCTGTCGTTCTTCTTCCAACTGCATTTTCAGTTTTCTAACCTGAAAAAAGGAAGCGTTCTTTTGTGTGAACAAGGGACTCTCAAAGTTCAGTAGTTGTGTATCTCAGTGTTCAATTAGAAAAAGGCAGAGCAGTCCTCAGATGGCACTGGCTGTGAGCAAGAGCAGCAGAGCCTGCAGGGGAGGCAGGGAGAGCAGGGAACACAGATTTCTCAGCTATGTCCACTGTGTATGGAGCTTATCAAAGAAGTGGGAGCTACGATTTTGACACTCCTATAAAACGATTGCCCTATAGATTTAACAGTATTGGAGTTATACTTGCAGAAATCCCATTCATGATACAAATCAAATATATTATCAGTGATTTTAACTATTATGTAGAGATATATATGCACATACATATTTACATACTTATATTTAACACTATAATTTACTGACATTCCAAACCAAGCATCTGTACTGCAATTAAGGTATATTTACAGCAAAACCAAATGTTCTCAACACCTATTTCAATTTACTATGTCTTTAACTAGAAGCACAAAACCCATGGTATTCTGAACAATTGCTCAATGTCTGTATGTTTTCTTGAGTTCTCTCTTCTCAATACTGAACTGTATTAAAATATAACTACTTTGATAATTCTCTATTTGAGTAACTGCAATGATCAATGAAATAGTATCATTCAGCAATTTTGAAGAAAGTGCCATATGAGCATAAAAGAATGTAATTTTACTGCCTTTAGTATTTCCACATAAGACAAAATGAAAAAAAAGAGTGTTAAGTACATGCACTAATAGTAGAGTCAGCAGCAAGTTAGATTTAAGTTAAGCACTCACTGAAATGAGTTTTCTTTACCAATGAAGTTCAAAATCACATGGATAAGGAGCTGCTAATTCCTGGCAGCCAGTAAGGTAAGAAGCTGAGTATTTTGTTTTGTTTTAGTGTTTATGTATTTGATTAAGCACTTTTGGTGCTTAATATCAGTTTATTGCTAATATATTAATAGTCTGCAAAAGGATACATAAAACTCTACTTTTGAAATGAATAGCTTATATTACCTGGGACAATAATTCCTCCTTTTCTCCAGCCAGTTTTCGTAGCCTGATATCTAAAAACCAAAGAACCGGATTAAAAATCAGAGAAAACTGTAACTAAGAACATGTTTTTCACAACTTTTCACTCTATGTCAAATAAAATGCTCTTCAAAGCTGGGACCATAAAACTTTGATATCTCACTAATAACACACTAACCTTCAGTTAATGAAAAGGGAAAAATATTTCATTCACACTGTTTATTAGTATAACAATTCAAAAAGCAAGACCTATGGGTTTAGTAAACCTTCAAAGTAAATTAACAGATAAGGATATTTTATAATAATAAAAGTAATACTAAAACATTTTGTCCCAATATCTAGAACAGCCACTTCCAACAAATGCTTATTCAGATTTTATACTCTTTCCTCTGTCTCATTTGGAGGCTGCTGTCTCTTCAGGGAAATCATGAAGTTTCCCCATATGTTTTGTAAAAAGTGTTCTCAAACCACGAAAAAATTATTTGGGGAAGGACCCTTGGGAAGGTGGCAAGGACTGCAGTCAGATCAGTAATGGCTACAAAACAGTCTGTCAAGGAACATCGTGCTAAGATTAGAGTAGCTGCCCTAAAAATTGTAGCTTTGAGAGAAACAAAGCATAATGACATTTGTATTTCCCTGTGAGGAGCCAGAGCAGAAATATTTATCAAGTTTAATTTCTGTCAATACAAAAATACATAACTATCATCTATTATGCACAAATATAATCCAAGTAAAGAGAGATGTTAACAGAGTTTTACAGTGTATATGTATTTCCTATGCATATAACATTCTCAACCTAAGGAGAAAAGCAACTTAAAGTAACTATCCCCCCAATATGTACCTTTCTGTTGTCCCTGTCATTTTTTGTTTTAAAAACTTCTTTTCCTTGTGATGGAACCCTGCACTTGCTGTTCTTTCATTGATTAAACATACTTCTAAAGAATTATTTTGATGAAACACAATGGAAAACACACTAATACAAAAGACTACACTTTTGGGCAAGATGTTTTCTCACAGTAATAAAACAGAAACTGGACCATGAGAACAGATCCATTTCAAACATACAAGCACATATTATTATTTTTTTCTTACTCGAAATATAAGGTCTGTCTTTTTACTCACTGTAAGCAAAAAACTAAAATAAATCAGTCTTGAAAGCTGTATCAGCATGTACTACAGAAGCATCACAGGTATCTTTCTGCAGCTGTAAATCACACCCACCGGGACTAAGAGGGAAACAAGGGCCTCTAATACTATAAAGTATGTCAGGATATTTTTACCTAGTGGTCCTTCTCCTGCAGATTCCAAGACTTGAGCAGCTTCCTGTGACACGACGGTTATTGCACCAACCACCGGTTCGTGGTTTACATCACCATTTGGTGTCCCATCTGGAATTATAACTAATCCATGTTTCTAAAAATGCAAAAGAAAGAAGAACACTCATACAAGGAAAGTGCTAAAATATAAATCAACAGAAAAGTTTTGTAAGAGCTTTTGAAGTTAATTGAAACAGTTACAATGAAATGGACCATTTCTCCTATCCTAAGGTCAGGTTTTCAGACTGCACAAGAATAGTAACCATTCTTCCTCTTTTGCACTGACCTTGATTTCATGCCCCATTCTTGGATTTCTGTTACTGTAAAGGAACTACTACCAACATACCTCTCCTCTCTTCATTGTTTCCTTCAGGTCAGCCAACTCCTCTCTGAGCTCATCTCGCTCATTCTTAATGCAGTCAAAGTAATCTCTCTGTCTTTCTAGGGCCTGGGCTCAGGCAGATAGCAAGAAAAAGAATGGCACAGAGAAAGAGGATATGACAGACAGCAAAGAGATTTCTACAAGTAAATACAAAGAGCTCAATAAAAGTAAATAAATTAAAAGGGATTTGGAAATATATATTTCAGTAACATATTTAACATATATCTCTGAAAACTGCTTTCTACAACTTGCATATTTAGCTTCATGCTGCATTTGTCATGATTTTTTTTTTTCAGGCAAGTCTTAGTAGATTCTATAACAGATTTTTATATAGTGAAATATATATTTTTTCATGAATTATTTTTTCGTGCATTTTTATAAACTAAATTGAATACCAAAAAAGTAAGTGATTTTTCTTGATACAGGCACTCTTTAGCCAGAAAAAAAAATTGGTGACACTCAAGTGGAAAAGATACTAAAACATTACATCTATTGAACTAATTTCTCTGTCTTTTATAGGGTACAGAAGTAGGCACTGTCCATCATAAAAGACCTTGGATATATCCACTTACAAATACTAATTCACCAGTTACTTAAGGGTTAAAACCACTATTTGCTAAAACCAAAGCAGTTGGTTTTAGAGGAAATATAAAGCAGCAAACTGTAGTAGTGCTATTTTAGCATAAAAAGATAAGGCAGCTAAAAGTGCAGTATGGATGAGGAAAGGTTTCCTACCTCTGCTGGAGCTGTGCTACCTGGCAGCTAATTGGACACTTTCACTTCACTGGGCAGCATTGCAGTATTCCATTCAAATTCAATACTACATGCATTAAAATAATCCTCACCATACAGCAACTGCAAAAGTATACACCCATTTTGCCAAGAAAGTTATCCAACTAAACCTTATGCTATGCATGAATGCTTAGGAATGGACTGATATCAAGAAAGAAATGAAGGTGTATACTTTTGTACTGTAACTGCCCCCCAGAGCTGCAGCAGCTGAATTCTGACAGCCACCCAGAATCTTCACACCAGAGCAATGTTCAACAGAGCATGTTAACAAGTGCTGTTGCTCTTGATTGATTATCATGTAAATGTAATGTTTACATATAGGTAATTCAACATGAGTGAAAACATTAGCTGTGGTATCTTAGATTAAGAATTTGTAAGATCGTAGAATGGATTGGGTTGGAAAAGACCTCTGAGATCATCAAGTCCAATCCTTGGTCCAACTCCAGTCCCTTTGCCAGATCATGGCACTCAGTGCCACGGCCAAGCTCAGGTTAAAAACCTCCAGGGATGGGGAATCCACCCTCTCTCTGGGCAGACCATTCCAATGCCAGAGCATTCTCTCTGGAAAGAATTTTTTCTCATCTCCAACTGATGTCCTATCATGTCCTAACACACACTAGGTCTCTAACTACATCAGAAACAGCATGAAGAACCTTAATCATGACATCATTTTGTGTCCCACTTAAAAGATACAAACATCTTTGTAATTTTTAAAAGATAGTGGCAGAGACAGAGGGATAAGTAAGCTCACCCACTAGGGAGCAAGGACACAGAGGCCCAGAATCACAGACAGATCCTGTGTGCCTGTCAGTGTCCTGGGATGATGCTGACCTTCCCAAAAAGCTTTTCAAACCTCACCCTAATGCACAAGTGTTGCGATGGGGAAGGAAGTGAAGCTGACATAACTATACATCTCAACCTATAGAGAGCTTAGTAATCATTTGTATGCACAGGGATTAATTTGACATGGATTTTGTCAGAAATGCCCTTCTGCAATTCCTCTATTGAGGCAGGGGACAGAAATCAGGACAACTAAGCTCTGTGGGCATGTTTTAACAAACAAGTATGAATAAAATCATATGGCAGAAAGTAGATTTGCTTGGGGTCTTATTTTCTTAGTATTCCAAAAACCACCATGGAATCTGTACCAAAGTCAGAGAAGCCATCACTAATTTCAAACTGACAATGCCTGCACAATTTGCAGCCACCAAACACTATAACAGCTGTGTGTGTCAAGAATGTAACCTGCAGTGTCCTCAAACTGTTGTAATTTAAGATCAAATACAACTGCAAATCTCCACCACTGTAGAAACAAGACAACATAAGAAGGCAGGTGTAAAACAAACTCTTTTTCTGAGGGAGCAAAAGTTTTGCATACATTGTAAAACTAGGTTACAATTTCAGTTATAAACGACATTGTGAAGCTTCTCAGAGATGTCTGAAGCTGGAATAGGAGTAAAAATTAGCAAAGCTGCTCTATAGTAGGGAGAAGGACTCAAAAACTGAGCTATGAAAAGTATTAAAATGTATAGACGTGGAGAAGAGAAAAGCAATGTTTTTACATTTCTGTAACTTACAGATTTCAATCCTGAGATAGATTGAAAAAAAAAATAGAAAAAATACCCAGTTACAGTGTTTATAAAAACACAGAAACTGGCAAGACAAATGTGGCTAAAGGAAAATATATCTTTGTTGTCCTTCTGACTGGTAGATGTATTTTGAACTTTAGATACGCTCTGTAGTAACTCTGGCAATGTATTTGAAAGAGCACAAAAATATTGTACAAATTGAGACAGTCTTGTACACGAATGTGAGAAGTATGGAAAGAATACGGTAAATTAAAGATAAAAAACTTTCAGAAGAATGTCCTGAAAAACTTAACAATGTTGAAAATTTTCAATGATGGAAAAGAATATTGCAATAGGGACAGAAGACTGAAATAGGAAATAAATATAAGACAGTATAACAGGGTGCTTGTGAACTGGGCACCATCAGTTAAAAGATAACTTTTCGAAGTGACTTGAACTCCAGCAAATAAAACAAATTTCAAAGACATCTGCATATATTGGAGTCTGGTGTAAAATTCAGTTAGAGAGCAATGACCCTAGAGTTGCTAAGATGCAGAAAACTCCCTTCTGGAGGCTTTCCAATGATCTCCCTATCGCCAGTAGGCAATCTCCCTGTGGCCCAGAAGAGCCCCAGGCTCAGGGCCATGCAGTTATCACCCAGGATCAGGCTCACCGAGACAGTTCTGGGACTCCCATGCTGCCCAGCTGCAAAGCTGACAAACCCTGCCTGACCTACACTAGCTGAGTGTCAGCACAGTTCTTCCTGCACCACCTTCCTTCCCAGAAACCCTACGGGTGATCCTCAAAAGGTACCACACAACCACTGTTTAGATTCCAACTCTCAATCCCAATAGTTGGTATCTCTGGTATTTTGTGTGGTATCACAAAACCAGTTTGGTTCAGTGTTGTATCCAAGCCAAACAGTCCTGGGAGGATCAGAAGTGCAATACAGGAAGCCACAAGCTGGCTGCAGAAGTCAATTCAAGATCAAATTTTTTAGCACTAGGCATGCCATTAAATATTCTGTAAAATATATAATCATATGTGTAATGGCTTATCTTACAGATTTAATGAGCATTATTCAGCATTATGCAAGTAAAGATGGAAGTGTAGCTCATTTTCTAAAGATTAGAAAGACTGCAAAACATTTTATACATTTAAATTGGGAGTGGCCTTCATTTCTTTGGAGTACACAGCATTCCTGGGGGTGCAGGGAGCATCCATCTATTTCTAAATTAAAAAAAATACCTTTCCTCCCATATTTGATTCATACCCCTATTTTTTTATCTTTCCAATTAATTGTCTCCTGGAGATCAAACACCTCTTTGGTTATGGAGTCTATATTCTCCTGCATACGTTGATTCTCCTGTAGTAAATAGGATGAAGGAAGAATAAAAGAGGAAAGAGAAGTAAGGAAATGGAAAAAAACCCAAACATTCAAACAGATAAAGGAAATCAAGTAACAAAAGTAAACCGAATAGCTCATGGGCATGAAGTTACAGAAACAGCATGCAGCTTAATGTAGTATATTTCTTATGAATTCATGCAAGAGAATGGTAATTAATTTTATTCAATCAATGTTGATGAGAGAATTTAATGCATCTAGAACTACTTTTCTTTAGTAACTGTTCCCACTGCAGTCTGGGGATAACACTCTTTCTATACAAATACAACTACCCCTCTGTAATCTCTAAATACCTTCAAGTCCCCTTTGGAATTGAATACTGATGTTAACAAGCGGTTTTATTAACGTTTCACAAAATAAAATTCATGAAAGTATAAAGAAGAGAGTTTGAATCAAGCATCCAGAAATGAAAGACAGCTGCTTATACTGCCTTCTGATACCATATGGATACATATCAAGCGTGGTCCAATTGTTTTAACTGACTATCACTGTATTTTGCTGGTCACCCTGCAAACATAACTAAAATTCTGAGGTATGAAGATGTCATAAGAATTTTTAGGGCTAGAGAAAATCATTTTCCCTCTTAATCAGAGAACTTGATTTTACATTTGGGAATGAAAGGCAATGCCTTTCTGCAAAAAGCTACATGGCTTCAGCTGGATTTTCTGTTAGTTAATAGATGGAGAAATTGCACAAATAAGTGGTAAACATGGGCTAAATCCTTGAACAAACTAGATGCATTTGTGAATATTCAACATATGCTACTTCTACAAAAGCAAACACTCCAGATAAATCTACTGCATATTCTTGATTAGTATACTTAAAACCCACCAAAACACAAAAAAACCCCAAACCATAACATATAAAGTTATTTTTTAATTCCCAGTGAAGTCGAAGATAACCTAGAGCAAGCAACAGAGCTACAACCAGAATTTTCTAGGGATTTTTTTGCTTGTCAGCTTTATGTGACTCAAAATGCTGATACTTAGGCTAATCTTATTCCTTTTTTGTTGTACTAAGTCATATCAACTCCAGTTCATGAAGCATATTACTTCCAAAATAGAACTGGGACTTTTCAGAAGTCTTTTCGAGCTACTGTACTACCTAGAGGACATGAGAACATAATGAGGAAATAAAGGATCAGTGAAATATTACATAGATTTGGAAAATCAGATGGTGGAAACTTTTGTCCATACACTTAAAAATCACCCATTTTTACTGAAACCAAAGGGCAGTGGGAAATTAATGTATTAATTGAAGTACAACTTTCAAAGTTGTAACTAAAATCAGTGGGAAATGGGCACCCACATACAGTCAACAACATATGTTTCTTTTGTGGAATATTTCAAAATGAAGACTGATAATAGTTCTGGGATTTTAGGGCACATGGATTTGTTCCCAGAAACGCAAAAGGGAAAAAGAACAGGGTGAGAGGGGGAAAGAACACACCACACCCCCAGCAACATGGTTATGACCCAATAACACACTGAGCAGTGTTGCTGTATTTGTGCTTGACTGGGAAGCAAACAGCAGTCACTACAGTGGGTGATGTTCACCCAGAGTTGAAATAACTGAAATGGAAACTTTCGGGAAAGGCAAAGAGTAACATTTGGTATTATCCCTGCATCAGAACTTCTAGACATGGAAAAAGATTTTGGCCATACAAACATGAGTTCTGCCCTCACAACAAAGAAAAGTTACTGGGAATATTCATGAGAGAACCACAATTCTCACAAGAATTAAGGATTTTACAAGATGCAACACATTTGAAAACCTTCCAGAGACATTTTCAAATTTATACATTTCAGGAGATTAGTAGCTTAAATTCTACCCACTAAAATGAGGTAAAATCTTTCTTAAAAATGCAGATAATCTTTACTCCTGTTTTGTATATGATGGCTGTTCCCATTCAGATCTTACACCATATTTATTTGCACAAGTTCTATCATACACTATCTTTTATGAACATACCTCTATCAATTCATCTCTCTGTCGAAGGCCCTCTTTGAGTTCATTCAGCTTGTGCTGCAGAATATTGCAGGTGTGTTTCTGTCTTTCCAATTCCTATATTAAATAAAGCAAATATTTATATTTCTTTTGAGTTATGTAAGCAATTACTGCAACAATTTGAGAAATTCTGCTTGCCAAGGAGTTAAATCCATCACTGAATCAGTGTTTTAGGTAAGCTCTCCACATACTTACTACACAGAGGACTTTATTTAATAAAATATGGAGTAGAGAGAGAAGTTTTATTACTAAGTAGTCCAGAGTTCTATAATTTCATAGTATAGAATCATAAAATCGATTGGGTTGGAAAAGACCTCCGAGATCATCAAGTCCAACCCTTGGTCCAACTCCAGTCCCTTTGCCACATCATGGCAATCAGTGCCACGGCCAAGCTCACATTAAAAACCTCCAGGGATGGGGAATCCACCACCTCTCTGGGCAGCCCATTCCAATGCCTGAGCACTCTCTCTGCAAAGAAGTTTTTCTGCTCTCCAACTTCAATTTCCCCTGGCAGAGCTTGAGCCCGTGCCCCCTTGTCCTATTGCTGAGTGCCTGGGAGAAGAGACCAACCGCCACCTGGCCACAACTTCCCTTCAGGTAGTTCTAGACAGTGCTGAGGTCACCTCTGAGCCTCCTCTTCTCCAGGATAAACACCCTCAGCTCCCTCAGCCTCTCCCCGCAGGGCTTATAACTAGGAAAAAAAATACCTTTGACTTCTCTTCATTCTCCCTATAGAACTCTGCTATCTGTTCTTCTTTCTCCTCAATGATGTCCTTTAAAGTATCCACTTGGTAAACCAAGTTGTTTTTCTCATTGTCTAGCTGAGCGTTGGACACCATGGCTTTCTTGTACTTCTCTTCAACTTCAGCCAGTGAATCCTGTAGAGAGCAGAAAGGTTTACATCAGTCTAACGTTTTGATCCAC
The DNA here is from genome assembly GCA_013396695.1 of Sakesphorus luctuosus. NCBI lineage: Eukaryota > Metazoa > Chordata > Aves > Passeriformes > Thamnophilidae > Sakesphorus > Sakesphorus luctuosus. The sequence goes on from VWZD01009619.1 coordinate 32,876, forward strand.
TGTTATAATGTTAAAATATCCCCTTTTACAGATACTAAGTCACAGTTCAATTTCCATTAATTGAGTTAGGTCACACACAGAAATGAAAAGTTATCATTACAAAAGCTTGATAATATCCCACTGGCATTTTCCACTCTGCCACCCTCACAACTTAACTCAAAAGGACACAGTAGAAACAACACAGCTTTATTATACTTTCATGGCATGCAAGAGAAAACACTTCAGAATGAGGCAAAAAACCTGATAGATAGAACTAAGATAATCAAATCATTAAAAGAGATTACATAAATATTTCCAAGTAGCTTTAACCTAATGCTCATTATTTAAGTAGTGCCCTATTACCTTAGACTCAAAGGTTTAAAAGAGCCACATTATTTCTGTAATAAGGATTCCCTATTTAAGCAGGTATTTTTCTCTGTATTTCTTTCTAAGATTTAAAAAAAAGCATGTAAAGATTCATGTGGTTGACCCTCTACCAGAAGGTGCACATATGTCTTGCTCTATATTCTCTTACACAATTCTCTCCTATTTAACATTTTACCCTATTTTAATTATCCTATTGTTTTTTTATCAGTACTGTAAGAAATGTGAACCATTTAACTACTTAAATATCACTCCAGGCGCTTTTAAACATGCAATTATTTCCATATGGGGATACAGATTAGATGATCTGCAAGGTCCATTCCAACCCCTTAACATTCTATGATTTTAAAAATATAAAAATTGATTTCCAGAGTTCTAACTTTAGAATTGAAAAAGAACCAGTAAGTCAATCACTTTACAAAGTAGATCTGTGACCTACTACAAATCTAGTATTTCATGTACTCTGTTCCTTAAAGGCATAAGTAGCATAATCTCCACTTTTAATTATTTATATTATGACAGTAGAAATACTAGCACAGAATGGCATGAAGCTTGTTGGTTTGACAGAAAACAGAACACTAGGCTAAGATACTAAGGGAGAAGGTGGTAACAATATAAGTTTCTTAAGAAAACACTGAAGAGTGCTATCCTCTCTACAGTAAAATGATACAAATATTTTTGTTTCAGAATCATATTTGTGTCTTTTTAGAAATACTAAGTCACAGTTTTGCTCTAAGAAAGCAAAAAAAACCCTGTCCCAAACTCTATTCCACGTTGTAAATCTCCACTTTGAGAAAGCTGCACTTAAAGTATGTCTTTTACCTTTTACAATTTTATCATAATCACACATATTTATACCTTTCTGTTCCATTCACAGATTTCCAGAATTTTCTACTGGAGAAATACAGTTTTTCAGAAACCCCAGAAAAAATAACGATATATATGGAGAGAGTACAGATCAGAAGAGACCAAACAGTTGAAGTTGTGAAAATATAAGAAAGGTACAATTATCATCTGTGAAGTAGCAAACAGCAAAGATGACTCAGGATAAGAGAAAAAAAAAATGAAAAAAATAAAGAATATATGTGAGTGCATTCAAATAATTATTACGATTAAAACCAGCAAAAACATTTTTTGTGATGCTGCAAGTATGACAAGACTTATAAGGACTGGCAAAACAAAACGCTAGAGACAGCAAACCTTCTGAAGACTTGGAAAAAATAATCCAGTTTAGAGGAAAAAAGAGAAAAAAACTACATTTATAATGAATGCTACAGTAACTTTACAGGGAGATGTGAAATCTAACAGAAAATTATAACTAGGAAAAAAATTCCAGTTTCATAGAATCATAGAATCGATTGGGTTGGAAAAGAGCTCCGAGATCATCAAGTCCAACCCTTGGTCCAACTCCAGTCCCTTTACCAGATCATGGCAATCAGTGCCACGGCCAAGCTCACATTAAAAACCTCCAGGGATGGGGAATCCACCCCCTCTCTGGGCAGCCCATTCCAATGCCTGAGAACTCTCTCTGCAAAGAAGTTTTTTCTGATCTCCAACTTCAATTTCCCCTGGGAGAGCTTGAGCCCGTGCCCCCTTGTCCTATTGCTGAGTGCCTGGGAGAAGAGACCAACCCCCACCTGGCTAGAACTTCCCTTCAGGCAGTTTTAGACAGTGCTGAGGTCACCTCTGAGCCTTCTCTTCTCCAGGCTAAACACCCCCAGCTCCCTCAGCCTCTCCCCACAGGACTTATGCTTGATTGTTTCTGTGAGTGTGAGGATTGGGGTCAGGTAGTAGCTCAGGTTGGCAAAGCCCTCTGAGTGCCATCTGGTCCCATCTCCTAATTCAACAGGGCCAGTCAAGATCATGCTGCTCATCTCAATTGCATTTGAAGTATCTTCAGGGATCTGGACTACAGAACTTTGCTGGGTTTGCTTTTCTTGTGGAAAGTCTTTTTCTTGAGCTCTAATTGGAATTTCTGCTCTTCCAAGGCAACCTTTGTTGCATATTTCCCTTGGAAAAGGATTTGCCCTGTATTCTCTACACAGCCTCCTGTCAGATACGCTGAAAACGATACCCTGGTGACAATAGTGCCACCCAACCCTCCAAAGGGCAAAGCCCATTGTCTCAGCCTCTTACTGTATGTCACGTGCTCTAGGACTCCAGCCTTAAAGAGAAGACTAGGCTGGGGCTTAAAACATTGGATCAAAATGGCATTAATTAATAAGTTAATTTGGGGAGGGGGGAGTGGTGGAATGCACAGTTATGGAAGAGGAATAAACTGACTTGGAGACTAAAGAGTGAGAACTGCTTCTGAGAGAGAAACTAAGCTATGCCTGAGAGTCTCTGATGGTTTCAAAAAAATGGAACATTGCCAAGACTGTTTCTTCTTTGCAAGTTAAGTATTTAGTTTGTTCCCTATGGTTCAGGAATTCCACATAGTTTCAGAAGTCTTACTGTTTGCTGAAAAATCATATGGATTTGAAATAATTTCTGAAACACTTCAAGGAGGCAGTGGGATTTCTAAGGATGAAGCAGTGGGAACAGGCCAGAATGAAAATAGATTAGGCTCTGCACATAACCTAAAGCTATGAAGAAATACCACCCACAATTCTATCAGTAAAGTCAAAGGGCTATAAAAATCAGCCCGCTTGGCTAGAACAAGATGATTCGATGCAACAGACATCAAGACAGTGCACTGTTAACAGTATAAAAGAAACATCTTGAGGAAAGAAAAAGGATTGCTTTCTAGTTGATGCAAAGAAATAATGGAAAGAACAAAAAAAACCGAATCAAACTGAGACAGGAAAAGATTTGAAGACCTAACTAAATCAGGACTATCCACATTAGAATTTATTCTGCTAACATCCAGTGTATTTGTAGACAGGTAAAGTCCACACTTTTAGCAGCGTGGGGTATGGGCAACCATAGGGATGGGAAGGTAGTGTGACTAAAAATCCCTGTTACTCAACCACTATAAAAAACCCCTTTAAAAGTAGTGTAAATGGAGGTATCTTAGCACCTGTCCTAAAATATACAAGACAAAACTGCTAAAGCACAAGTTAAGGAAAAGGCAGTAGCTTCCTAACTAAAATGAAGGGTTCCCAAAAAACCTCTACAGAATGCAAATTAACTTAGGAACATATTCAGTATTAACAACAGCATAAAGTGCAATTTAATTCTGAAAGCCAAGCATACATGTCGATCTTATTGTCTATTGCACACTGTGCTCTTTGGCAACTGTAATGGATTGCAATAAATAACATTAGCAATGATTCAGTACAGTAGCCATGAGATGCTGGCAAACATGCAAAAGCATGAGAGTTAGATCCATTCTGAAAATATGAACCAATCTCACATTACATTCAATCATAGCCATGTCTAATAATCGTGTAATCTACTGTGCTTTGAAGTCCTTTTAACATTTAGATGGCAATATCAATTAAACAAAACATAATTCATCTGAGCATACGACTATCAGATTCAAAGTTCCTTATCTTCTACAGAGGTCATAATTTTTCTACACTGAACAGTTCAAATTACATAATTTTCCTTTACTAACCATCTAATTTACTGTTTAATTGAAGAAATTCAAGGAAGCTGTTAAATACATCACTGTTACATGCTCCAGTACAAGAAGCATTCATTAAATTTAGTCTCTATGTGGATATAAAGAATACAGAAAAATCTCTTTACTTTTCCATGAAACCATTCACCACTAGATAACATGAAAGAGAACAGAACAAATATCCTGAGAAGTATTTTTAAGCCACATCTTTTGCTGTATTCAGTTCCCTTCAATGCAAAGCAGGTGAAAATTATAATACTTTAAATTAACTGTGCAGTCTTGGGGTGGTGTGACTGTGACTGCCAGGGTGGCCCCTGCATGGTCAGACAGGAAAGTTTCCTGACACTAATTAACCTAATGTTGAAAAAAACTACCAATGATTTAAAAAAGCACAATGGCAATGTAAACCATAAGCATAAAAAAAATCTTAATGGCTATGGATTAAACCAAAATGAATCTTCTCCTGCAAACAATATGCCTGTCCAAATTATCGGCAGCACATCTTTCAGAATTATTACTTTAGTTTTGCTTTATATGGTACAGTATTTGCTGAAACTTGGAATACTAATTCTTAAGTTCTTTGCCATAATTATCTCCCATTTTTTTGTTCCCCATTCAATATCTAGTAATTATTTAGAGTATGTATTTATTTGCTAACAAAACTCTAAAAAATGTAATTGAACCTCTCAAAATCTTACCAGGAAACACCCATATATATATATATATATATATAAAAATATGAAAGTTTAATACTCTTTTAACATTAATCAAATAATGAACATACACCATCTCATGTACATTTTAAGCTGATGCTAATTATGCATTAAAAGTTATATACATGCTTTAAAGAATTTAAAAATTTGTTAGTAAAGCCACTGTATGTTAGCAAAACCAGTGATAACTCCACTACCCAAAAACACCCATACAAAATGCATGCTTGGGAGAAGCCCTGATACCTTTAGTTCTTTAAGTCCCTGCATGTATCTCCCTTCTACATCGTGTATCTGGTCCTTAAGATCATAGATATCCTGCAGGACATAGGAATGAACCATTGCATAAGAAGCATGGGGAAATAACTTACAGGCAAGAAAGCATTAAAAGGTTTAACATGAGCTTCTGTCAAATTACAAAGCCTGCAGTAATTCCCAGAAATTATAATTAATTCACAATAACTTCAGGGAAATAATGGTTTTGTTTATATCCCTGAATCCAAGACATCTCAAACAGGACAGAACTGTTTGAAATTTGACATATAGCAAGTTTTATCTTAATAGAAGCTAAACTGTTAGCACCATAAAGACATATGCACACAACCAATACAATTATCAAGATAAATAAGGAAATCTTTCAACGACTGAAAATTAAATCCTCATAACTTTTTATATTACAGAAGTTCTGCATTAAAAAAGAATTCCTCCTATTTACATGAGCTCCAAATGCTCTGAAAATGCAGTTTACCCGTAATTCACTGAGGGAGGCATCAGGATCCACCCAACTGCTGGCATCTCCACTTCCTCTCCTGGATGAGTTGCCACTCAGAGGAGTTGCATTCACTGAATTGCGAGATGAGGGCTTAAAAAAGGAAAAAATGTATCAGCAATTTTATGGCCATTTCTGGTATCAATGACATTGCTCTTCATGTACTCCTTCATTGTCACAGAACAGTTTTCTCTCTTGTTTTTCTTAATATTAGTTTATAGACAATAATTTCTATTAATTATTTTCCAGCACTTCTGTTTCTTCTTTGTGAAATGTTGATATCTCTTTGATGACTTATTAGTTTAGCAGAACATTAAAATTTTGAGTTGTCAGTCCAGGACACATTCATAAGGTGGCTGTTGGTGCTCAAATACTGTGTAAGTTTACAATATTACTACACATTACAATTTCTGCCATCCAGGATTCAAAAGGAATCTCCAGTGAGAATCTAGCATATAGATTTTTATAGCCTTAGCCTCTTAAAATTCAGCCTTTCCTAATAACTATTTCTAACATGAAAAACGAATTGCATAGAAAATTATTACTGGCTATAAGGAAACTAAACAATAAATTTTTTTCCTCAGAAAATAAAAGACACAAAGCATTGATTTTGAGAGACAAAAAAATTTGTCTAAAAATATCTCTGCAAGCTACACTTACAAAAAATACACAGCACTTATACTTTTTGAACTATTTTAATACTTGTGAACTCGTGGATGAACACTGACTTTAAATAATTTTTAAATTAAAATCTCTTACCCTTGAGAATATTTCTGAATGTGATTTTTCACTCTTTTCTTCCAGCTGAAAGAGAATAAGGAATATGATTACCTTTTGCAATGAGGGACTACTGAATCAGCATCTTTTGTTCAAAGACACTGAGAAATACTCAAAAATGAAAAATTAAACAATTCCAGGCGTTAGCATAGATCAAGACAGGAAAAACAATATTCAGCCCAAAGACGTAGGTTTTACCTCAACTGCAAAATAAGAGAATGCTTGTAAAGTCATTACCAGTACTGAACAATAAAACGTGTTTAAATTTCAACAGAGGAGTGACCACAACACTTGGTGACATAACCCAACCAAAGCTCCATGCAATGCACTTCAGGCAGTCAGTGACAGCAGCGTGAATGTCCTAATTAACAGAAAACACTTTTGTTCTTTCCATCTCTTTGGTGAAACCTGCAATTACATCAGGACAAAACTGATTCAGGTAAAAGCCCATAACTAAAGTGTACTAATTAATAGCAACCTACAAAATAACTTCAATTAATATTTTGGGTATTGAAGCCTAAGTGAAAGAACTTCCACACCCTCTTCTTACTTAGGCAACTGCTAATGATAAATTGTATTGTAGATTTCCACATCTTCTACATTTCTGTGAATCAAAGTAGGTGGAATTAGACATCTTGCCATGTTTTCAAAACAAGTACTTAGTATGGTATCTGAAAAGTCTTGCTTTTCTGAGAACAGCTGGTTTACCCCCAGGCCAGGAAAATGAGATTTTGAAGTCCATTGCAATCTCAGCAGAAACAAATGCTACTTTCTAAGACCTTTTTTTTCCTTCTCTCGTGCTTTCTGTAGAAGCAACATTGCTATTCCATGATAAATTCACCATCTCCAATGATGTACTGAAATTGTACACTGTGAAATTTGTCAACGCTGTGATGATAAAATGATGTAAAGAATCCAACTGACCTGAAGTACACATTTAGACTAACATAAATAAATATATAAATCTGGAACCCAATACTACATGATGATGATGATGATGATGATAAAAGCAACTGAGAAGGTAGCATAAATACTGGTCTCAGTCTGCACATTTGCTTTTAGCAGAACTGTAACTTCAGCAAATCAGCTTTATTATGAAAAGAAGCTTAAGCTAGAGAAACGATTAGTCTGTCGTGCTTTGGGGATGTACAGATGATAAATAAAGTGCATTATTACAGTACAAGTCAGACAGCACTATAACAGCATTAAAATATCATACCCTAACCACTATTTCAAAAGATAAAAGAATTTCCCTTTCCCTCACACTATTAAACACAAACGTTTTGACTGCAAGTAACAAGAACTTTTAGAACTCACAGCAGCACAAAAGAGAAGGCAGCTTTGTTTGGTATAAACAATGTTCAGGCCAAGGGATGCACAGGAAAACATCACAGTAATTTTGCTATAACATGATCTATTGACTTGAGATCGAGCACAGGTGCACAGCCAACAAGGAGTGCTCCAGTAACAGATCCTGACAAATCTCACATTGCATGAATGAACACTGTGGGCACATTTTAAGTATTTTTGTCACTCAAAAAAGTAATAATAGTCCAAAAATCCACGAAATCCCCCCCAGTATTGTTAATTTCTGAAAGAAAGAACCCAAACATTTTACATTTTAAGAAATTGTCAAGCTTATCACACAGAGAAGAAAATGGGAAGGGGTGCAACTCGTCACATGCTTCTAGCAACAAGCAAAACATCCTTTAGAGTAAAGCAGCATGCTTTTTAAAAATTCACTCATTTTCAAAGAAAAAACAGGCCCAACCCCTCAATAAACCTATTTGCAATTAAGTAACTCTGAATGCTTTTGCACTATTTACTATTTCAGAGCATGAGAAAAAATCCATGGTTAGTAAGTTTGCTGTATGCACCTCAGTGTAACAACAAGCATTACACTCACACTGTTCAAGCTCTGGCCGTCACCTGCATCGGAAACGATGCTTCCCCTGCGGCTGGGACGACCAAAATAGTCAGCAGTGGTCTCACTTTGATCAGAAAAATCAGAGGACTTCAAAACAGAAGGAGAAGGGGGAAAGAGAACTGAAGATGACACCACAGAATGAACAAAAGTTTATTAAGAACAACCAAGCAGGAAATTCTAACTTAAATCGTCATTATTGCAATTTATTCTTGCTTTTCTAACAGTTTAAAAACGGCAAAATTTTAATTACTCTTCAAGATTTTGCTATTTTAAATACGTCTACATGAATAATAGATGTGCCACACTGATACACTTCAGTCAGCAAAGGCATTGTTTTTAAACACTCTTCACCTTTGTTATTCTTACAGTTTACAGTATCAAAAACTAAAACCAATGAATTGTTGCTTAAATTTTCTCCATCAAAGTAATATTAAAAAATACAATCAGATGCAAAAGAGTTTAGTACTAATTTAGGGCCAAACACAAATATAAAAATTACCTTTCTAAAAAAGTTTGCAGATCATAAAGACAGATAATACAGAAGTTGATATTCTTTTTTTTTTCCTGTACCAATGCTGGGTTTTTTTCAAATCAACACAAACCCAACAGTTATAGTTGAATGTGAATATGATTTGGGCTTCCTCTCATTCATAATTTTAAGATGTCGTACATTAGAAGACAAGCTTACTCCCCAAAGATGAAAAAGGTGAAGAAAAAAACTGCCAATGCTCCACATCACTTGTTAAAATGGGCCAAATAAATCTAAGCACATCACAATAATTACAACTGCCATGGGAGTTCAAGTGAAATATTCAACTGAGAAACATTCCACATATTAATCCTAGTATTTAATGGGAAGATTAGGTTTATCAGAAGTGTATTGGGAATATGCCACTTTAAAAGGCAGAAAGTTACTGTGAACATTGTATTTAGTGTTAAAAGTGATTATAGGAGAGAACAAGCTTTATATGAACAGTTTGAAAATGTATTGTCCTTATCCAAGTCTCACTGTTGAAAAAAAGTTATTTATTTGTAGTTGATGTACATGTAGTCTCATCTTATTCTGATTAAAAGACATTGAGATGCCTTCTATGCAAATGTGCACAGAAATTACATATATCACAGCTATATATAGAACAGTTCACTGATGAGCACCTGACTCAGATAATGCGAGTTTAGGACTACAGAATTTGTACGTGTGGCCACTTCTGTCTTATGTTCTACTCCCCTGGCAATGAATTTCCAGCTGTAACTACATCTACAGTTTAAAATTATATCTTTATATTTTTAAATGTAACAAAGTAGATAAATTTTCATAGTCACAAATTTGGCTATACTTTCTTATTTCACTCGTATTTCACAAAGTATAAAGATGCTGAAGAGAATTCTTCGTATACATATTATAATTACAGCAAAAGAACAACAACTTGGGCTACAATCTATAAAACTGCTCTTCCATTCAAAATCCACTTATCTTTGCTGTTGAAAAGTCAGTAAACCAGGCAAATCTTGGTGTTCCTCCTTCTATACTTTCTCTTTTGATTTCCAGAGAGTACCAAGCTGACTTCAAATGCATTATCCAGAGTGAAACCCAAATACAAACCACAGAAATACTATAAAGTGAATGTTAAATTATTCCTAAGATTTTTACCTCATCTGCTTTGCAGGATTATTTCATTAAACAAATACTATGAACTCTATTACACATTCAGTGAATGGTACCTTGGCATTATTGGTATAACATACACATACTGAGATGTAATGAGATATATATTCCTATATACCTATGAAGTATATACTTTAAGAAATGGATCTCAGTGTTAAGAACAACTAAGGAGACAAGCAGTATTTTCTCAGTTCAAGAGACTACAAATGGATGTTAAAACCTCTTAGTTTTTGGAACTTCATCAAGCAAAAGCAAAAATATCTGTTGCCTACACCTTCAAAAATTCACTCATATCTGTTGCAGCTAAAAACATTAGTCCCTGACAAACCTGTTTTTATTTGTTTAATATCTGTAACACTGCTAATATGTGAGAAATTAAAAAAGACTGAAAGTTCAAATTAGCCCAGACCAGAACACTGAAATACTTATTCTTCCGCGTAGCATGACAAACAAGCAGCTCTACCAATGGAACTGAGACAGTTCACAGAATCACAGACTATTCTGAGTTGGAAAGGACCCACAAGGATAATCGAGTCCAACTCTTAAGTCAATGGCCCCCATTGGGGATTGAACCCATGACCTTGGCATTATTACAACCAAGTTGTTCTGTGGCAGAAGCAAAATACAACTACTTAGAATCACTTTGCAGCACGAAAAGCCAACTTTGGAAGACAGTTTCAATACAATAAAGATCCAGAAACTAATTTCTCTCCATTTTGAATACCAGTCACCATAAAAATGGGCGAGCTGCTTCTTACTGCATGATATAACAAAGTTGGCATTAGTCCTCTTCCCCAAAAGAAATATTTTTCCACATGTATTGATGTATGTTTCACGTGCCTGTCCCAGCTATGACATAGGGTGGCACCTCAACAATGTACTAAACTTTAGTTACCAGTAGATATCTATACACACATTTCATATAAATAATGAAATAACGTAAGAAAAGGAGACAGATTACAAACATTTAAAAGATATTTGAGAAATCAAATTCCTTACTGCTTCTGCAGTTCACTGCCTTGCTGCTAAAACATTGTAGCTTGCTAAAAATCACTCCTCTGTCAAATGGAATTTCTTTGGTGTGGAATTGAAAGATCAAGTCAGTGAAAGGGTCCCAGTGTCCACACTCGTTAACCTTGATTAGTCCCCAAGCACTCAGCACACCATGCAAGAGGAACGCTCACCACGGGGCTGCTCCGGACTGAGCTTGCTCTCGAAGAGTAACTGTATTCAGATGGCTAAAGAGAAGTTATGAGGGACATTTTCACAATTTGCATAGACTTTTGTCTACAGAAAACAAAGACAGTGAAAGAAACAACCAAAAGGCTACTACACTTAAGAGGGCAAGTACCACATATCACCCATCACCACACAATGAGGCCTGAGAAAGAGGGAATGAAATACCATTTATATCCAGTCTCAGAAATTATCATGCCACACTCATACACTGTAATTGTTATGCACTGTCACTGGTTTATCAGATCCTATCCAGTTAATATTACATTTTTCGAAAGGACAAATAAATTTTAAATATTTTCAGCAGCATTTACTATTACTACTAGGGATTTCTATTTCCAAATATAAATCTAAGAATTCCCTTGAAAAACTGTCACAGAGTTTTAAAAAAATCAGATCTTAATATTTGAAAATAAAGTAAAGTAAAGTAAAGTAAAATATTTAAATTGCAATTTGGTTTTAACTGTTCTGAAGCCTTCAAAAGTTTTAACACACCCTGGGAACTGAAGCTATGCTGTACACTTATCAGTTTTATTTTATGCTCACCCATGCCAGTTTTCCTGAAGAGAATGTAAAAAGGTGAAAGGCTGAAATCAATTTATGCAGTGGATAATAAAAGCAGTACTGAGCAACACAGTTTAAAAAGAAAAAAATTAAAGTTTCAGGCTCCTTTGCTTCTCCCTAAGAAGAGATCTCTAACGGAAATTAGAATTATATGTATATCAGAACTATATGTAATAGTCATTATAGTCTTGTGCTCTTGATGAATCTTCTGATGCTTTCTTGAGAATATGCACAAAGCCAAAAAAATTAAATTATCTGTTTGCAATCCAAATGCAGAACAAGACTTCATCAGCTACATAAAAATATTATGTAAGAATGTTTTACGAGTTTTGCATGCCTCTAAATGGCAGTATAAGTTGAATTACTGTGGCAGCAAAAGACAAAGTTTCAGGCATGCACGTCACTTTACAAAGATACCCTTTTGCAGAGCTGTCTTAGCCATTCTTATGGCACTTCCAGCTACTTTTCATTTTGTAAAGTTACAGATTGGATTTTCATGCTATTGCATTTTTGCATGTTTATTAAATTTAAATATGGCATCCTATTTAAAAGTATTCAATGTGTATTTACCACAAATTTCAGCCTTCTCCTGACAATGACTTTTCCCATTCAAATGCTTGACTTCTTTAAATACTTTTAAAAATATTGGACATGCAGTTGTTATTTAGTATGCTTGGATTGACTAGTTCTAACCTCAGTGTTCTTCAGCATCATTGCTGCATTCCAAAACTTTATGCTTGTCTGTAAAACGACCAGTAAAACAGCAACTACTAAAATACTTTAAAGAGGCAATTTAACAATGTTAACAACAACATTAATCTGAATGCCTCTGCAAAATGCCACACAAAAGCTGCAACTCCAAAAAGATAAAAAAATCCACATGTAACACTGTCAAGGCTTGTGGCCACACAACACAAATTTAAGGTGATCATGCAAATGGTGCTTACGAACCAAACCGATACTTCTTATCAGACCAGACTTTAAAGATGGACACACCTATGAAGAAAGGTGTCATTTTTTTATTTCTGTGGGTCATTCAAACACACAAAGAAAAGTGAGATATTATTTTGCATTGTACTAACCCTGTAACTCCTACTTGGTGCCAGTGGATCGCTATATAAAGAAGATGACTAGAGTGTGAAGAACAAAAAAGTCAGAAATACTTCTTCTACATACATAATTTTTTAAATCTATTGCTCTATATTCCTCAAAAGTTGTAAAGATTTAAATACTAGATTGTATATCTGTAATAGACAGCAACTTTATGAAAAGTGTGGGAAAATCCCCTAAGAAAACTGGTTATTTTGAAATCAAACATTAATTAAAGCAATTTTAGGGTTCTTCAAAGATTTGTGGAAGGGAATTATAAGTTATTAAGTAGTTTTCAAATGACACGTCAATTCTTTCTAGCTACTTATTTAAACCTGACCATGACAGTAAATGCAGATATGAGAAGATACTACTCATCTCGTGACAGAGCACTATTTTATCAGTTATACTTCTGTGGAAAAAAAGCAGTACAATAGTGCTAACCATTTAAGGCTCTATTTTTTGGGGTTTTAAAAGACAGGAATTTCAAACAGCAACTGTCCCAGCTGCTAGTTGTTTTCTGTATCTCACACAGCAACTGCAGTTATTTGAAATTTAAAACATCACATATGCAGAACACAGGAGGAATCTGCATGTCATACATTATTTTTATAAAAGACAACCCTTAAAAGCAAGAAATACAACTCTAACTACTATTACATGTAATAATCTGAAATGTCATAGAGGGAAAAAGAGATGTTTGCATAATATAGCATAAGTAAGTAACCCCAAATATACACATTTTATAGAAATAATGAAATAATGTAAGAAAAGGAGACAGACCCGAACACGGTAGGAAGGAACTGGTTTACTATATCCAAGGCTGCTATAATTTCTCTGATCACAGTAAATTCCACTCTGAGGGTGAGGAGGGGAAGAAGAGAGAAAAAAAGTTGCACCTGTAGATCTTGTAAATAAAAGTTCTATCTTAACATTGCCCAGATGTTCCCCAGCTTAGAACTTGTACAGAATGCTGAAAAGTTCTGCCTATGGTTGACCCAAAATTCCTATAACCTTCTTCAGCAAGTAAAGCATAAAACCCCCAAACCTACTTTGTACTCTGTATATCAGCATTATCTATATTTTAATGCCAATGCTCAACCAAAATAATAAATAATTTTGAGACTCTTTCCTCCTGCATAAGTAAGAAAATTCAAAAAGTTGGACAAGTGCAACATGAAACACATGAAAAAAATAACTGACAAAACTTGCTAATAATTAGTACAATTATTTACTTGGTTTTTTTCCATTACATACCATCATAAATCAAAGCATTCTGGGGAGAGAGAAGGAGAGAAATCCCTAATAATTTAATAGGGGCTGGATGTTTACATGAGCAGCATTAGCTGAAAAATTACACCCAAAATATTTAATTTATTGACACTACATTGATATGTTTTCCACTGAAGTTTCTGGAATAGTTTCTGTAAGATCCCAGTAATCCAGATGCCTTTCTCAGTAAATCACTGGGTTAATGTCAAGGTCTACAGCCAACTCCATCTGCTTTATACATATATCTAAGATATTTCTAACTATCTGATAGAGGACAGAGTGCTGAAGTGGAGAAGTGCCACTTTTAAATAGTTCCAAGAGCCTTCCCCAGGCCTCCAGCACAATGAGATTTCAATTCAGATGATTTCATTAATGGTATTGCACTGATACAAACACTCTTGGGGGCAGAATCTGATCAATACTAGAGGTTTCTTTTTTCCTAAAAACATGTATGCAAATGTCAGCAAGCTAATCAATTTATCCATAGCTGTATGAGTATGTAACTCTACACACTTAGTATAAGTACAATGAATATTATGCTAGAAAACCAACCAATAAATGTTTATGGGAATAAGCAGCTTTCTTCTTCGAACTATGAGATTCACTGTAAGCATGACTCTAAGAATAAAGTTTACAAAATTAATACTACTGTATAGCAATCTTCAGTGTTAAAATATAAAGAAGTTGAACATAAGGATTCATCAGATACAACAGAAACACCACAGAAATTCCAACTACATGATTAGAAAAATAGGCCATGCTTCTGTCACTGTGTTAAAAAGATCTGGTAAGTGCAACTATAACCAACCTTACTCTGATTAACACAGACTTGGCTTAAGCTAATGATCATATTTCACAAAAAAAATGAAAATCAATATACAAACTGAAAAAGCTTAATAATACAGCCTATTTTAAGCACTATATTTTGCTTGCCTATCTGTAGCTAATTCAGTAACACTGCTGTTAAAACAAATAGAGCTTTTTCAGCTGCTTACACACTGCTTTTAGTGGTACTTGATACTTGCCTTTTCTTAAGAATACACACAAATCTGAAATGTCATAATACCACTAAGAATGTGATGCACTCTACTATCCCTTCATAAAAATATGAAAGAATTTTTTTAAGTAAAGGTATACAAACCATCTCCTTTATCTCAGGACTGAAATAATTTTCTATTAGATTAAGCAGTTTCTATGAAATGGAGAATGCAAATAGATGTCTATAAACGCTTTTTCTTTTTTTAAAGAATGTTCTCCACATCTAATCTGTATATCACTTCACTACAAGTTTAGAAATAACAAACAAATTAAAAGTGTCTACTGTAAGTCAGCCATCTTTTTTCCCTGAAAAAGTTTACACATGCATTCCACAGAAAGTGCTAGAATCATGAAACCATTCTAGGTCTGAAAACATGGTAGTAAAAGTTTATACACTTTTTCAAATCAGTAACTCAAAGTTGCTAGTTAGTGTCATTACACCTTAAAAACAAAGAACAAAAGCAGTATTCACTCAAAGACATGCAAAGTGTTAACATACAGGGACCAAGTATCTTGCAGATCTATCCTTAGCACTGGCATACTAAAGTAAAAGAAAGTGAAATTAAAATAATATCATGATGTCAAAAAAATATGAAAATTTATACATGAAAGAATGCCATTCATCCAATCTAAAGTGTATTTTGAGCCTGGAACACTTAATAAAAACTAATTTCTTCCCCAACAGCATCCCAATTGACTAAAAGTGAGACAATTTTGGACAGTAGTAGGTTATGTGAAACATTTCATGTGATTTTCGTAACAGAATTTTAAATCAGTAAGCAAAGTCTCACATGGTAGATCGTATTAAACTGAGACAGCATTTGGAAGCTGATGTTCCCAAAGGCTCATTTGGACACACAGAGCACCATCAGTGCCCCTCTCAGCCTGTGCCAGCCATGGGGATGCAGGGACTGCCCAGGGCACCACAGGGCACCATCAGTGCCCCTGTCAGACTGTGCCAGCCATGGGGATGCAGGGACTGCCCAGGGCACCATCAGTGTCCTTGCTAGGTTGTGCCAGCCATGACGATGCAGGGACTGCCCAGGGCATCACAGGGCACCATCAGTGCCCCTGTCAGACTGTGCCAGCCACGGCGAGGCAGGGACTGCCCAGGGCACCATCAGTGCCCCTGTCAGGCTGTGCCAGCGATGGTGAGGCAGGGACTGCCCAGGGCACCATCAATGTCCCTGCCAGGCTGTGCCAGCCATGGCGAGGCAGGGACTGCCCAGGGCACCGCACAGGGGAGGGAGGGCACTGCCTACAGGGCACAGGGCATTGAAGGCATTACAGGCTGCAGGGAAAACAGCATCCTGGGATTGTGGAAGAAGCAAAGGTCGGGAAAGGGTGGGATAAAGGTGTTTTCAGAAGGAGCAAGTGTGTGGAAAAGAAGGAGCAGTGTGATGAAAGGGCCACCTCTGTGTAAAGGGAATGGTGGCCTGCCAGATTTGGCAACACTCATCAATACTAACGCAAACAGCTTTGTAACAGCAGCTTAGCCTGTGTCCCATGGTTCTTTGTTACTCAATTACAGCAAAATTTGTGGTGTTTATACATTCTTTTTGACATAAAAAAATCTAAATTTTTAAAGCAAGCTTGTTTTTTTCCCGGTTAATTTAAGGTTTCACAGTTATTTTAACTGTAGTCATGCACAGTACAAAATGTAACTTTAGTATCATCCTAAGTCTTATTAAAACACAATGGAAAAAACTACTACACAAATTAATACCAAACATTCCAGGAGTTTATATTTTATATTTGTTTATAAGTTATTATAGGCCAGATTTAGTTAGTATTATTTCCTACTGTTTTCATATTATCTCAATAGTTCAAATATATTCAATATTAACAATAGATTAAATAAAATTTTAATATAATAAATATAATTTAGAGACTATGGTACCTTCCTGTGTTGCTAAAAGTATTACCATACAGGATCCTTAGGACACTGTACCAGTTTTAACCAACTTAACTATTTATTTTTTGTCTTTAATTATTACCTATTAATAAGCAATCTTGAAGACAGATCACTCAGATAATCATTATCATCCTGACACTTGTACCTTTTATAACTATCAACAGCTTAACAGTCTACTAACAAATGTTTAAGCTGCCTAAACTAGGAATGAATACCACGAAATATACAGAAATACTCATTACTGAAAAAGTTAAATTCTGCATTTCAGCCTTGACTGTAGTATTAAAATCATAACATAAGACAGAAAAATGTCTTCTGTAGTAACTTTTAGCAACATCTTTCTACCCATCAAGGTTGATGCATAACCTCTGTCACTTTATTTTATTTCTCTTTTGGGGACATTAGGAGAGAGAGAGACCGAAGAGATTAATTCTCTTCATACCTGTAAGTGTTCTGTCTTGAAGACAAACTCACTTAGCACTTTCTTTGAGCCCTCAAATTCGCTATCACACAGTGCCTGACTACAACAATGGTTGCAGCAGTGCCATTAATCTCATTTGCCATATGCATGCTTTACTAAACTGCTGCTTGGCTAAGCAGACACAGAAACATTATAATGTGAACACCACACATTATAAATAAAAAGCATGCTCATTCCAGCTTGCACACCACCAGATCTCTCCTTTTGAAGGTACTTGCTCTGCTCCTGTGAGATGTACTGACATCCAAAGAACTCTTGAGAATGAAATTACAAGAATATATCAATATATAAAATAAACCAAAAAACTGTTAAACTTTACTAAAGGAGACAAAATAAGCAAGGCAGTCAAAGAAACTCTAGGTAAGCACACCCACACCCCCCACCCCTCAAAATGAGCTCAGTTACTCAAATCTTGTTTAGACACTGATGAATTACTTAATCTCCCTCTTGGCATATCTGGTATGTCAAACAAGACAAGAGCAGTTCTGAGCAAACCTCTACTAGCTCATAAATTTCTAAGTGTAGCACGTAGCATATTTTACATGATTTTTCTGTAAACTATTTACTATTCAAAAAGTAGCCAGCACTACCTGATTTAAATTATTTGTTTGGTAAAAATACCTGTGACAAATTGCAGAAACATTTAACACCAGGACTTGAAAGATATTACACAAAATTCAATTAATCAAAAATTACATTTAATTGCTGAGACCTCTTAGTAAGTAACAATCACTATTTTCCAAAGTTACACAGAATAACAGATCATTCCACCTTCCAAAATAAACAAAATCAACCCTTTTATTTTAGTAATTTGTCCCTTTCCTGGCGTATTTATCTAGACCAATGCCAAGCTAATTTACAGGCAGATCTACTAAGATCAGGAAAATGTTTATATAACCTCAATAAACCCATTCTTTAGCACTGTACATGACCTAAAGATGACGTAGAAAAGTCTATACAACAAATACTTGTTAGCAGTCTTTGGGATGCCTTCCATCGTTCAGGTAAGTTTTTGCCATTAATGAATGATATATTCCCACCCTCTAAAGAAATAAAACCGAGCATCATACCAAAGTCTTCCTCAATTTTTATCTTAAGGTACTACTGCCTTTTCTTCTACAAATATTACAGAAACACAGTAATACTCAAAGTGCAAGAAAGGACTGAAACATTGAAACACATAAAAATAAACTATCCCGTTAATATTGAAGGAAATAAAATACCAGATGAGCGTCAACATAATATGTGACTTAAAATAGTGATTAAAACTGCTGATACTCAGAAGACTTGAAGCTTCATCCTTTCCATAAGAAAATGAAACCCAAACCCAAACTTTTTTTTTGTTTGGTTTTTAAAGGCCATGATAAAAAAGAAAAAGTATACAGTTTGAACACAAACCAAATATGAATGTCGACTGGACTGGTGAGAATACCTGGCCCTTTCTGAATCTTCCTGAGAAAGAAAAAATGCAGAGTTATTTCACAGGGAAGAAAAAAAGAACCTGACACAGCACAAGGAAGCAAAAGTGAGCAACATGCCATCAGTACTTTTAATGCCATGTGCCATTTTGAATAATCCATGGTGACAAGTGAACTTGAATATTCAAGTCAGAAGAACTTATTTCACCTAATTTGGGTAAGAATGCCAATAGACCACATTAGGAGAAGTAAACAAGGCAGGTTAATATAATTAATAATTAGTGTTCGGTAGTCAGTCTTTTTAAGGATTAGTATATTAATGCAGAAAAAAAATCTTTACAAAACTACATTAGTAAGAAATATATAATTATTACATTCAGATTGTGAATATTTAGCAAAGTTATTTTAGCCCTAGTTGAGATGATTATTCTCAGTTTCCTCATACATATTTTATATTTTCTTCTCTATTATAGGAACAAAGCTTAAGCAAACCAATCAGTTATAAGTTCTACAACTAGTTCAGCTCTACAGTGGCAGGCAGAAGA
>VWZD01009619.1:52252-82980 GCA_013396695.1 Sakesphorus luctuosus
GAAAAATGTGAGGGAGGATAAATAGCTAAGGCACCTTAATATCTTTTGTTCTGTTGAAAGATGAGAGAATGTTCATTTTGGCTCACACAAAGGAGTATGTGAGAAGAAGGAGGACAAAACCATAACTAATTTAAAATTAAAACATTAGAATGTTTCACATGCCATAAGCACCTCAAATTGTTACAGTATGTAAACAAGTTAAGAATAACCTTAATTTTAAAGCTATCCCATTTGAAGGCTATAACAGGGCTCTAAAACCAAAAATCCTTCCTTAAATTACTTCCTACAGTTTTCAGCATGTCAAACTATTCTAAAGATTGTAAGCCAGTTATTTTTAGAGTTAAAAGCTTCGCCTCCAGATCACAGATGGATATCTAAAGACCATAGCTGGCTTTCATACTGCTTATGGTCACATAGTTATCTTCTGCACTACCACCAGACACATTAACTAGTTTAGTATTAGTTTATTTATTTTATGACTATTCAATAGGCCTTGTTAAAATTCTGCAAGAAAACTTCCCAGGGGAAAGGGAAGGTTCATTTCATAATGACATTTTGGTCTTCCTCTCTATAATGTCTGTTTTGAAGTTTAATATTTATGCTATTTAACTTTTCAACACAATAGATTCAGATCCCTGCACTTGTAAATACGCTTTGTGTCCCTGGTCTAAATGGACAAGTACCTGTTAGTAACACCTGCAGCTGGCAAGCAGAGAGTTTGCTATTTATATAAGATTCCTCTTAGTTCTTGGGTAACAAGTCTCTTCCTGACATCCAGTCAGAAAACCAAACGCCAGTGTTAAGTATTCAGCATATTCAGGTCAAAGGATAAAGTCCTACAGCACATATTACAAACAGAGAGCTGCTGCTGGCATCTATCAAGCTTGATTTCTAACAATTTAAGTTTGAATTATGCACC
This sequence comes from Sakesphorus luctuosus, assembly GCA_013396695.1. Lineage (NCBI taxonomy): Eukaryota > Metazoa > Chordata > Aves > Passeriformes > Thamnophilidae > Sakesphorus > Sakesphorus luctuosus. The sequence goes on from VWZD01009619.1 coordinate 53,172, forward strand.
TTATCCAATACAGAGGTTTAGGTCTCCCAATGCATGAAAGGAGTGCACATCTGTTCAGAAATCTCCTATAGCAGATGTGCCTCTTAGGAGTGTAAAAAGAAGGTGGCATTCAGCTGAGTGGCATCAATTTTGACGTGAGATTGCTCACAAATGCAATCTGTATTCCACACTTTGGAAACCTTTGTTCTCAAAGAAAAAAACCATCAAATGTGAATTCTGCAAAGAAATAACAGAAATCCGTGTTGTTCTTGGTGAGTAACATGAGAACTAATGTCAGTCACATGAGACACAAATGTCAGTTGGCAAAGAGAAAATACAAAGTCAGCACAACTTTTGCAAATAAAATTCTAATGACAGTTCTAAGATTTCTCAAGAGGGGTACCAATTAATTGTCATTGTAGTTTTAATATCTGAAATTATGGCTAATATCATGTGTTACTTAAATCTTGGTGATTCAAAACATTCACACTGTGAACACTTTCTTAAAAAACAGGAAAAAACCCTCATATCTCCCATATACATTTTTAAGACAATAAGCACATAAAGTTTGTGAAAGGAACTCCCTGAAAAAACATTGCAATAATGTCAGTCTCACTTCAGTGCCTGGTAAAATCATGGAAAAGATTATTCTGACAGGTATTGAAAAACACCTGGAGGACAACTCAGTCACCAGTCACAGCCAACACAGGTTCCTGAGGGGAAAATCCTGCCCATTGAGTCTGATTTCCTTCCACAACAAGGTAACCTACCGAGTTGATCGAGGAAAGACAATAGATGTAATCTTTTTGGATTTCAGTAAAGCTTTGGACACTGTATCTCACACTGTCCTTCTGAACAAACTGTCCAGCCCACAGCTGGATAATTGTATGGGTGAGCAATTGGCTCACGTGTCGGGCATAGAGGGTGACAGTGACAGGGGTGACATCAGATCTGTCACCAGTGGGCTCCACAAGGCTCCATCCTTGGCCCTGTGCTCTTCAACAGCTTCATTAACAACCTCGACACAGGACTAAAAGGTACACTAAATAAGTTTAAGAACAACACTAAACTGGGAGGAGCTGTTGAGTCCCTCAAGGGCAGAGAGGCGCTGCAGGGCGGGGGCAAATTAGGAGGGATTTAACAAGGCAAAGTGCTGGATTCTACCCCTGGGATGGGGCAAATCTGGTTGTGTGTACAGACAGACTGGGGGAACAGCAGGCTGGAGAGCAGCTCTGCAGAAAGGGCCCTGGGGGTCCTGGTCATGGCCAGTTGGTCACGAGTCAGCAGTGCCCTGGAGCCAGGAGGGACATCCCTGTCCTGGGGGGCATCAGGCCCAGCATGGCCGGCCGGGCCAGGCAGGGGATTGTCCCACTCTGCTCTGCACTGGGGCGGCCTCACCTGCAACGAAGGGGCAGTTTGGGGGGACACAATGGAAGGAGGAGATTGAGCCATTGGAGAGTGTCCAAAGGAGGGCAGTGAAGATGGAGAAGGGCTTGGAGGGGCAAGCAAGTGAGGGCACTGAGGGCACTTGGTGTGTAGCTCGAGGAGATTGAGGACAGACCTCATCTCAGTCTTAACCATGCTCAAGAGGGGCAGAGGAGGGGCAGGAACTGACCTCTGCTCTCTGGTGACCAGTGACAAGACCCAAGGGAATGGTTGAGTCAGGGGAGGTTCAGGTCAGATATCTTTTCACCCAGGGCACGGCTGGGCACTGAACAGGCTCCCCAGGGCAGTGGGCACAGCACCAAGCCTGGCAAAGCTCAAGAAGCATTTGGACAATGCTCTAAGGCACAGGGTGTGATTCCTGGAGGTCCCGCGCAGGAGTTGGACCATGTGGGTCCCTTCCAACTTGGCATATTCTGATTCTATGATAAAATAGAATACATTGAGCAGCAGCTCTCTCAGATTGTAACTCAACTATCTTTACTCCTTCCCTAGTAGTAGATTTAATCTGAATAAGTAGACAAATATTTCTTCATTATTAACTGAAAGCAAGTGGTTTTTTAATGTTATAGGATAATTTTTTAGGTCATAAAAGTGATTTAATCATCTGTAAAGGCACTAGCATTTGCCATGTTACTAAGACCCCTAAGAAACAAAAAAAGGCAAAAATCCAAAGCCAAGAAGGTAACTGAAATAAAAAAATTGTTATTTTAAGATGTTTACCTAATTGAAACTAATCTCATTTCATTTTAGAAAGATTAATGATATTAAGCCAGCACATGGTGGAAACACACAACATTTCATTTTAACAAAAACATCTCGTTCCATAGTTTGTCTTTTGCTGCCATAAAGTGCCCTCCATATCCACATCAATATATAGTTTATAAGTAATTGCTTTGAAATGACACACAGCAAACCATTAGTTAATTACTTCCTCCAAATCCTTTGTTAGTTCTCTGAATGGCAAACACATGCACAACAGGTGATTTTAGCCTACCATCCATTTCTGGATATGAGCCCATTTTCTATCATATGAATGCTGAGAAAACTACAGAATGTAAAAAGAAAAACAAACAAACCATTTACAATATAAACTGGTGACCACACAAGACTGGATTCCTAAACTGAAAATTCAGAACAATCCAGGTTAATTGCCATGTAATCTTCAGTGTAATACCAGATACCTACAGCAGTTCAAAACCTGCAACTGTGGCCTAACAAGAATCATATAAAATTAAGGCAAAAAATGTTTTGCAAATTGCACTTGTTATCATAGAAAAAAAACCCAAAACAATCAAATATCAGCATTCCAATAATTTGCAGGTAATCATGAAAAATAATAAATTTTTTGCATGCAATGTCAAAACCTGAATTAAATGCAATAACCACAAAAGACTCAGACTGCTGAAAACCCAGTTTTTAGAGTTTTGTTCTCAAGATATGCAAACTTTTTTTTAGGAGAAATGTGTGGAGGAACACACAACTGCATGATATTTACTGTGAATACTTTCAGTATAATCCAAACCTAATGCTGAAAATGACAGCATGCAGCTGAATTACACTAAAACAAAAAAATCTTATGCAAATAGAGAAATAAAATACATTAAGAATTTTAGTAAAGGCTTGCAAGAATTCCTGATGAGTTACACTACCTCTTTTTGCTGTCGCTCAAGCTCCCGCATACGTATATCTCTTGCTTCTGCTCGAGCTGCTCGTTTGGCTGCAAGTCTGGCTTCTGCCTACAAGCAGATTGAAAATAAAAATAGTTAAAAACATGTTTTTAGAATAATTGTTTGAGTACTTAATCTAACAATCTCTTCACAAGTACACATTAAGATTCTAACATCATAATACAGAGGCAGTAAAGAATCCAGAGTTCTCAGAATGAAATTTCAGAAAGAATATGTACCCAGTTCTTTACTGATATCGTTGTTGGTCAAAAGAATTACATATGGATAAGAGAATCATAGAATGGCTGGCGTTGGAAAGGACTTCAAAGATCATCTAGTTCCAACCCCCAGACCAGGTGCCACCCCCAAGACCAGGTTGCTCAGAGCCCCATCCAATCCGGCCATGAACACGAACAGGACATACACAACTTCTCTGGGTAACCTGTTCCAGTGGTTCAATACCCTCATAGTAAGATGTCTTCCTAACATCTGATCTAAACTTACTCTCTTGTAGTTTAATACCATACATTCCCCTATGTCCTATCACCATTTGCCCATGTAAAAAGTCACTTCTCCCTTTTTTACAAGCCACTTTCAGGTAATGGAAGGCCACAATGAGGTCTCTGCAGTGCCATCTCTTCTCCAGGTTGAACCACCATGACTCTCTCTGCCCATCTTCACAGGAGAGGCATTCTGGTCCTCTGAGCATCTTTGTGTCCATCACTGAGTTGTTCTCCCAGTCTAGACTCATGTCTGGTATTGCCGCAATTCAGGTGCAGAACTTTGCACTTGGACTTACTGAACTTCATGAAGTTCCTATGGGCCCACTCTCAAGTTTGCCCGGGTGCCCTGGATGGCATCCCTTCATCTCTTGTGCCAAATGCACCATTCAGCTTTGTGTCACCTGCAAACTTGCTGAGGGGGCACTCGATCCCACTGTCCATGTCACTGGTAAATTAAAAAGCCCTGGAACCAAGACACAGCTCTGAGGGACACCACTCATCACCAGCCTCCCCCAGACACAGAGTCGTTGAACACAACTCTCTGCCTGGGCCCATCCAGCCAATTCCTCATCCACCAAACAGTCCACGCATCAATTCCACATCTCTTCAGTATGGAGATAAGGATGACATAAGGGATCTTGTCAATGGCCTTACAGAAGTCTAGGCAGTTGACATCTGTCATCTTCCTTTGCAAACTGTTGCCATTGCTCCATCAGAGCAGGCCACTGGATTGATCAGTCACGGTTTACCCTTGATGAAGCCACACAGGATGTCTCATATCATCTCCTTGTTTTGCATGTGCCTTGACACTGCTTCCATAAGGATCTGCTCCACAATCTTCCAAGGCACAGAGGTGAGGCTCACCAGTCTGTAGTTCCCTGGGTCTTTTTTCTACCCTTTTTAAAAATAGGAGATATGTTTCCCTTTTTCCAGTCACCAGTGACTTTGCTTGACCAACATGCCTTTTCAAATGTAATGGAGAGTGGCTTGACAACAACATCAGCCAGTTCCCTCAGGACCTCGAGTGCAGAAATACTACTATCACTACACTTTGAAAACCAATGTCTTGTGGACTTTAAAATGACTTTGCCGATGCATTGCGTTTGAACAGGCAACTCAAGAATCTTTGGCCACAGAGAGACATTAAAACCAAAAAAGGGTCAAAACAAAGATACTAAGCCACTACTACTCATACCATATTTAAAGGCTCTGCTATCATTTGGAATTATTTCAAAAAGCAAACATCACTTAGAATACTTCAAATAGCAAACAAAATCCAGTTGATTATTTGTCAAAATGCAGGAAACAAATTTAAGATTACTATTCCTTAAGAACTACCTTCAACACTAACTATTACCATAAAGGGCCTTCTCTTCCTTTCCATTCAAGCTCTTATACTCCCAACACTCTCCCTGGACACAGCTCCAGCTCCCAGAACCTGCTGTAAGCCAATTTAACTAATTACCACGGCAGTAAGTTAACAGCAGCAATAAAAAGTAGTTGCCTGAGTTTTCTGCTGTGTTAGTCAAATGAGTTGGCTTGGACAAGGACTTTATGAACACCAGAACCCACAAAAGGTACAAGAAGGACAAACAATAGCATGACCTTCCCCTTTCCAGTGGCCAATAGCTTACTTCTGCATTGCCTGTGAAACCTGGTTATTTGCAGATACAACTATGCATTTTCTCCACCTTCTATCAAGCCTCCACAAAAAAAGAAACGTTCTCTTTCAGACCCCAAATTTAATCAGATAAGAAAATAAATTTTGCAATAAAGCTAATGTTCTTCATGTTTGATGGAGATTGATAAATTGATGAAAGTTTCCTCTTAAATTTTCAAAATATTAAATTACTGAAGACAGGTTTTCCATCAAAAATTTCAGTTGTCTATCAAATGTTAATTAAAAACTTAGGAGAAACAGCAGCAGCCAAAAATTCAGAACTCCTAAAACGCAAAACATTTAATTTTATAGAACTTCTTAAAAATGTAAAATTCAATGGGGTTTTGCCTTTGATTAAGGATAGGGGGTTTTCCTGCTTTTACCACTATCACAGCACAGGTTTATGTAAAACACTGGAAACCCATAAAAATGTTCTACAGTGCTTCAGGAAAATAAAAGGGATTTTTAACTTGGAGTTTAACTTCAAATTATGATTAAAATACAGGTACAAAAGTATCTATCAAATAATGACAAGAAAGAAGGCACACGCATTATGGCTTTATTACTCAAAATACTTTGCCTTAACTTCAAATGACTCTCATGAGGACTGTTTTTCTGCATTTTGCATACTCAGTGTGTCAGGGACCAGAGTCGTGTGTAAGGCCCTGTCATATACGTCAGGCAACCAACAGCAGGACAAGAGGGCAGGGGCTTAAGCTCTGCCAGGGGAGGTTTGGGTTGGACATCCAAAAGAAGTTCTTTACAGAGAGAGTGGTCAGGCATTGGAACGGCCTGCCCAGGGAGGTGGCGGGTTCTCCATCCCTGCAGGTTTTAAAGTTTAGACTGGACGTGGCACTGAGTGCCATGATCTGGTAATCACAGTGGGGCTGGATCAAGGGTTGGACTTGATGATCTCAGAGGTCTCTTCCAACCCAACTGATTCTATGATTCTATATTTGGTCTGTGGCTGTGCCCATGGACATGACAAAGGAAAACACTGTATAGTTTCAGTGTGGAGAACTTAACCTTGAATAAAGAAACATGAGATTAGTGTAACATCAAACTGGTGGGAACTTGGCCTTTGCCAAAAGAACAGCAGAGCCGCTGCCAGCCTGGAGTCAGGACCCCAAGCTGTTCCAGCCTCATCTGCTGTGCTGGCCAAGCATGGGTTGATGCTGCAGCATCCGGGGGCAGGATGTGCCGTTTGGTATCACTTTGTAAATATTGAGTCTGGAGTCTCTCCTTTCTGATGTATTTTTTCTTAGTCTCTTCACAACAATGACCAAGTTCTTCACCCAGGTAAGCAGCATGCTAATGCACAGAACTGATATGATAAAAGCTTCCCTCCATGGTCAGCAAGGAGAAGCACAACATCTGTCTCTGTCATATAGACAGGCATCTTCTTCCTTTCCCTCATGCAAGAAGGAATTCACTATAAAGCAATAGTATTTTATTTTTAATTTTTATACTCTGGAGAAGGCAATTCATTAATTAGCTAAGATTCAGCATGAAAGCTTCATAAGGATAAAATACAGGCTACACTAAAATATTCACCTCTGAAAAAAATAGAATTATTTTGCCATCATGGGCTACAACACCTAAAACTCGTTCCTGTCCCTGTCAAGGGGTGTGCACAGCCCTGCAGTTTCCAACACAGGAGCCCGATTAGGGAGTGTTTGCCTTCCTCCAGCAGAGGGCGGCGGCGAAGGGACCGACTGTGCCTGTCCCTGCCTCGGGGCTCCCTTTCCTGGGGCTCCCTATCCCTGCCTCCGTCCCTGTCCCGGGGCTCCCTGTCCTCGTCCCTGTCCCTGTCCGCGGGCTCCCTGTCCTCGGGCTCCCTGCCCCGGGGCTCCTTGTTTCTGTCCCTGCCCCGGGGCTCCCTGTCCCTTGTCACTGTCCCTGCCCCGGGGCTCCCTGTGCCCATCCCTGTCCTGGGGCTCCCTGCCCCTGTCCCTGCCCCGGGGTGTGCGGCACGGCACCAGGACACCATGCCAGCTCGGGACAAGCAGCAGGGTGAGTGTTTTATAAATGTTCCCCATTTATTTCTTAATATATTACTACACACGGTAAGATGAAGTTTATTTCATCATTCCTTACTAAGTGGACAGGAAGGAATGTGTGCTCAGGGCAGGGAGGGTGGAACTAGATCATCTCTAAGGTCCCTTCCAATCCAAGACATTCTGCAATACCTCTCTTCTGCTGCTCATTTCTTCTGTGTTCTCACTTTCACACTTTTTACCCTCATCTCCTTACTGGCTCAGGGACCCAAGGCCATCACTTATGTGCCAAAAGTATTTCTTACACCTCCACAGAAATATCTCTTTTCCACTTATTTCTGATGTCCCTACTCCAGCTGCCTACAAAGCAAATATAAACAACAAAATCTTCAGGTTTAACATGACTTAAAGGTTTGAGTCTTTATTTCTGATGTCTCTTATTCTTTTGCCACTTATTACACAGATTCATATATAGATGAGCAAATCTCTAGAATATATTAAAATATCCTTAAACACTATTATTAAAACCAAAAGCAAACACAACTTTGAATTAATACTTAACATTACTTATTAAATTCAAAAATCATCTAAGAAGACAAGATCTATGAGGGTGGGATACTATGGGGCTTTGCTTGTTTTCTTAAAAGAAGCTGAAGCTATATGCAGAGAAAAATAGTGCTCTGAACTTTAAACAGATTCAATATGACAAAGACTATGTTGTTAACTGTTTCTTAAATTTATGATATAGCCTTCAAACATTTAAAAATATTGAACTCCTAGCTTTTTCTACCATGGCAATTCAGTTACATGACATCTTTACATCAAAGTAAGAACAACCGCACCCTACTCCAAGTTTGAGCAACTACAGAGCGCATTTTAAATCCAAATGAATTTTCTCCCATGAGAAAATACCTCTTAAGAGCTTCCAGGCTCCTGCTGTACAGTGAAAGTATCATGAGAACAGTTCCTGAAAAAAACCCCAAACAAACCAAAACCAGAGATAAGGTTCTACAAGGTGGAAATCAAGTGAATGGTGTTGGAATTGTAATCCACATACTCTGTTCTCAGCTCTCAAGAACTGAAGGGATGCTGATGGAAGCACGGGGGAAAAAAGGGCTTTAATTGGTAAATCCCAGTTGTGCTGTCACACTGTTGCTTATCAGGTTGGGGATATCAGCGAGATGACAAGAGTAAGACTCTTCTCATTGTATTCATCACACCTGAGCTTGAACCACAGCCAGTGTAAGAACACAGAAGTGACTGAACCTTTGTTCTTGCATCTAAGAACAAAGTGCTGGCCTTGGAGAAAGAAGCCTCAAATAATCAAAAGAGATGCCTGGTGATGATAAGTTACTGCTAAATATTTAAAATGAACACAGCTTGTCTGCCAATGACAAAGACAAGTGAAGCAGTGACGCGCAACTCAGCTGAAAATATTCTGTCCACAAAACAATAAGCAGAGTCCCCACAACAAATCCAAAAGGAAAACAGATCTTGAGATCATATCAACTATATACAATGTAGATGGTGAACATAAACCTCAACTTTCATTTATCTAGTTATGCAGGAATCCTCTTTATTTAACAAATAAGAACATAATGTTGCCAGAAGCCTGATGTTACACTAGACAATCCTTATCTGTACTTTGGGAGAGTAGAATTTTCCAACAGACGTAAGAAACTGTCTCTACAGTAGGTGGCTTTATTCTTTGTCCATCTGAGAATGCTAACAGTCTCAGAATCCATAACAAGAGCTAGAGAAAGAAGTAGAAGACAGTATAAAGGAACTCTATATTTTCAGGAGACAGGCCTTTTTTATTATAAGAGAGAAGGTGACTTCAAATTAACCTTGCTATAACACACTTGCCATTACTCCACTTTAACGTAGTTGTACGCATTTACACTCAGAGTTCTGCTTCTTTTCCTTGCAGGGAATACATGGACAACACATCTACACCTGTTCCCACAGCTTTTTGAAACAAACCTAGTAATGTCTGTTGTACCAAGGTAAGACTGACAAACTGATCACCAGCAACTAATCTTCCTTCAGACACTGAGTAACAGGGAGAGGGCATTGCTTCCAGAAAACGATGCATAGAGAGATCCCTGTCCCTGTATACAAACATCACCTTTACTCTTTCTCAGTTCTAGTGAGCAGTGGAATTCAATGCTGGGAAGAGTAACACACTACAGGGTAAGAAGTAAGTCCCAAAGAAAGAAGTTTGGTAACTCAAAAGTTGGAATAAGGCAGCAATTCATTCCAGTTGATGTTTTAGCATATTTGTATCTAGCACAGAGACACCGCAAAAGAGCTTGTCTCAATGCAAACCCCCTTAGCGAGAAGTTGTGAAAGAGCTCTCTACATAACAGAAGTAAGTACAAGTAAAGGGGAAGAGATAGCCAACAGAGAAGTTTTCTGATGCAGAGGAAAGGTGGAAAAAATGAAAGAAATAACAAAGAGGAAGTAGTTTGACCAAGTCCCTCAGATGCTATGATACTGCTCGTCTTCCAATAAATATTTTTCATAGAAAATCACACATCAGATTCAAACAGTGCAATAAAATGACTATGTGGAAATTAATTTAGTGGCTCAATACCAAAGAATTCTTTAAACAAAATTTACTAGAAAGCAATGTTTACTGGTACCAAACAGAAGATACCGGGTTTTTTTTGTTTTAAATCAAACCAGAGATCAAGGAAAGTGCAATTTTGTCAAATTAAAAGTGGTGGCAAAGACCAAGATGAGTACACACTGATATCTAAACTTTTGGTGAAAAACCATCCTGAAACGTCACACGCTGCATTAATGTTCTTTGCTACCACTACAAATTCTGGTAATTCCCAGCACCACTCTGGGACTGCTCTGAATCCCAGAGCATTTGTCACAGAATCATAGAATCGATTGGGTGGGAAAAGACCTCCGAGACCATCAAGTCCAACCCTTGATCCAACTCCAGTCCCTTTACCACATCATGGCACTCAGTGCCACGGCCAAGCTCACCTTAAAAACCTCCAGGGATGGGGAATCCACCCCCTCTCTGGGCAGACCATTCCAATGCCTGAGCACTCTCTCTGCAAAGAATTTGTTTCTGCTCTCCAACTTCAATTTCCCCTGGCAGAGCTTGAGCCCGTGCCCCCTTGTCCTATTGCTGAGTGCCTGGGAGAAGAGACCAACCCTCACTGGCTAGAACTTCCCTTCAGGGAGTTCTAGACAGTGCTGAGGTCACCTCGGAGCCTCCTCTTCTCCAGGCTAAACACTCCCAGCTCCCTCAGCCTCTCCCCACAGCACTTGTGCTCCAGTCCCTTCTCCAGCCTCGTTGCTCTTCTCTGGACCCCATTTCTATGCAGTTTTGCCATGCAGATCATCCTGAGTGCATCCTTTTGTTTCAGCATATTCTGTTTACTATCTCTTGATACTTGGAACACTTTCCATGGAAAGCATGTGGATTACAGGACTCATTTCTACTGTACTAGGATAATTTCAGAAGAGGAAGCTGAGGAACAAAACACCCTTTGACAATAAAAAGATAAGCAAGTTATGCTGCTGAGATAATGGTCTCAGAACAAAGTGTGTCTACTCTATATATTCATGCACTGAGAACCGGCCTGCCATATGTCAGCACAGTGACTGAACACTTTCCCCAGCCTCAAATGGTAAGACATTGTATGGCACAGTAAAATCAGATGTTATTTAAAGACAGAACTTATGATGTAACACCAGAAAAGCCCGTTGAAGAATTAAAAAATGCACCCTGTTCCTTTATAGTTTTTTTAGAATAAGGTGGCTTACACTGTGAATTACAGCCACCAGTTCAATGACAACAGCTGCAGTTTGACAAGGGATCTGATGAGCAGCTTGCCCTACACTGACCCAGGGATTAGCAGCAGTATCTGCTGCTTAACACAATATTCATAATGACACAGAACTTTTCACTCTACTTTCAAACTGGATAGTAATTTTGAATTAAGACTGTAAAAGTGAAACTTGGATATGGCAATAAAAAAGAAGAAATGGTGACATACACAGCTTTGAAAACATGTATGTAATGGTAAGAAACCATTTTATTCTCAAATATGTAGAATTTTTTTCTCCCTAACAAGCCATGAAAGGTGGCCCTGGAAATACAGAAAAATGCCAGAATATTAAAAAGAGAAAAAATAATTTTAATGAGAAAATCAGAAGGAACATTTGGAACAATTTAATTCAACTAGGTTTTAAGAATTATTACTAGACATGAAACAATTAATGATAATATGGAATACCTACCCCTTAAATGACATAATCAGCATAAAATTTTTATTTATCTTCAGTTTTAACATCAAAATACTGACTAAGTTTTATAAGCTTTTCAGCAAGCTCCTTTTCCAGTTCATTTTTGACAGATGAGGAGAAAAGACAATATACATTTAATTCCTGGAACAGTCACATTTTTGTGAGATAACACTTTTAGCTGTGAGTATTCATTTCACTTAGGACTGAGGGGGAAACCCCCTTGATTTGTGTTTAATTCATATTCATGCTCAAATTTTAATTGATGGGTTTAGTGATGTAAGAGAACATAGCCCAACAGTAATTTTAAGTAAGATAATATTTATTACATCTTGCTATTGAGACCTCTTTTTTTAGGCTAAATGGCATGTTGGTTTTACTGTACTGGAACCATGCAAATACTCAAAGAAATTTAAGGCCATATTCCTTCTTTTTCATTAACTGTTTTCCCCAAAAATAGAGAGATGGAATTTGATGAGAGACCTCACACGATTCTGAGTCCCCCACAGAACTGAGCTGGTCAGGTGAGACTTCCACTGGAAGTGACAGAAACATCATTTTCTGAAAAGTTACCAACTGAATTATTTTTTTTTACTGACAAAGTCTATCTTTTGCCTATAGTTTATGATGGATACATTTGAAAATGCCTAAAGAAACTCTTTTCAAAGATCTCCCACCCACCTGTTTTGCCTTACATACACACACATAACATACAACAGTTTACATTACAAAGCCAAGTTGAACCTGCATTTTGCAATCATTTATGTTCAGCTTTGTAGACAATGTACCTCAAATTGGGCTCTGTATCCACTTGTATACAAACAGTACTAAGGCTTTGTTCCCAAGTCACAGCATTTCCTCCCAGAACAACTCTAGCCCAAACAGACCTCTAGAAGACTAAATTCCAGCTGCCTTCTTCCTATACCTGAGGGAAAAAAGCCTTTGTATCAACTTCTTGCTAATTGCACTTTTCATTGGTTATCTCCAGCCCTCTATTCTTCAGGTGCTGAAATTCTTAGTAGAGTGTAATATTAGGTTTATTTTGAAAGAAACGTAATAGAATCTATTACAAGTATATTTTAATAACAACCATTGCTCATTCAACACTAACACACTATATTTACTATCTCAGAAATACTACACACTGCAATAGGATAAATGTGTAAACTTTTTTAGTTTTACACTTGGGATAGCAACTGGATTTTTCATTTATCTTTAAGCAAGTAGAAATACCTGCTAAGCTGAGGTGTGACTCTGTAAAGTTACACTAATCATAGAATTACTACCTCACCATGATGACATTTCAGTAAATGTGATTTTTTGATCGAAAATACATTGCCACACTTTTGTCTAATTACACTTCTTAATGCATAGCTTAAAAAAAAATAACCTCTTCTGGATAATGAGATTGCTTCATTCCTATTTCTGAATTTAAGACACTTTGAAATCAGCAAACCTCTCTGGCGATGTTACTCAGAGCTTCATCCTCTGCAGAAAATCTGTCCTTCACTGGAGTTCTCTTCCGTCCTGACCCAGGAGTTCCCATTTTTACTATCCGGACCTGTACTTGAAAACACAGACAGGACAAAGCTCAGTTTTCATTCAGATCTGGAATTAAAAACAAACAAACAATCTACACCCCAAAATGCCATATATTTGCCAATTCTTTAGCTATGTAATCTTCAAGAAACCTCCATGCCATTGGCACATACTGGTAAAACTTTATCACAGCTGTCAACTCTCCTAGTTCAACAAGGATACCTCTGTAGCCTGTCACTTTGGGTAACTCCTAAAAAGAAATACCCTTTTAATTCATGGATGTGGAAAAAATCCCTGTAAACAACAAAGGGTTCAAGAAATAAATTTTCATGGTCATTAGAGTTCTCTCCAAAACAGCAAAGAGAGATTCAGCAGACAAACTTTTTAAAGCATCCAAGCAGGTAGATGGGGCTTATTTACATTTTAATACAACTGTTCTCATTCAGTTGCAACTGATGGAGATCTGCTGTCTTCTGAAGTTTTATCACAGAAGAAATAAAGACATTTTTATGTAAAAAAACCACACACTTATTTTTGCCTAAAAGGTTTCACAATTTGGGAAATGAAAAGAGAAACATCATATACCCAGAACACAAAAAACACCCTCAGTTTTCTTCCAGAAACCTCTTATAAATGGCAAGCAATAAAAGTCACCAATAAAACAAAACATAGCCCATACAGCCACAAACAGAAAAATGTTACACATAAAACCCCCCCCAAAAAAATCTATTAGTTTTTTTTTCAAATACCCTGAAGAAATCCTACTTCCAGACATCCAGGTCCTTCCCAATGTCAGAGTACAATTTGGTAGTAGTCCAGCTATTTGATATAAACAAATTGAATACTCTACAAAGGGCTTGAGAAAACATCTTATTTTAAAGAAAAATTTCTCTCTGCTAATAGAAAAGGTCTATTTGCTATCCTTTTGAAACTGCACTGGCACAAGAATTACCTTTTATACCAGCAAAGATTCAGTAACTGATTACAGTTGATTCAAAGGGGAAGGTGGAAAAAAATTAATAATGTGAGGGGTATTTTTGTACAAGCAGAGTTTTTACTGTATTATTTTTATGCAGCAATCACAAAGTCAAAATTCTTGGGGTACTTTCGGGCACTCAAAGATACCAAGTAACATCACAGCAGGGTTTTTTTTATAATGTATTTTAGCTTCTACACCTTTTTTCTCCCCCCGCAACCTTATGCTGCTAGTCCTCTCTTTTCCTTGCAGAGGACATTTTTATTATTCTTCAAATTTTACAGGTATTTTAGTATTCTTCATGTGCTCAGATTAGGTAAATAGAGTATTTGCTGCTGACAGAAAAGACAGGAAAGATTAGAAACTGCCTCCTACACTGAGACAACCACCTGGATGGATGAGGGGAGAGCAGTGGGTATTGTCTGCAGTGACTTTAGCAAGGCTTTTGGCACTTGTCTCTCACAGTACCCTCACAGGCAAACTCAGGGAATGTGGACTGGGTGAGTGGACAGCGAGGTGGATTGAGAACTGATAAAATAGCAGATTCCAGAGGGTCATAATCAGAGGCACAGGGTGTAGTTGGAGGCCTGTCACCAGTGGTGTCCCCCAGGGTTCTATACTGAGCCCACTACTGCTTAACTGCTAAACAATGTCAAATGAAGCGGCAGAGCCTCCTCAGCAAGTTCACTGAGGACACAGAGCTGGAGGAGTGGCAGACACCCCAGAGGGCTGGGCAGCCCTTCAGAGGGACCTCACCAGGTTGGAGAGATGGGCAGAGAAGAACTGTCTGAAGTTCAACACAGGTCCTGCCCCTGGGGAGAACAACCCCAGGCACCAGAACAGGCTGGAGGTGACCTGGTGGGAAGCAGCTCTGAGAGAAGGACCTGGGGGTCCTGGGGGACAACAAGCTGTCTGTGATCCAGCACTGTGTCCTTGTGGCCAAGGCCAAGGGTATCCTGGGCTGCACCAGGAACAGCAATCCCAGCGGGTCAAGGGAGATGATCCTGCCCCTCTGCTGAGCCCTGGGGAGGCCTCACCTGGAGTGCTGTGTCCAGTTCTGGGCTCCTCAGTACATGGAGCTCCTGGAGAGGGTCCAACAGAGGGCTACAAAGCTCCTTAGAGGTCTGGAACATCTCTCTTACGATGCAAGGCTGAGAGAACTCGGCCTGTTCAGAGGGGACCTCAACAGTGTCTGTGCGTATCAGAAGGGAGGGTGTCCAGAGGACAGACCAGGCTCTTCTCAGCCATGCCAGGCAATAGGACAGGAGGCAAAGGGCAGAAACTGATGCTCAGGAAGTTCCACCTGAACATGAAGAAGAACTTCTTTACTGCACGGGTGACAGAGCACTGGAACAGATTGACCAGAGATGTTGCAGAGTCTCCCTCCCTGGAGATACTCAGAAATTGTCTGGACACAATGCTGAGCAATGTGCTCTGGGATGATCCTGCTTTGGCTGGCAGGTTGGACCAGATGACCCTCTGTAGTCCCTTCCAATTTTACCCATTCTGTGATTCTTTGAATCTACATGACCCCTTCTTAAGAGTCAGTATCTGCATAGGCCAGATATAACAATTATACAATAATTCTATGAATTTCCAGATGCTATTTTGAGATAAATACTGCAAGTGCAAAAGAACCTTCTATAAAAACTTTGAGTGCTTGCAGTGTTTGTAGATAAATAGTAAGGGGAATAAAACTGCAGTGTCTTCATGGGCCGCCAATGATGCAGTTCTGTTGTCCAGTAATGAACTCACTCCTGATGGGAGAGAGTGGATGTCTGTACACCCCTGGATTCCAGTCATTCTTTTATAGGCTGCTCATTCATTTTGCAGTGCAAAGTGTTTGGATCAAATACAGACATTCAGACCAATATACAGGACTCACCTGCTAGGGAGGGGTTTTAACATCTGTCCGTGGCTCATGGTTCCACTTATTTGTTACTCTTCCACTACATGATTTTGTTATTGTTGTCTGTTTTGGCTTTAATGCTGTGTTAGATACCAGCACACTTCCAGGAAGAAATACAAGATCCCAGCCTCGCTCTTATCAGACATTAGCAGGGGTCTTAGAAATAGGACAGCAGAGCTCAAAACCAGGGAGACTCTGGGATGAGGCCTGGGACTAGTATTGCCACTATTAATCCATTTGATAAGAGTTTGCATTTTTAGCCTTAAGAACAAGCAAGTAAACTTATGTTTTGTACTCAGGTTAATTTAGATAAATACATGCAGAAGCAGTTTGTGCTTGTCTGTGGCAAAGGTTTAAGCTCAGAGCTACAGATTGCTGTCCACATTCAGAATAAATATCTCCAAAAGTCTGCATCTTTTTTCAGTAATTCTTACCGGCTGACTTCCGATATTAAAAGCAGATGGGGCCCAAACTACAAGTTGCACGAACACAAAATAATACTCCCCCTACTACAGAAGGCTTGGGCAAGGTTATACATTAGCCAAAAGAAAACTCACGAAATTGGTATTACAACAGATCAGTTCACGTAAGAACAGAACTCCAACCAGGCACTCAGCAACAGGACAAGGGGGCACGGGCTCAAAGTCTGCCAGGGGAAATTGAAGTAGGAGATCAGAAAAAAATTTTTTCCAGAGAGAGTGCTCAGGCATTGGAGTGGTCTGCCCAGAGAGGGGGTGGATTCCCCATCCCTGGAGGTTTTTAACCTGAGATTGGCCGTGGCACTGAGTGCCATGATGTGGTAAAGGGACTGGAGTTGGACTAAGGGTTAGACTTGATGGTCTCAGAGGTCTTTTCCAACCCAATCCATTCTATGATTCTATCTACTAAAAGTCACTAAGCATGAAATGAAATTATTTTAGTTTGTACATGAAGGGCCATATTTCTTAAATATTTACCACCTAAGTAAAAATGGCAGAGTAACTGCACATATCATAGTCCTGAACTGCATTAGTTCACATCCTTTAAACAACATGCCATTTCTAATAGACAACTAACTTCGGTTTGATAATTCAGTGAAATGTTCTTAGCTGGCAGACTTGGGGAATGCAATGAGCTCTAGAGCTATTTTTAGTACAGCTATGTTCAGATTAACAGTAAGTACTAATTTATAGACATAGAGTAGTAAATTCATAAAGATGAGATGCTGAGGCTTTAAATGAGCAAAACACACTTCATTTCAGTCTGGCTGTGGATTAATTGTGGCAGTCACTGAGGAAGAAGGAAAGTGTGGCATCCCTGTCAGCCATCTGCCACACTTCCTGAGCACAGAACTCCTGTCTGAGCCCAAACACAAGACAGAGCAGGGACAGATTACCCAGAAGGGACACAGAGATGTTGCCTTTGCCTACAGGGAGGAATTAGGAAAGGAAATAGAAAAGCCAAAGCTCAGCTGAAGTCAAAACTAGCCAAGGCTGATAAGGACAGAAAGAAAGGCTACTCTAAGAACCCTGGGAACACACAAAAGACTAAGCAACCTGCAGGGCCCATCCCTGGCAAAATGGTCTGGATAATAACAAATGTGAAGAGCAGAATTCTTGTGTATGTGAATCAAATAAGAAAAATTGTCTGACAAGGCATTGGCCCCAAACTGGTCCCACTGAAGAGCAAGAGGATCATTAATACTATATACACCACAATGTTACTTCTCAGGAAAATATCAGATACCAATTCTTCACACGCATGTAGAAATATTTCTGAGGTGCTTCACTTCCAAAACTTTCTAATTACAGGAAACATAATTTTGCTACATGTGATAAAGAATTTAATATATGCTGTAACACTAGAATTTTCACCAAGATTAGCTAAAGAGAACCCCAAAATACAACCAGACAAAGAACAGTTTGCTATTATCTTTTATCATTCTGGTAAGTCAATATAAAAGGAAAGAACATTAAATTATCTGCTGCATTTACAGTTCAGAACTTCTGAGTCACATCTCTTCTTGCTTAATTCTTACCATAGGCAGGGTTACGTGCTGTATTACACAACTGATGAAGTGACATCCTGTTTTATTTCATTCCAAAACACTGAAGTGTCTGAAGCCTCCAAACAAGCCAGAATATCTGTGAGGAAATCCCTCAAATTCCTTCTCATTAGTCTTCACTTCAGGCATATATTAAATTTTAACTTTTCCTGAAGTCTTCACTGTTTACTCTTCTTCCTATTACCTTCTGAGTAAAGGTTCTCTTTGTTTATTTTTTGCTTCCTAGAAAAAGTACGCCCCATCTTACACTAAAAAAAAAAAGCTATACTACAATTTAAGGGCCTGTCACTCAGCACCTTCCATGGCACCACCTGTTCTCAATGCCTGGGTGTGTGCCAGCATTCCTGCCATTGCACAGACAAGACATCCAGATAGCACAGTGTGAACAGGCTATAAATAACAGACCAAAACTCTCCTTTTCTCTTTCCAGCAAGACTACAAGATAATTACAATTCACCTGTGTAGACACAATCTCTGTATATTCAACAGGAAAGAACGGCCCTGCTCTAGAACCAGAATCTGATTGGATGCTATTTTGACAAGTAATGTTAGAAATAACATTAAAAAATAAGAAGGATAAATGTAAGAAGCATGAGGGAAAAACAAACAAATATTCCTCATGTAAACCAATCACAGGTTGCTGATAAATCACAAACAGTAGTAACAGATTTTGATTTTTGTCAGTTCCACAAATATTAAACATATCGAAAAAATATTTGTGCAATATACTGAAAAGAGTTAAAGCTTTGTCAAGCACCTAACTAAAAAGAAAGAACTAAGAAGCAGGAGTACTGTGCAATGGCAAAGTTGAAA
The DNA here is from genome assembly GCA_013396695.1 of Sakesphorus luctuosus. Taxonomy (NCBI): domain Eukaryota; kingdom Metazoa; phylum Chordata; class Aves; order Passeriformes; family Thamnophilidae; genus Sakesphorus; species Sakesphorus luctuosus. The sequence goes on from VWZD01009619.1 coordinate 71,974, forward strand.
TTAAAGAATCTAAATATACTTTGTAAGTTAACTCAACACTTGCTCTTTACTTCAAAAAACGAATACTGCTGATGAGTGAAGGTATGGAAGCTCCCTCACTGACAATTAAAGCTAATTTCTAAAAATTAACATGCTCAGAATAACAGTGGAAAACTCAAACCAGTAATTTTAAAGAGCAGTCTCATAAAACTGCAACTCCAGCAACACAAAGCTACAAAAAGCCACAAGTATTAGCACTGCAAACCAGCAGAAGTTGCGTTCATATTCAAGAAGGAGCATAAAGAATCATATCGGAAATCTCAGTCTTGTTTGCTTGATTTTCAGTGCTTTGTCAAAGGAGGATCTAAAGGAGACAAAGCAAATGGACATAGAATAAAAATATGTTACTTTACATGAGTTAAAATTATGTAAGATGGACACGAGTCTTTCTCAGAAGAAAGACCCTATACAAGGGTACTCTCTTTGCAATTATTATATTTGCTCATGGGTCCAAAAGCACCTGAGAAAGAAAAAGGGCTGGACGATCACAGGAAGACCAAGACCCACCACAGGTGGGAGAGTGAGAAAAAAATAGACTGGGGTTTAAGGCAGTAGATTTAAGGGCCTACTTAGAATTTTCATTCAGAACCACCTTGTTCAGAATGATATTAACAAAACCAAACTATTGCAAAAAAACCGTGCAGCTACTATGAGTAAAAGAGCCTAAACTAAATGGAAAAGGTAAAGACTGAGAAAAGCATATAATTACCATCTGCCAAAAGATTACAGTGCTTGCTGTTATGTTGGAGGCAAAGTTATTCCAGCTGATGAATAGTGTTTCCATTTTAAAGAAACTGTTCTCTCTAATCATGGCCCACTTCAGAAACTGTTGGCACGCAGTTTCTGCTCCGAGAGGACAAGCTCATGTCAGCTTTTCCAGAAAAAAAATACTTTAGACAACTGCACAATCCACTCTTTTAATGCAGTATATTTGCAGTTCACTTGCTATTTTAAAATCTGAGAAATACAATTTCTTATGAGTTCATGGTGTTTAGTAATAGAATTACTGAAGTAATTAGAGGAAGTTGAAATCCCTGTTTGTTGGTGTTATGAAGCTATAGATGAACAGAAAAGTCACCAGTTAAGACAACCAAAAAGTTATTATCAGGTTGCAAGAGTGTGTAAGTGCCTGATGAATCCATAAAATGTACCAGTGCCTGGGCAGTGTTGGCAAACTTAAAGCAATACCAGACAGGACGTAGAATCATAGAATCGATTGGGTTGGAAAAGACCTCCGAGATCATCAAGTCCAACCCTTGGGCCAACTCCAGTCCCTTTACCACATCATGGCACTCAGTGCCACGGCCAAGCTCACCTTAAAAACCTCCAGGGATGGGGAATCCACCCCCTCTCTGGGCAGCCCATTCCAATGCCTGAGCACTCTCTCTGCAAAGAATTTTTTCTGCTCTCCAACTTCAATTTCCCCTGGCAGAGCTTGAGCCCGTGCCCCCTTGTCCTATTGCTGAGTGCCTGGGAGAAGAGACCAACCCTCACTGGCTAGAACTTCCCTTCAGGTAGTTCCAGACAGTGCTGAGGTCACCTCTGAGCCTCCTCTTCTCCAGGCTAAACACCCCCAGCTCCCTCATGTACCAAGGTGTCCTGCAGCCTGTAGAACTGTGAGACACCTCCAGACCCACCAAACTATCTTTGGTAACCTTCCTCAGTCTTTGCAAACCACCAGAATTCCAAGACAACATTGCACAGTGATGCAACTTCAAGCAGTGGCACTTATTTTATGAAGCATGAGTTCCTCACCAGGCAGTTGCCAACAGCTGCACTTGGAGATACCATCACTGCACAAAATAAAACGTGACGTACAGGATATTGTCATCGGTGACATGAAGCATCTGCAAAGCTCTTATAATGGTCACTCACCAAAGGATCTCTCACGGCAGAATGTAAACAATATTTAGGCTTCAGAGAAGCAGTGTAACACAGCTGGACTTTCCTAGAATCAGTGCTACCATAAATGCTAAAGATACAAGAACAAACTGAAAATTCAAAAGCAAACTACAATCAGCACTGTGAAAAAAATTATGAAAATACATAATAAGAAAAAATAAACCCCAAGCATCTTCCAGAAGTGTTTATTCTAAAATGAAACAACCACCATTTTTACACTGTCAACTGTTTCAAAATGAGAATCCTTTCTGTCATTTTGCAAAAGAATGATTCATTGCTCGTTAAAAACCAAACTAAAACACTGCTACTATATTGAGGCTCCATTTTTTTAATGAAACAAACAGAAAGCCCCATGGTAACAACCCACATTCTGTAACAAGCTGCAACTATTTAAAATATTTTTCCATTACCAATTTAATACACTCCTACCCTCTTTTTTACTAGTGCTACAGCTACAGTACAACAAAGAAAAGCTCTTGAAGTACGGGGACAAGATTGTGCTGGGTACGCTGTAGATGAAACAGCAGCTGGAGAAAACTCTGTATCAGTTGACGTCACTCCTGCTGATTGATCCTCTGCTGTGGTAGCAGACTTGGTAGGGTTAGAAACACTTGTTTCCCACCTGGTGCATTGGTAGGCACCCCTTCACCTGTTCCCTATAGGCAGGTCTAACTGTACTAGCCTAACTCAAGTAAACATGAACTTTATCATCTTCACAAGCTGACAGCACTATTTACATAAACTGTATTTATTGACATCACATTTTTGAAGGACATGTAATGCATAATCACAAGCTGTCCACTACCTACATTTACATGTCACCTAGTTTCCAGATATTAAGATAATAAAACTGGATTATTTTCTCAGAAAGGAGTTCTAACCATTTTTGTAACACTGCTGGACTGGATTCAGGACTACCACCACACCTTCACATTAGGATCTTGCAAACACAAACAGCAACAGAGTATCAAATCTGTTACTTGTTTCTAATCCTCTGCTGACATTATATACCAGAGGTATCCAAGTATATATGATAGGGATCCAGGTTTGTGGGTATATGCACATGACAGCTTGTGCTCTGTGTGAAAGTCTAGACCTTAACATGCCCTACAGATCCCCACTACACGGAGTCCAACCCAAACAGCACTTTCTAAAAGTTGTTCACAGACTTGTTGTTCATAGACTATTCTGAGTTGGAAGGGACCCCTAAGGATCATCCAGCCCAACTCTTAAATCAATGGCCCATACACGGGATTGAACCCATGACCTTGGCATTATTACAACCAAGATTTAAAGCACTGTGCCCTCTTCTCAGACAATGAGACTCTGGAGAAATAAAGGGAAAAAAACCGAATCTCCTTTGGAGTCAGTTCACAAGAAGTCCTGATATTTAGAGCAACACAATTGTCTTCTATTCACAAGTTCTCAATTAACAGCCAAGAATTCAGTTCAGGTAAAACAGACTTCATGGTAAGGTAACAATAGCAAAAGCATGTCATGTACATCAAACGATTCTGTACTGCTACCACACCTTTCATCTATTCTTACACCATTGCTAAGCAATTGTATTAACCAAGGAAGTAGATGAATATTAAGAAGATAACTGTTACTGGGCTCCAATATATTTCATTAACTTGCTTTACAAACAAGCCATGATGAATGTTTAACAAACAGACAAGCATTGATTTAATCTTACAGGAAACTTGTAATAACCTTCTCAGACACATCTCCACAGATAGTGGATGATAACACTGATATTTTAAAGGGATAAAACTGATCCTAGACCTTCCTTATTTCAAGCCAAAAATGTCTGTAAGTCTTTTCCAAATGAATGAGTCACCGAGTAGATCATATAAATTCAACGCAGTAGTGCTTCATCTACAAAATGCATTTATTGTCAGTGAAATAGGTAACACCACCCTTCCAGGCATCATGTTGGGATTCAAACTGGAAATCACGTAAAACACATTGAACAGATTACAGTCCAGAGCTGTTTTCGGGCTCCTTCCAAACTCACGAATGCGCCCATTTCTCTTATCAACAGCCTCTTTACAATTATAGCAACAGGGTCTTCTAAGAATAAAGAACGTGTTCCGAAGTGAATAAACCCCCGCGAACGCCTGAGCATTGGAGAGCCTGCTGGAGCGCTCCCGCAGCTCGCTGCAGAGGGGCACGCCCTGCCCAAGCGGGCGCGGTGCCGTGTGCTCCGAGGGGTGCGGAGCGGGCACCGAAACACACACAACACACCCAGCGGGGCTGCCCGCACACCTTCCCCTCTCCCTCGGCCCGGGGGGCGCACGGCAGGGCCCGCAGGAAGGGCCTGGGCCGGGCGCGGCTTCCCCCGGCCCGGGCCCCGCCGCCCTTCCTGCTCCGCGCCCGGCCGGGTAGCCCCGGCTGGGCCGCTCCTCCAGACCGAGGAACCGCGATCCCGCCCCGCCTCGCCGCTTGGGTTTCCGTGTCCGGGACACCCTTCCTCTGTCTCCCCGGCCCTCGCCCGCTCCCTGCCCAGGCCCGGAGCCCTTACCTGCGGGCCAGCCCGCCGGGGCGCCTCCGTGGGGCGGGGACGCTCCGCTCTCCCCTCCGCCGCTCCCGCGGGCGAGTGGGCCGCGTGGGGCCCGGAACCCCTCGGGCTCCTTTCCTTCCTCGCTGCCCACGCTCGGGGAGCGGAGCGCGGAGCCGGCACACACCGCCCGCCCACTGCCGCCTCGCCCCGGCCCGCCCCTTCCCCGCGAGGGGCTGCGGGAGCTGTAGTTGCGGAACAGCCGCACCGCTCCGGGCCGCCCTCCTGCTCCCCGCCCTGCGCTCTTGCCTCCTCCCCTCCCGCGCCGGGCGCTCCCGGCCGCGGCCAGAACCAGGCGGAGACACTGCGGGGAACTGCCCGCTCGGCCCCGCGCAGGCCGGCCTGATCACTGCGGCGGGGCGGAGAGGTGGGTCTGAGACCTTCGGCTCTGTGCTTCATTCTCGGGTTTAGCTGGGACTTGTTTTGATGGAGCGGCCTTCCTGCCCCTGGGAACGGCAGCGCCAGAGGAACGGGAGCCGCGCGAGCCCGGCACGGGGGACAGGCGGGATACACGGGACACACGGGGACACGAGGGACACGCGAGACACACGGGACATATGGGACAGACGGGACAGACGGGATTCATGGGACACACGGGGACACCCGGGACAGACGGGACCGACGAGACACATGGGGACAGACGGGACAGACAGGGACAGACAGGACAGACGAGACACACGGGACAGACAGGACACATAGGGACACATGGGGACAGGCGGCACACGCGGGACAGACGGGGACACCCGGTACAAACGGGACACACGGGACACATGGGGACAGACAGGACACATGGGGACACACAGGATAACCGGGACAGGCAGGACACACGGGACACGCAGAGCACATGGGGACACGTGGGACAGACAGGACACATGGGGACAAACAGGACACGCGGGACAGACAGGACACACGGAACACATGGGACAGACAGGACACATGGAACACGGGGGACACGCAGGGCACACGGGACAGACAGGAAACACAGAACACGCGGAACACATGGGACATATAGGACACACAGGGCACACGTGGGACAGATGAGACACAGGACACAGGGCACACACAGGGACTCACAGGACACAGGGCACACAGAACAGATGGGGACACATGGGACAGACAGGACACACAGGACACATGGGGACACACGGGACACATGGGACAGACAGGACACACGGAACATACGGGACACACAGGACATATGGGGACACGTGGGACAGACAAGACATAGGACACAGGGCACACACAGGGACTCACAGGACACGGCACACAGCACACACGGGACAGATGGGACACATGGAGACACATGGGACAGACAAGACATGAGACATGGAACAGACAGGACACATGGTACACACAGGAAAACACGGGGACACATGGGACACACACTAGACACATGCACACACAGGACACATGGGGACACATGAGACACAGCACACACGTGACACATGGCACACACGGGACAAATGGGACACACAGGACACATGCACACACAGGACACATGGGGACACATGGCACACATGGGACACATGGAATGCATGGGGACACACAGGACACATGCGGACACATGGCATACATAGGACACACAGGATACATGGGGACACTTGGGGTACATGCACATATGGGACACATGGTACACATGAGACACACAGGACATGGGTACACATGGGACACACAGGACACACGCACATATGGGACACAGGACACATGGCACACAGCACGCATGGGACACACAGGACATGGGTACACATGGGACACACACATATGGGACATGGGACACACAGCACACACAGGACACAAGGCACACATGGCACACAGGGGACACGGGACACACAGGACACATGTACATATGGGACACACAGGACACACAGCACACACAGGACATCAGCGCTTGGGAAGATGTATGTGGATGGGAGCCAGGCAGGGTTCATGGGTAAAAATCCTATGCAAACATTTGCAGCTTATCTTATCCTGGCCCGAACACGACTGGACCTCTGTACTATCAAAACTGAAATACATGCAACTTCCACAGTCCCTAAGGATAATATAGAGAAAAAAGAAATCACTGCACCATTATGTACATTCCAACTTATACACAAAACTGCCAACTAACAGTCATGAAACTTGATAAGGTTCTGCTGTGAGATAGACTCACCAGATCCTTAGTAGTTTGCTTTTCAACACCTCTGTCATTAAGTGCAGAGTGTCTCTAAGAGTGCAGAGATGATCAGAGGAGATAGCATTTTGTATGTTAGAAATCACATGAGAATGAAAAAGCACTGTTAAAATGACAAGGTAAGGCTCAAAAACATGCACCAGACCTTGGCAGAATTTAATTGTCTTACCAAAATAAGCCCAAGTGGATGTGCATACGGAAAAGAAAAAGGGACATGCAAGTGAATTAAATCTGTTAAAGTAGGTGTAAAACAACTTTATTGTGTTTCATTAGTATTTTATAATTTTTTGTGTGAGAAACTCTACACTGTCTCAATCTCTTTCCTTAGCTGATCATACAGCATAGTCTTGCCATGCTTATTTTTAACATCACATTAAATTCTTTAGTTAAAGAGGATGATCTCACTGGAGGGAGATGAAGTAGCAAGTTTCTCATAGACCATCTGTAGAAAAGACCAACAAAAATTACTGGCTTGAAATCTTTATTTTTATTTGATGTTTATTCTTGCAAAAGGACTCACCTGAGGATATTCTGGACTTTGTGGAGAATCTTCATTAAAACCAGCTTGGGTCATTTTGGTTTGGTCTAGCTGGTGGGAGAAGTCTTTTGTTCACCCTGGAGCAGAGGGTTTGTGTAGAATCTTCTGAAATTTGGGATGTCTCAGGTCTGCATAGCATGATTTTTGTTAATGTATTGCTACATAAAGGGCACATTTTTTTTCCACTCATTTGTACATTTTTCTACAATGAAGTGTTGCTATTTTCATACCATTACTCCTTTGATATCAGAGACTGCACAATTTTCTTTGATGATCCAGCAAAATGCATCTCCTTGAGAGCAGACATGCATTTTTGTCACTTTTGAAAGCAATTGTTAACCTGACTGAAAAGCAGTGCACATTTCAGGTACATTTCCATAATCAAATACACAGACACTGATATTAAATAAATGTTTTCAATCTCAGCAATTGTAGGTTTTTTAAAAAATTTCAAGAGTAAAAGAAGCAAAAAGGATGCATTGCCTTCTCTGGTTGATCTTTTGTACGTTATCCCTGCACCAATTTTTTTAACTCAGAAATTACTGGAACCAAGAGTATATCAATAAAATATGAGGTCTGGGAAATTATGACAATCAGACAGTCTACACCATAAGTTAAATATAAAAGTTAGGTAAACAGAGACTGGGCAGTTTATAATTAAGTAGTAGTTTGTAATTAAGACTAGTAGAATATATTTTAGTTAGAGGAAAAGTAAATTGAGCAAAAGAATCCTGTGGCACAGTCAAAAGTTCTCTAAAATTACCCATTACCAGTTCTGTTGAAGTACTTGTCATTATTCAAAGTGATGTTGCTTTTCACTTACGTTCAAAGAAATAAGCAAAGGGTTGCATGACATAACTCTAAATGATGGGAAACAGTTTAAGACTTTAAAGAGAACGTTTGAAATGGTTATAAAGCAGAATGCACGCAGACAGTATGCTGAACATAATCAGGAAATTCTTCATTTAAATATTTTGTAGAATTCATTGGAGTACTATTATCAGGCTTTTTTGTAAGGTTTTTGCATACATATGTTTGCCAAGTAGTGGGAAAAACTTAAGCATTCAAAATTCCTGGCTGTTTGTTGTGGGGATATGCCCATTTCACAGCTCTTCTTGTAGGGTTAATGAAGACTAGAAAGTTTGTGGTAGTGCTACTTGTTACAGGTTCAGGAGGATTCCCACTCACAAAATAAAGGATGCTAAACCACAGGTGAGGTGGCAAAGCAAATTTCTCCCTATAACAGTTACAACAGCAAAGCAAGTGGATCCTGCTGCTTGTGATATCAAACAGCACATCCTGCCCCCGGATGCTGCAGCATCAGCCCGTGCATGGCCAGCACAGCAGCTGAGGCTGGAACAGATCAAGGTCCTTAGAGTAAATAATAAATACGCAGAAGAGTAAGGACACCACACACCAAACCAATGTGATCAGGTGAATGCTGTTTATTACACACTGCAAACGGTTTATATAGGGTTAAGGCACCTTCCATTGGCTAAATTGAATGTCACACCATCAATATACAAATCCCAATTGGTTATAATCCATATNCCTTATCGCATCCAGGAGCACAACCATGGACTAAATGTGTGTGTGTGTGTGTGTGTGTATGGCCAGACTTCGCAAATGCAGATTTGGGCAAGGCTCTCCCCACGTGGGTGTGCCCTTCTAGCCTGCACAGTGGATTTTTTAGGTGAGGCACAGCGTGTGCAGAACTGGCCCCACTGTTTAAGTCCTGAGGTTCATTTGCCACAGCCGAGCCAGCTTGGACAGTGACAGTGAAGTCCTCGGGACTGTCACAGCACCCGGTACTAACGGGGGTTGACCCTGCTGAGCATCTGAGATCTGACGGGATGGGATGGCAGGGAGGCATTTGCTGCCAGGGGACGGTCCCACTGAGACTGGAACTCAGGCATAGACCAAACATGACAGTGCCTTAGACATGCCTCTGGTCCCTGAGACACTAGATAATTGCAGTCAGTGAGATTTAGTTTTTCCCTTTACCTCATTTACTTTAGCCCTGCAAAAATCTGTAGGGCACAGTAGGAATGATGCACATGCATATCCATTTTGATGGGGACTGCCACTCTCCAACAGCAGAAATGATTGGTTCAGATCCACTGCATCCTCAGCAGGGAAAGGGTTACACTGACTGTTGAATAGCTATGGGTAGAGTTAACTGAAAAATTTGTATTTCAGTGTTTCCCCCAAAATCTAGACATCCAGGTAAATGCAATCTTTTGTAGAAAATGTTTTAATACAGGTTAGGTAATTGACCAAACAATTGAAAACAATGCTCTCCACTTTATAGATTTTTATTTTCACTGTTTTAGTAATTTTTTTTTGATTGGTTGGTTGGTTTGGTTTTGGGTTTTTTAAAGTCTTTCAGAAATAAAGTAAGCACTAGAATAATGTGGCTTATGTTTAGAGTGTGTTTATAGGAAGGGGTTTTTTTTAATTACTGTGGATTACTATCCCTGTTTATATAGTAAAATTGTAAGCACTGTACTGCTCTGAACACTGCCCCGATATCAGCTTGTTAGTAAGAATTAAGGAGAAGATGCATTATGCATTATTGCAATCACTCCCATTTAGATGAAGACAATTTATGAAATATTTTAACAATATTTGTGAACTAAGAATTTGTAAGAAACCTTTCTAAATGTAAAGGAAAAGGGAAGCTGTATTCTGAAAAAAAAAATTAAAAATCAAAGTTTTACTTTCAAAGTGTTTATATAATACATAGTAATATATTTAATTTTCTAATAGGGCTTTTCTTTATTATTCCATTATGAAAACAACTAGAGATCCAAGTATATCATCCTTTCAGGCCTGATATATGTACTTCTAGGCATCTTTATGTTCTGTTTGATATATAGAAATACTGATAATTTCCTATGCTAAGATCATTTTTGAAAACTCAATCTGAAGTCATGTTCTGTTCTTTATGTGTTATATATCCCCAAGAGAGATTTTGTAAATGCTGGTTGGTTTTACTGATGATGTACAAGCCACATAGAGGACACCTCACTCTTACACAGTTTTGTTGTTTCCAAAACTAACAAGCAGTGTCTGAGTTAAGAGTGAGTAAATGTGAACCTTTTGGTATGTACTCACTTATTTTTCCTTGTCACTTTTTTGGCACAGGTTATATTTCCTAAATGTAGAAATGTCATTAGAATGTAAAGTTTAAATATGTCTTTTTAATACATTTATATTTTTATACCACACTAGAATCTAATGGGGATTTATCACAACTCTTCTATGCCTGATGTCCCCACAAACCAAATTATCTTCACTTAATACATTGTTCCCATCAAGCATGCAGAGGTGAAGAAATTCTTCATAACTAAGTCATATCTACTGTGATTTTTTGTCTCCTTGAGAAAATATGATAAAAATTAAAATGCTCTTGTTTTTGCTTCCTTCCTGAAGCAAACAGAATTCAAACACAAGTTATCAATAAGGGAGAAGAAAAATGTAAAAAGTTCACAGAAATGTTCATAATAATTAATTTAAAATAAATACAGTTTAAACCATGTCCTAATTGTCTGTAAAGTCTAACCTGGTGAAATTTGTCTTTAATAATTTAGTTTATACAGGATTTTAATACAGCATATCCCTTTTTAATCTTTCTTATGATAATATGCAGATCTTTTCTTCAACTAGAAAATGAAGCTACTAGAAGACTCCAAATGTCTGGTTGTTGCATTCAAACTGGCCTAAGTAAAAAGTGGATATATAATTTAAAAGTATTTAAACAATTTAATGAAACTAAATTAAATTTATAATATT
>VWZD01009619.1:85270-96214 GCA_013396695.1 Sakesphorus luctuosus
AAAAAAAAAGAGAAAAAAAAAAAAGATAAAAAAGGGCCCAGGGAGAGAAATAGTAATTTCAATGCTGGAAGAGGAAAACCAGTAAAATGTCTTACTTCAAATCAGCTATTTCAGTGCTGCACTTGTTCATGTTTGTCAGTTTTAAATGAGTAGCATCCAGAAAGGCTATTAGGAGACCTTTTGTAAAAAAGTTTTGAGGCAGATATAGAACTGAAACTCATCTGAGCTATAATTATTTTACTTACTGACTCTATTTTTGGGTGACTTAATACAGGATGAAAGTGCAAACCCGAACAAAACTTTTTACTTCTTTCTCTGCCCGTAGGTTGATGTGAGGAATGGGAGAGTTTTGCTTGGAAATTTTGTGAAAAATCCAGAGGGTTTTATTTTGAAATTATTCCTTTGATACTATGGGGATTGAAACTGCAAGCAGTTTTTGAGCTAGATGAAATGTGGCTTCCTTGAAAGACTGAGAACAGCAAGAGATGATAAAGACTGTGAGGAAACTGGTGGAATAGCTAAAACAACATTTAATAGAAGGAAACTGAGAAGGAGCAAGCTGTGAGAATGGAATGTATGCTGACAATTTCTCATGAAACTGAATTTACATCTGGAGAGTGTGTAATATCCAATTAGAAGTTGTGGCAAAGTGTAAGGACATTGTCATGGACCTATGAAAAGTTACCATTGGAGGGGATTTAGAATATATGCAGAGTAACTTGTAGATTGAATTCTTCTTCTGGATCCCAAAGATATGAAGGTTTTTACACTGATGTCCTGAAGACCTGGTACTTGTTAGCCAGTACCACTGCTCTCGGTTCTCATCTGTGCTGTCATGTCTGCAGTGATGCCATTTTCTGATCCTTTGTCTCTTCTCTGTTTGCACTGTGAGGTCGGATTTTGAGTTCCATGTTCGAATTCTCTTAATAGTTTATGTTTTCAGTATTTATCCTTTTCTCTGTTTCCAAATATGTCAACAAACAAAAATATATATAAATGTTTAAAGTAGAACAGCCAGAAGATTATGTGAAAAAGCAAAATATTTAAAAATTATAAGTCTTTTCTGTGTTAACTAATGTACTTGACAAGTTTCTCATTCTTAAAGGATGCATTTAATTTCCATCATTAAGCCTCTTACGTGTATTCAGTACTTACACTCTTCTCCCTCCCTTCCTAAAAGTCATATTGTCTGGAAACATTGGAGGCAAACCTCAGTTCTGTGCCTTCAGTATTTCTCTCTCTGAGCAGCCTTCACCTTTGAGCAGTCTTACTGTTAGACTAAATGAACAAAACAATAGAAGTCTTCCACTACAGCAGAAATGAAATTACTTTCATTATCTAGAAGTAAAATAACCAGTTGCCATTAATGGATTTTATTTCTTAATAGTTAAATTTCTCATCTGCAGTGGTAATCCTCTCAAATAAGCATGAGGGAACTCTCTACCCTTTTATTATTTTCTTTGCACCATATAACAAAGCTTTTCACTTGATCTTTTCTGCGTTTGTCTTCTTGGGGCATCTCTGCGTGAATGATGCAACTGGATGTACGTATTTGAAAATCAGTGCTAAACCCGCCAAAACTGCATTCAAAAAAGTGCAAATCTTTGAACTTAAGACATTTTCCAGCTTTTGGACAAAGGTTGATTTGAAAACTGTTCATATACCTGTCTCTGCTCTGAGATGTGTTTGCAGTGTATTATCTCTGTTTTCTTTGCTCTGAGGCTTGTCTTGAGCCACCACCGTATTTGTCCCTAATGAACTAGCAGAAGTTGGGACCTCTAGAGTACAAAGAATGAAATATCCAGAAAAGTACTTTGAATAAAAATTTAATGAATATTTGAATCTCCATATTGTTACTAGATTAACTTAACCCAATTTTTAGTATGTGGAGTAAGATTAAAAAATGCTGCATGAAATATTTTGAACAAGAATTATATAATGGAATGATGCTGGTTAATGCATTATGACAGCATGTGAGGAGTTATCTTTCTTCCAGTATCTGAACAGAGCCAAAAGGAAATTATGCCTTCCTTCTAAGTATTTGTGTGCATAATTTTAGTATAATTAAGAAATTTTAACGGTTAGCAACACTTTTTCTCACCATAACCATCTTTTTCTCTTCTCTTAGTGTACAAACTGCAAGATCATCTTGGTGCTTTCAATTTTAGCAGTTTATATTGAAGAATGAGGTGAATAGAGGTCTAGGGAGTTACATGATGTATAAATAACATTTCAAGCTATTTTCAGTAGTCACAGGGATGAATTGAATAAGGTAGGATAATAGAACAATGCATACTTTACATTTGGAAATCAAAGATTAAATATTACAAATAGGAGATGGAATTATATTTTGGTGTTTCCAGGAGTTCTGTGTATTCTGACTCAAGCAGGCACAGCAGGGCTCCTGCCTCAACAGGTCTGGTCTTCATCTCTGGTGGATAATTCAGTACAGCACTTCTGTGAAGAAGTATTATCACATGTGTTTAATAGAAAAGAGTCACAGAGTGAAAATCATCCTGTAAGTTCTTTAGTAAACATCATAACTCAGTTTTTTTGGCTGCACAGAAATTGCTGCTAAATCAGAATGAGAAGCTCACAATATGGTTCCTGGTTTTATAAGAAGGACCTGGCAGTGATGGAAATATTTTAAAAAATTGCCTGAAATCCTTTAATTTAGCCAGACAGAGCAATGAATGACACACTTGTCTTGTTCCTTTTATGCCAGGCTAGTTTGCTCTGTGTTGTAGTACCAAACAAACTTGTAAAGTTTCCAGTATCTTTCTAGAGCTCCGCTTTTTGATTATGACCTCTGTGTCCCTCAAATATACTGAATGCAGTTTAATACTGTGGCAGTCCCCACCAACACAGCACCTCTCTTGTCCTGTCTCCCACAGTCCAAGTGAAGTTTCAGGTGCTGCAGGACAAACTGAGGTCAGCCTAGTTTTACATGATAGAGTAGTTTGAGTTCATGCTGCGTTTATTAAAAATTTAACTGTATAATTGCAACCCTTAGGTTAAACCCCCTTCCTCTTTCAGAGCCATGGAAAGTCCAGGTGGTTTGAAGGAAATTACCAGAGGAAATACTCATTTGAAGCCTTGTCACTGTTTTGTGGTGATAAGTGAGGGTTTTTTAAAGTGTTTTTTTTTTCCCTTCTGTAAGTGTAGCATTTTAATACTTCAATGACAGGCATCAGAGTTTATTTTGGGTAATTGGAAAACTGTTACCTTGCTATTTACAAGGTATGTGATCCATTTTCATAGATGCACTCATCGATAAGGAATATTTTATATTGGCAAATCAAGATGTTATATTTAATATTAATAATTAAAAATAACTATTTTGTGAGTTGTACCTTATATTTCTTAACTCAATGTCCCTGGCCTTTTCCATAAAAGCAGGGAAAGCCTTCATGTGTGAGAGAGAGAGGAGTGTGGAATCAAAATGACAAAGTCAGATGAGCAAAGTCTGAGAGAGAATAACTTGATTATTAGAATTGGAGTTTAATTTGAAATAGTGTATATCAAGAGATGAAGATGCAAAATCACATAATTGAGGCATTCTGAGCAGTTTGCTAATTGCTTCCTTTTAAATAATATTTTTTTCAAGTCAAAGATTTTCACATCTGGAGGTTCTGCATTTGCACTATTTCTTTGCAGACAAGGGTGATAATAAATAGAAAGCATGTCAGCACATCATCCTTATGTACAGGTGAGTTCCTCAGAATGATGAAATGGCATGAGAATGCAGCAAGGGAAGCAACTCTTTTCATTATTTAGGTATGCAGTTACATAAATGTGTATTCTAGACCAAAGGCTTAAAAATACCTGAAATTACAAATGTGGGAACAGTATCAAATACTCCATGTTTCAATCCCATATCCATCACTAAGTTGCTGTGCAGTATCTTGAGTTTCCCAGAACTCACTTTACTCACCTGTAAAATGATCTGTGTTTATTTTATGGCCGTGCCATCAGATTTACCACACATTTGTTTCTAAAGCACCTCAAGAAAGCCACATAATGTGTATGCAAATCAATGCTGAATAATAACTGTGCTTCTGTAGTAGTTCAGCAGAGGTGATGAAGTATTCACTCTTTTAAACTGAAAAGCAAGTTACTCTTCTTGATGTAGAAGTGCCCTATAGGCCTGTCATTGAGAAGTAGGTCAGACATCATGGGAATTTCAATCCTGAAGTCCTTGGTCTCTTCAACCAGATATTCCACCCTACTCAGTGGGTGGAAAAGCTTGCAGTAAATGCTGGGGGCTAGAAAAGGGAGTTAAAAAGGATGAGAAACACTTCCCTCCAAAACATTTCATTGAAAAGTATGAGTAGTAGGGAATACGCAAGCCAATACTCAAGCAACAATATATCAGTATCAAGGTATTATATTAAATGCTGAAGTGTTCCTAATCTGAAATTGGTTGAGTGTTCTTAGAGATCTGTTCTGAATTCAAGCACTAATGGATAGGTCTAGCTACATAAAACTGTTGTCTTTGTGCTTTTATATTTAATGTCTTTGTACAATCACAGAACAAAAATGTGTATTTGCTCCATTTTTTATATTCTAGAAACTCTGATGCAGGGAAATAGTCTAATTATTCCTGAATTGCTATTTTCTGTATACTGCATCCATCACTTTCATAAATCCAATGCCTCAGAAGGAAAGTGAGTATTTTCCTTAGTGACTTATCAGATTACACAGTATTGTAATTGGGAAAAAACACTTCCTGATTCTTCTTGAAATAGCTGCTTACCTTGACTCTTTATGTTATTAAGTACAGTCCTTTAAGAATCTGTTATGCTTTGACTTAGGGACTTTTCTCAGCTGTGAGCTCTGCTGGGTGCAGCATCTCCAGTGATGTGTTTTTAGATGTTCTGCACTTTAGCTAAAGGAGTCACACATATTAGTTTTTGTTTGGTCTTCCCAACTCAGTGTCTCAAGATCTTTGCATATATTCTTAGCCCTGCTGATTAGAAATTATTAAGCAAAATCATTTGCTTTTTCTTAATGGTAGTATTTAAGGGGAAAATACTATCAATAGAATCAGAAAAATCATAGCAGTCCCAGTTCTGTCTTACAAATGTGTCTATCAGTATTCTTAAAAAGCACATAAATATGCAGTAATTTCCTTAACCTTTCTATCAGCAGCTGGGCAAGATAAGAGGAAAACTAAAGATGTGTTTGCAGGAAATTGGGTAGGATCACTGTTCTTCATTAAAATACCAATAGAAGCACTGACATATAAAATAGCTTGCCCACTGTGGGTGACAAGGGCACTGGGAAATCTGGGAATACATCCCAGGTCTCCTCAAAATGAGGCCATTCCTCAGCCATGAAGAATCTGTCTTCAGGACCAAGTTACTGTCTCTTTCTAGATACAAGGTCCCTGCCCATAGAGATTTGTTGTGGCGTTTTTTATTATTTACTTTTTAAATTTACGTTGTGATTGCAGAAATAAAAGTACTCAAGTAGGCATCTGCTGCTGGCTAATTTAAAATCAAACTCATGACAAGCATCACTTGATAAGAAAGATTGCTGTTTTATAGCATCACTGCTTCCCTTTTCTTGGCATTCAGAGTTTCTAAGGTACAATTAAAGTAAAATAGAAATTAGGAGAAGGGTTTTGACACTCTAGACAAAGCAGAAAGGAAACACCACTTAACAAGGTAGTGATAAAATGAAAATTTTTGGTTTAGGAAAGTCAGACTTGCAGGATCAGATCCTGTCACTCACTTTTAAATGTTCCCATTCACAAAAAAGAGGGCTCTAGTGAGCCAATTTACAGCAGTGGTTCTTAGTTGTCTTTCTTCAGTGGCTGAGCTTGCACTTTTTACTTTTGGAAAGAAAGGTATATGGCATGAAATGTGATCTCTGCACAACCTTCCCACCAGAGCAGAGAGGTTGTGTTCCCTCCCAAGGTGCAGAGGAGCAGTGCCTCTCATCTTTTCTTCTCTCTGAAGTGAGTTAATTCCTCTTGTCTCCTCAGCATGAAAAAACGCAGCTTTTAGGTAACCTATCAGCTTTTTCAGACAGTGCTCTTGCTCTTTTCATAGCCTTGTGCATTTTGAACACACTCACAAATCTGACTTTTCCCTCATGTCACTCATCATCTTTATTTAAATGCCTGTTAATGAACCTTTTTCCTCCATTCTACCTTTACTGAGATCAGACCAATACACACAAATATAAACAGCATAGACTGCTGGATATGCAGTCAGGCACATGGTAAAGAAATTTAATATTTCATACCCGGCAAGTTACTGAGAGCAGCCTATACTTTGTACACAGAAGGACCATACAGATGACATAAAAACTTTGGGGTTTGTCACTTCTCTGATCCGAATGTTTTTAAACTTTTGTCCCCCTGTTGGTATAGTTTTGCACTTGTCATACTGACAATGACTCTGCAGAGGCACAGTTAGAATCTCCAGAACACTGTCATCTGGTGGTGGTTGTAAGTCACAACATTTAAATACAAAAGTAAAAATAGCAAGCAGATCACGCTAGAAAAATGCTCTGATTATCTATTTTATTTACATTAAAGGGTTCTAATCACAGCACCATAAAGGATTTTGCACAACTATTCTGTATGCTTCAGATACAAGGAGTTGTAATTTTCACTGCAATAGCTGATTACCTGCTGTCTTTGGCAACCTTTGTGATCAAAACACTTCCAAACTGACACTGATTGCCTGTGCACCTATTCATGGTACACCCCCTGACTGCTTTAAGATCAAGAATAATGTTTTGCATTTTATGAGTAGTNTATTCATGGTACACCCCCTGACTGCTTTAAGATCAAGAATAATGTTTTGCATTTTATGAGAATGCAACATTGCATAAACTGTCTCTAAAGAACAGTAACATGTACACTGGACAGTAACTTCTGTTCAGTGACCAGTGCTCCCTTCAGCTTGGGTTTTTTTGACTCTATTCTTGTTAATTTATTTTTAAAGTAACTCCCTCAATGCCAAACACTATAAAGGTGGAATAATAGGAATATTTGACATTGTTTTAACAGCATGATGATGAAGTAAAGGAAAATTCAAACATGGAAAACTTCTTTCCATTAAAAAGTTATCAGAAATGCTACATATGTGACGTTACATTCTTCTGTATCTTTTAGTATTTGTGTTGGATGACTGGATTGAAAGAACTAGCTGCTTGCAAATTCATACATCTTTCACAAAGTAATTGATGTTGAATGTGTGGAAAAGAGTATTGAAAGCCATATTCATAATTTATACCCATGGCTTTTTGTGACTTCCAGAAAGCTGTAATAACTTAAAGACAGCATTTTAAAAATGAGCTTATATTGGCTGAAGGCCATATGCATGAAAACTTCAGCCATCACCAGCAACTAAAGCAGTTGATGGGTGAGATAGTATCAATACTCCCAGTAACAGAGTTGTTTGTTAGCTGTACCTGAAGCAGCATTTAGATGTAATAATTGAGTTTAAGGTTAAGCAAATTGCTCACCAAAGACTCTCTGTTCCTGAGCACTCTGAAATAAATGGCAAGATAAAGCTGTCCCGTTTCTGACTGCCTCCCTTGCAGCAGCTCCAGTTCTCAGGGCGCTCTGCACAGTAAGTCAGCAGAAATTGCTTGCTCTTCTGTCAGGTTAGTTTTCTGCTGAGTGAACATGCAGAAATGACTAAGGGAACAGTCTGACAAGCACTGGAGCTGGCAAAAGGCAAGCAATGGGATGGCCAGCACTGCTGACAATTAGAGAAGTCTAGACTGCTATGAAAACATAGTCTTTTACATTCATGCTCTATTGCCTTTCCCACGGAAATACCTTAACTGCTATAGATTTCATTTGGAACAGACCATAACCAGTGCTGTGTGCAGATACATCATTCACAGACAACACCATAATGTCATATTTTTCTTGGTTAGTCTATGTTAACTGGTGTACTTAAAGAAGATAGAGGAGGGGCAAATCTTCACTTTCAACTAGTACTTTACAAAGAAATCTACTAAGATCAGATCAGCCCTCTAGAAATAAGGTACTATTCAGTTAAGTATGGAATTTTAACACTCCATTTGTGTGTAAGAATATGGTTCAAGACATTTCCCCCCGGACCTCTGTGGGGTTTAGAGCAAATGCTTTGAATGTTGCAATATGTTTTAATCAAACTTGCCCAGATGTCTTAAGCATGTAAAGCCTGTTTGGAAGGCTTATGATAGGGTTTTACAGAATTATCACATAGATCTTCAGAATTTGGATACTACCACTTAATGTGGGATACAGTTTGTATTATTGTAGCAATACTAGACACACAGCCACGTATCACAAAATAATTGCTGGTTTGTACCAATTCAAAAGCACGGAATTTCACACTCCTTCATTTCTTTAAATGGCACCAATCTATGTATGATTAAAAGATACATGTAAATATTATTTCATCTCTTTCTAAAACCCAGGTTAGGGGCTTTAGAAAGAAGAACAGGAGCTAATTAAGTACCTTGGAATTTATACAACAAAAGACCTTGCTGTAGTAAAAAAGTTCCCAGAAAATATGACTACCAGGTTACTATTACTGTAACCCATTCACAGAGTTTCAATAAATCACCTTACCATTTTCTGTAGCAACTGAGACAGTAGCCTAGGAAAAAAATACCATCTTTTATCATAGTTTCTAGTCCTGTACTTGTTCTCTTCCACAAATCCTTCAATCCTATGAAAACACTCAGAATATAACATGTCAGGCTCTAAATTTTCCAAGGAAATAATACAGAGCCCTCTTTTGTATTGGATACATTTTAGGAAAGAATTAATAATGCTGTGCGTTTGTGTTTGTCAGCCGTAGGAGCTCATGTCACTTCAATTATGTATCTATCCATCAAACTCACATACAACATTTAGTGACTTAGGTTTAAAATTAGAGCACATCTGTAGATGCTGAGCAGAAAAAGAGAATATGAGCTAGGATTTGTAATAGAGCACAGAGGTATGAGAGAGTCATGGATTTATTAGGACACTGACATTTGTTAAAGGGTTTCCCAAAGTGTTCATCAGGCACTGCTCCTCTCATTGATAACCTCGGAATTGTATAGCCATGATGTTGCATGTTGTATTTAGAGGGAACAGAAGCTGAAGTAGAAAATTTTTGCTTTTTATGGCTGCAGTAAACTTAATTGCCTCATTTCCTCATGGACTTTTTTTCATCCCTGGAGGTGGATTCCCCATCCCTGGAGGTTTTTAAGGTGAGCTTGGCCGTGGCACTGAGTGCCATGATCTGATAAAGGGCCTGGAGTTTGACCAAGGGTTGGACTTGATGATCTTGGAGGTCTTTTCCAACCCAATTGGCTCCATGATTCTATGATTCTATTGATTCAGATATTTTTGCCCTTTTAGTCCTGGAGATTTTTTCCTATATCTCTGTTTCAAGCTCCCCTACAGAAAAGATACCGTCCAAAACTTCAAGATACTTATCTGCCTATTACAGCTTGCAGGTTCAGACTAGCTTTTTTGAAGGCGTTCATTATCAACATTTGTTCTCACCAGAAATCAGTTGAGTGTGCAAGTACCTGCTGTCATCTGATCTGTGCATTGTAGTGTTAACAGGAATACATCAAAAAAAGCATCACTGCTAGTCACAGTTTATTTACAACTAAATTATTTTTTAAACGTAGCCAAAAAAATGAGGAAAAACTTACAGCAATTTATGTTTGCTGTAGATGTATGTTTACTGGGGCGGTCCCGTGGTGTAAAGGAGAGCACTACAGACACTGAATCCCAAGGTTGTGAGTTCGAGTCTCAGTGGGGACCGTCCCCTGGCAGTTCAAGCCTCCCTGCCATCCCATCCCATCACATCTCAGATGCTCAGCAGGATCAGCCCCGTTTAGTACCAGGTGTTGTGACAGTCCTGAGGACTTCACTGTCACTGTCCAAGCTCGCTCGGCCGTGGCAGATGGACCTCAGGACTTAAACAGTGGGGCCAGTTCTGTGCACGTTGTGCCTCACCTGAACAATCCACTGTGCAGGCTGGAAGGGCACACCCATGTGGGGAGAGCCCTTCCCAAATCTGCATTCACAAAGTTTGGCCATACATACACACAGATGTGTCTTGGTTATTTAATTCAGTGTAAGAGCAAATGATGTATTTCCTACGCACTTTCCCCCTCAAATTACTTGAAGATTTCAGGAATGTGTTTCAGCGAGAACACTTCGGGGTGTTTGTGATTGCTACGTGAGCCGCTTGAGGAGGGTTGTGCAGGAGACCAGCACGTTCATCAGAAGCAGCATCATGTATTTCTTCATACAATGTCAGTTCAGTGTTTCAGAATAGCCCCGTTGTTGCAGGTCAGTGCTGGCTGCTGCGGACAGCGCTCTGCACCGGGACACACGGGCACAAAGGGCATCCACATGGGCTCCAAGGGCACAGGTTTTGCCTAAGGTGGCCAAGGACAACTCCGCGCTGTTCCAGGGGCCCTGGCAGGCGCTGCCCTTCGCCCGCAGTGGCGCTTTAGCAGTGAGCGGGGTAGCCAGGCTGGCACACAGAGCGGCGCTCCAAAGGTTTCAGGGTGCGCTAAAGGAGCACAACGTGACTGCCTCAGGAGCATCAGGTTCTCGGGCAGCTTCGAAACGCAGCTGCTGAGCATTGTGTGGGGAGCTTTCACACGGCCGACACGGCGTTCCCTCCCTGCGCGACCCTGCCAGGTCGGGCACTCGGGGCTCGGGCACTCGGGGCTCGGGCACACGGGCTCAGGCACACGCGGCTATGCGGCCGCGGTGGGGAACGCGCGGGGCTGGCACCGCTCAGGCCGCGCTCCTGCCCGCAGGAACGGGACGCCGGCGCCTCTCTGCGGGCTCCACTCCCTGTACGGTGGGTGGGTGCACGGATGAAGAGGTGGGTGGGTGCACGGATGGAGAGGTGGGTGGATGGATGGATGGATGGATGGATGGATGGATGGATGGATGGATGGATGGATGGA
>VWZD01009619.1:97036-331246 GCA_013396695.1 Sakesphorus luctuosus
AGGGCAGGGCAGGGTACATGGGGGGACGTGTGTGCCCAGCAAGCAGGGCAGGTCTGGGTCGGGCCAGGCCAGGCCAGGCCGGGGGGTGGCACTTGTCGGCCCGGCGGGCAGGACAGGGCCGGGTCGCACCCGGAGAGCCCCGGGCGGCCCGTGGTCGCTCGGCCCGGCCCGGGCCCGGCTGGGTCGCGCAGCCCCAGCCGGCCCAGGCCTGGTTTGCTGTCAGCGAGCGGCGGCAGGGCTGGAGCTCCGGCACTCGAGTTTGCTGTCACCGTCTGAGCCTGTCCTGGAAGCCTCTCCAAGCGCTCCTGAGACTGAGCTTCGCTTTTGCCGTTCTGCAAGGGCGGCCTTGTGGGGCAACGTGAAAACCATCTCTTGCTTGAACATCAAACAGAAAGGGGATTCCTCTTAAGCATTTTTAGGTGCACTGAATAACAGTCCAATACTGACATACATAGTCATCCTTTTCGCTCATCTTAATGTTTATTCTTTCAGTTCTGTAAGTTCCTTCTGTTTCTGTCCTTTACANGGTCGCTCGGCCCGGCCCGGGCCCGGCTGGGTCGCGCAGCCCCAGCCGGCCCAGGCCTGGTTTGCTGTCAGCGAGCGGCGGCAGGGCTGGAGCTCCGGCACTCGAGTTTGCTGTCACCGTCTGAGCCTGTCCTGGAAGCCTCTCCCAGCGCTCCTGAGACTGAGCGGCCTTGTGGGGCAACGTGAAAACCATCTCTTGCTTGAACATCAAACAGAAAGGGGATTCCTCTTAAGCATTTTTAGGTGCACTGAATAACAGTCCAATACTGACATACATAGTCATCCTTTTCGCTCATCTTAATGTTTATTCTTTCAGTTCTGTAAGTTCCTTCTGTTTCTGTCCTTTACAGGGCTGGTTTGCTTACCTCATCCTTACTGTGCCAGGTTTTTTCACTGTGGAAGAATTGAGAATATAGTAAAAATCTGAGAGCAAGGCATTTATTTATTCATAATTTAATTGGCTATTTTTTTCTTATTTGTTCCTTTCCTGACATTATTTTCAGTGTTGGATTTTGGAAAGTACCATTTTAAAATTTTAATAATTCACATTAGATATGATGTGAGTGAAAAGTATTTCTGTAAGTGACAGTGGCCAAAAAAATGTGATCATTTCATACATGTGTCAAAATAGAGTAAATTCTCTCTTATCAAATTTTGGATAGAGAAGCTTCAACAAGTTAACTTTGTATTGGCAAACTTTGTGCTGATAATGACTGCCTGTTTCTCATTGCCAAATTAAATATCCTTTGTATTTTGGAATCTAAAAGAATAAAACTGATATAACCTGTATTCTGTGAGTGTTAATCAGGTAATTTGGTTAGTTTGACAAACAGGTGATCAGTTGTCTGTGCTCAGTTGGGTGTAAGTTGAGCCACGGGGAGATCTGACACTGCATAGTCTCAGTATTAGAGCACAGTTTCAAAACTGCTGACATTCACTATGTTGTGTTTTTTAAATCACTCATTTGTCAAACAGAGGTAGTGATTTTGGAAATGGATTTACTGAGAAGTTTTATGTAGCTTGCTGAGCCTTAAGGCCTTTCATAGTTTTTAACTCTGTATCTTCTCTAGTTAGTGAAACTAAGTGTATTTTTGTTAGTTGCTGTCCTGAGCTGGCATACGTGGTGAACTTTCAGTACACTGCACTGCGGAGTTTACTGTTTCAATGAACAGCACCTGAGTGATGAAACCTTGCATACAATATCATAATCCACTTAGTTCAGGATACTCAGTGCGTGTATTCAAGGGTTGGTACTTGCTGAAAATCAGCCTAGTGAATAAATCTGTGCCTGAGTGCACATGTGCACCCAGCAGTGAAGGATATTGCAGTCTTCATCTGGCTGTTGAAATCAATGTTGACAAATTTCCTGAAACTTGATACAAGAACTTATGATTAATTATACCTGGTCCATACACCTAATCTGCTGTCTGTGGACAGAACAGATCACGTAGTTCAGGAGCTGATATGAATAGAAAGGCAGAAACTTAAAACTACGACAGATTTTTATTTTTGTGTAAAATAGTTGTCTTGCAGTATTTCTTATTGTTCAGTTCCTCTCCAGTAACTCTAGGGGGAAATTATAGTTAATTTAATTTTAGAAGTCAAATAGGTTAGTCTTATATGTCATTTGAAAACAGATTTTGTAGAGGAGGGAGCAAGAAGATTTTCAGGCCTGTAATGTTGTAGAGTCTTGCAGAAAGTGTGAGATATGGTTTTGTTACTTTGCTTTTAGTAATTCAGATCCTTAAAATGTGTTACTTTCTGCTGAAACATCTTCAAACCAAATTTTCTTAGTTTTATGAAACTCGTGTTTGCATTAATTTTTGCTCTTTTCTTTCCTCTCTACTATGGTATAGAGGTTTCACTCACCATACCCTCTCTGCTCTATTCTTATCTCCTGCTTTGAGACATAGAACTTGACATTTATACTTTGGTGTGTTGTCTACAAGACTAAATTTACTAACCTAAGACTGGTTAAATCTGGAGGTAAAATTTCTCAAGTCTAACACTTTTTCTGAGGAACTGTTTATAGGCCTCCCTCTTTCACAGGAATGGTTGGCTCAGTGATGTCACCTGTCAGTTTGGGAATACCTGCACTCTGCCCCTCCCGGGCTGAGGAACACATCTGTTTCCTACTGCTGACAGAAAAAAACTGCTATTGCAGTTACAGGTGTCTTGGACTGTTACTTGTTGAAGATTAACACCTGACAAATGGGGATGAAGAAAAAATGGAGATAGTCAGTGCTTTTCTTGCCTCAGTCTTTAATAGCACTGACAGACCGTGGGCTGCCTGGTCCCCTGACTGTGGGAACATTGACTTTCCATTTGTGAACACTGGAGTTGTAAGGGAGCAGTTGTGTCAGCTGAATGCTCTGCCAGGGGAAATTGAAGTTGGAGAGCAGAAAAATCTTCTTTGCAGAGAGAGTGCTCAGGCATTGGAATGGGCTGCCCAGAGAGGGGGTGGATTCCCCATCCCTGGAGGTTTTTAAGGTGAGCTTGGCCGTGGCACTGAGTGCCATGATGTGGTAAAGAGACTGGAGTTGGCCCAAGGGTTGGACTTGATGATCTCAGAGGTCTTTTCCAACCCAATCCATTCTATGATTCTATAATTCATGGTGTCTGATGGGATTCAGCCCAGACTACTAAGGGAGCTCTCAGATGCTATAGCAGGACCCCTCTCAATCATTTTGGTATTCTGGGGAGGTCTGCTGACTGGGAGTTAGCCAGCATTATTCCAGGTTACAAGAAGAGCATGAAGGAAGACCCAGGGAACTACAGACCTAACCTCAGAACCTGGAAAAATTACGGAGAATCACAGAATCATAGAATNACCGCCACCTGGCCAGAACTTCCCTTCAGGTAGTTCCAGACAGTGCTGAGGTCACCTCTGAGCCTCCTCTTCTCCAGCACAAACACCCCCAGCTCCCTCAGCCTCTCCCCACAGCACTTGTGCTCCACTCCCTTCTCCAGCCTCGTTGCTCTTCTCTGGCCCCGCTCCAGCCCCTCAATCTCTTTCCTGAGCTGAGGGGCCCAGAACTGAACACAACACTCAAGGTATACTTAACTGTGCTAGTGCTATTTCATCTGTTCTGGTCTGGCCATCTTCAGTGACATCATCTCTCTGTTCCTGGCATAAGATCAGTGCCTATTTATTTGTGCTGCGAGGCTGAGTGCCCCTGGCATGGCTGCCCTGACAAGGAGTGTGAATGCAGCAGTGAAAACTGCAGAGCTGTTAAGGGCGTGTGGAAGAGAGATGTTCGTACTGTTTCTAAACAGTGACAAAGTGTTAATGAGCGTTGGGAAATCCATTTTCTTCTGTGTTAGGAGGGCCAGAACCAGTCTTGTTTAAACAAGAGTTAAGGAGAGTGGGCTGTTGGCATGAATAGATCGTTGTTGTTTTACAAACCCAATGAATACTTTTGGTGTGAAATTTTTCAGTAGGACATAACACTTTCTTGGTGAAGAGCTGTTTGATGCTGGGTAAGGTGTTTGATTTTTGTATTTTCAGGTGGGGACATTGGGTCTACTTGGTCAGACCTGTAGCTATGACTGATTTTGGAGTAATTTTGTGTTATATTGCCATTAACTCATTAGTCTCCAGATTTTAGAAGAAAGTACCCACAGATTGAGGCTATAAAACATGTGTAACTATCTGAAAAGCTGTGTATTTTGGTTGTATTTTTTCAGTGGTCTGACACTCTTTTAGTCATGTTTTTGAACATTTAACTCTGTCTCATGAGGCAAGCATTTTGGCAGAATTTATTTATGCAGCCTCAGCAAAGGTGCTGCAACAAGTTGTTAAAATATTTGTGGTGTTTTGGTTTGGAAGGTTTTTTTGTTCATTCTGGTTATGTTGATGAGAGATCTCATATACCTGATGAGAGATCTTGCTAGTTAATATTTTTGTATAGATGTGCCTGTTGCTATTTTAATGCTCATTATGCTGAAATTTTATATTTGAAGTTTGAATTATGGGGCTGGCAAACTACTTTTGGGTTGGATTTGTGTGATTTGTTGGAACCTCACTGTATGTGAAGTTGTAAAATTTCTGGGAATAGATGTTCAGTTCTCATAGGAACTACAAGTACATATTGACATCTTAAAATGTGGCATTTTCTTCTTCTCTTTTTCATTGTTTAGATTCAATTCTATAAATGTTTTTTTTTCTGCTTTTGTAATCTTTTGTTGTTGTTAATTTCTTAATTTCTTAATGTAATTGGATGTTGTGCTACTTCTAAATGCTTGAATCTCTGACAAATCACAAAACGTTTAATCCTTAACCAACTTGTTGCTTGTGTTTAAAATATGATCTAAGAGAACCATAGTCAGAAATAATCAGAAGAACCTGTTTTGTAGCATGTTCTTGTGGCTGATTCATGACACATTCTGCTGTAGAGACTTCGTAGTGAGGTAGAACTTGTCACAGTTTGTTTTCTTTACAGTTGTTTTCTTTAAATAGATCTAGACTAGGTGTCATTACTGAGATATTATAGTTAATAAATGTTGCAGTAAATTATGATACAGAATAATTACTTCTGGACTTCAAAGTATTACTTGTTAATACACATGATCTCTGTGTAGGTCCTTTCCAAATCCTCTCCACCAACTGGCAACAGAAGCAGAACATCTTCATTTACAGATCAGAATGATGAAGGCACTTTAACACCAGACAAAGAGGTCAGTTGAGAACTGTTTTGCTCTGTTTTTCTACTTAAAAAACCCCTAACTTTGTGTCCTTAATTACATCTTTTTTTATTCCTCAATCTCACTATTTTCTGTGCATTTATACCTGTTAATAGTCTAATTTTTAGCATAAGTACTGAAGTGTTTAATATTAATAAAACAGACCTTTAAGCTGTAGTGATTAACTCCAGATTAGGAAACTTATTAAGTCTTCAGGTCTTAAAAATCTTACCCCTGAATTGAACTCAGTGAGGTGGTGGGACAGAAGTCACATTTGGAGAGATCTGCTTTGGTTTTTGTGCCTCTTTTGGTTGAAAAGTTACGTGAATCCTTCCCCTCACATGAACCCCCAACCAACCCCCTGTCATGTTCCACAAAAACATAACAGCACAACCAAACTGAGTCTAAATTATTAGTCATAAAGTATCATTTCAATCACTTTCAGGGTGATGGTTAGCCCTGGCTTGCAAAATAAAGCAAACAGAGAAGATAATCTGCACTCACCTTTTTTTCAAATAGAGTACTATGGCTCTTTTGAAGTGTCTTGATTAAAAAACCCAACAAATATAAACAAATTAAAAAACCCACTGACTTGGTGAGCATGGAAATAGGCTGGTAGCATAAAGCAGGATGATTGTGTGAATTGTTTGAATTTTTTCAGAGGATATATTGAGTTCCTATTCAGGAAATTCAGTTGCTGGATTTTACCATGAAAAGTGATGTGTTTTCTTGTGGTGGGACAATCCACTTTAATTTTTAACACCATGTTTTCTTCAGGAGATAATCAACTGTTCCTGAAATTTGTATTAGATTCTGTTATGAATGCTGCCAGTGATTGTAGCTGGGCAGTTTGCTTCCTGCAGTAAAAGAAATGAATGGAAAATACGTTATGATTTTGGTTTGTATTTACAAAATGCTGTATTTAGTTTTCATACATATATATGTGTGTGTGTGTGTGTGTGTGTGTATACATATGTCTGTCTGGAATGACTCCCTTCTGTCCCTGGAGAGGGCTTTTCTGTTAACTGATGCTCCAGATGTCAGCAAGGAGTGTCACCAAGGCTAAATTACTGTTTTTCAGTAATTTCTGTTCTTAGTGGAGTGTAGATAAGTAGCATTTTACCACTGTGGCCTGGAAGGAGGGAGCTGGTGCTAAGAGTTGGTTACACTGATGACCAGTGGAAGCATAAAAGATTTTGTGCCTTTTAAAAATTTATTTTATTATGTGTCTCCACTATATAATGTGCAGGAGGTTAAAGAACAGATGTGGCAAAGGTTTTCAGGCTTTTTAAGCAGCAAAAGCTCAGTCGAATATGGGGTGTGGAAGCCACGAGACAGAGATGTTCCCCTCTGTAACTGATTCATGGGGTTTTATCTGTCATTCACTTGGTGCTGCCTCTGCAAGTAGAAGAAATAGTCCTTTCTTTTTCAGTGGGAAATAAAGGGAAGGATGCAATGGTAACACTCCTCATCCTTTTATTGCACTAATGCCAACTGTTTTTCTGCTCAAAACCTGTAACTTACTAATTGATTGAAAGGCAGAATACTTTTCTTTAACTTGTGCTTGTTTTTGAAGGTGCTTTATTCCAGATCAGAAAAAGGTATGTGATCCTGCAGGCTTATCTTCCTTTTCAGTTTAATCACTTGATTTAGTTACAAATTACAGTTCTCTTCACATTTTGAGTAACATATTTAAAACATAAATACATTTCCAGATTTTATTGGTTGCTACTGACATGCCACCTGTCTGTGTGAGGCTTTCTGAAGTGTTTGTCATTTCTGTGGAGAACTACATTTACTTTATTAGATATGTGTTGTCCTCAGCAAACAAATTTTCAGGCTGCTTTTACAAACAGGAGAAGCAAAGGATTCCCCAGAGAACATGCCAGGTTACATTGCAAGAACATTAATTCTAAATGCAGTGGTTAGACTGGAATGATCAGAGAGGCAGAAGGAGAATAAGATTAAGATAGGAACCAGAGTACTAAAATACCCTCAAATTTACAATTATCCTTGGACTGAGGCTGCTGCCATGACAGTTTTCCTCATGAAACATATCCTTAAACAGAAATTCAGGAAGTACTAAGGTGCTAAGGGATGAAAACCTCACACTTGTTTTGTAAGGACTGGTTTTGCATCAAATGGGAAATATTACTAAAAATAAGTTTAAATTATTAAGACCTGAGATTTCATTTCTCCAAATATTTCTCATAAATGTTGACAGTATGATTAAAATCAAATCTTCTTTGAAATTTGTTTGTTGGATTAGATTTTGGTAAAATTCAGTTCAGGAGCACTATTCCTGCACTTAAAAAGGATGCAGATACTGTATCCTGTCTCTGAAAATATATGCCTTCATTGTATAGAATCACAGAATCATAGAATGGATTAGGTTGGAAAAGGCCTCCGAGATCATCAAGTCCAACCCTTGGTCCAGCTCCAGTCCCTTTACCAGATCATGGCACTCAGTGCCACGGCCAAGCTCACCTTAAAAACCTCCAGGGATGGTGAATCCACCCCCTCTCTGGGCAGCCCATTCCAATGCCTGAGCACTCTCTCTGGAAAGGAATTTTTTCTGCTCTCCAACTTCAATTTCCCCTGGCAGAGCTTGAGCCCGTGCCCCCTTGTCTTATTGCTGAGTGCCTGGGAGAAGAGACCAACCCCCACCTGGCTAGAACTTCCCTTCAGGTAGTTCTAGACAGTGCTGAGGTCACCTCGGAGCCTCCTCTTCTCCAGGCTAAACAGCCCCAGCTCCCTCAGCCTCTCCTCACACCACTTGTGCTCCAGTCCCTTCTCCAGCCTCGTTGCTCTTCTCTGGCCCTGCTCCAGCCCCTCAATCTCTTTCCTGAACTGAGGGGCCCAGAACTGAACACAACACTCAAGGTGTGGCCTCCCCAAGGCAGAGTCCAGGGGAAGGGTCACTGCCCTGGGTCTGCTGGCCATGCTATCTTTGATCCAAACCAGAATCCCATTGGCCTTCTTGGCCACCTGGGCGCACTCTTGGCTCCTGTTGAGCTTCCTGTCCCTCAGTCCCCCCATTTCCCTTTCTGCCTGTCTGCTCTCCAGCCACTCTGTGCCCAGCCTGGAGCGCTGCAGGGGGTTGTTGTGGCCAAAGTGGAGGACCCGGCACTTGGCCTTGTTGAACTTCATCCCATTGGAATCCCATTGGAATATGGATGTGTTGTCTTTGGTAGGGCAGTTTTTTGCAATGTTCTGATTTGACCAGGCAGTTGTTTTATGCGGAGATGCCAATGGCAGTGCCATTACAGCGTTGGATAACGTTTAGTACAATGAAAATACTTGGTTGAAGAGAATCTTATGCTAAAACATTCTTGCTAACCCTTTTAGTTCTGAAAGTGCTAAGCAAAATTAGTGTTTCATTGTTGTCTTGTATGTTTTCTCTCCTCCCTCTGGGCTGTGTTTTTGTATGTCTTTAATAGATCATGGTTTGGGATTTTTACTCCTGTAATACCAAAGTTGCAAGTATTGCATGTGGAATCTTTGGTTTATACTCAGAATGTTTTTATAATAAAAACAATTTCATATTGAATTTCAGTTGTAAATGACAGCATTAGTGTGACCAAAGAATTACAACAAAACATACATGCAAACATTCTTGCTTTATATTCTACAATGATAGGATTTTTTTTTCAAAACTCTGATATATTATTAGTTTAAAATAAATCTACAACTTGTATGCTCCATTCGTAGAATACGAGGTAGATTTCTTCTTCACACCAACTTTATTCTTCAGCTTGTGTTTGTCTATCTGGTTTTTATTCTGTTACTGCAAGTAGTTCATATTTACAGTGTGAGGTAGAATCACAGAATCATAGAATGGATTGGGTTGGAAAAGACCTCTGAGATCATCAAGTCCAACCCTTGGTCCAGCTCCAGTCCCTTTATCAGATCATGGCACTCAGTGCCACGGCCAAGCTCAGTTTAAAAACCTCCAGGGATGGGGAATCCACCCCCTCTCTGGGCAGCCCATTCCAATGCCTGAGCACTCTCTCTGCAAAGAGTTTTTTTCTGATCTCCAGCTTCAATTTGCCCTGTCAGAGCTTGAGCCCGTGCCCCCTTGTCCTATTGCTGAGTGCCTGGGAGGTAAAAGCGGGTATTGGTACTTCCACAGAACTTCTTCAGACAATTTGTACATCAGAGGCTTTCTGAGTTGGTGTGGAGCCATTTGGAACAGCCCTAGATGATTAAAATGTCCCTAATTAGTGCTTCCAGTCTTTTCTAGGGAAGAATAGTGTTTGTTTTTCAAACTGGTACTGTGTCCACTCTTGAACAGAATTAGAGGTGAAATGTATCGATCATATTCACTGTAGTGGCAGTTCACACTTTCTGTTCTGTTACAGTTTAAAGTCAGTCACACCTGCAGAGGATAACAAAGCTGGTTTGGTGTCAGCTCAGAGCAAACAGCTGAGATTTTCTGAGCATGACCCACCAGTCCTGTATCCAAATATCCCTCACATCCTCTGGAGTGTTCTGGAAGTGACAGCAGAGCACAATATAAATAGCTCTTCTTACAGCTAAAGAAAAACTGGCCAAGGTACTTTTCAGTCTCACTTTAGTGCTATAAAATGACTTTAAAAGGATTCTTAAATTAATTGAAATATTTTTATAGCATTGGCTAATAATAAAGCACAGTAAGTCAAGCTGAAATAAGATTCTTTCAGGACTTTTGTTAATCCTTCATCTTTCCTGTATTCACTTAATTTGAAGAACTTTTAAACAGATGTTACCATGCAAAGATGGTAGCAGTAAAGATATACCTATATTTTTTTCATTTCTGACATGAAAATTTGAGACTAATTTCTGTAGGCTGTGTAATCTAGTTTGTATCTAAACTTGGATTTTACAAGTCCTGGTTCTTACACCAACATGTTTAGATTGCTCATCAGAATGAAAAGCAAACCCGAAAAGGCCTGGTATTTGATTTCTGTACAGCCTCTTTCTGAAAATGCAGCTCTGCTCCCTGGGGTTCTGGGGCTTTTTTTAATTGCAGGGGGAAACCTTGAACTTTCAGCTCTTCAGCTTTTCCTATTTCCTGATCACAGCAAGGATGAGGCATAAAATAATATGTTGCAACTTGCACAAACCTTTTGTAAATAAGTATTTTGTCAATAGGAAAATTACTGAATTACTCACAACTTTTTTTCCTGGCATTCCCCAGCTTGGACAAATAACCAGATTTATTTATTTATTTATCTATTTAGTTTACTTTGGGGAATGATTTGCTTGTCAGTAAGAGTTGCAACTCTAAACTTTTAGCTGGTAGCTGAGATGTGCCAGCTCCTTGAACTATGTGAGCAAATACTGGCTTGTCTCTTAGGCAAGTTTTGTAGTCTGATCCCTTCCCCCTGTCTTCCTTTTGTATATAACACAGCAAAACTGTCCATGTACAACTGTAGAAGCTTTTAAGTTTTAATATATTGCAAATAACACATATACCTTAATGCACTTTGCTAACAAAATGCATGATTTTCCAAATTTGCTTGGTAACAGATTAATGTGCAATTTGGAACTACTGATTCTCTTCTTTTTCTGAAAGAGAACAATTATTACCCTTGGCCACAAACATATTTTATTTATACAACGTGCATAGCATTTGATCACTGCTGTGTCCAGAGCAATGAGACTTGGGTCAAAATCCCTGTTAAGTTCTGGTTTTTCTTCCACAGCATGTTAAGGAAGCCCTTTGATTTAGGGATCACATGTACTTTGGCCTTTGCTCCCCACTCATCAGAATGACAGCAAAGAAAGATTTGAACGTGGAAGTTCTTCAGAGGGAGGAGGAATAGTGAAAACAATCAGGACACAGTGGTTTCAGGAGTTCAGAAAGGCCACACTCTTCCCAATGCCCCCACGATCCTCTTGGCCCTTTTGACTGCAGGGGCACTCTGCCTACTCATGGTCAGCTTCTTATCCACCAAGAGTCTGATAAATTCAACTTGTGGTATTTCTGCAAAATAGTCTTCTAGTAGTTTAAAAAAAAAGTAAGGAATTTTTTAAATATACTTGGATTTCTAATGTATAAGAGCTCTAGATCATAAACAGTCAAAAACAGGCAATTTATATTTATGTAACTGAAATACTGATAGAATTTTTAGAGCAGTGAGTTGTTTATGAATAACTGAGAGAGAATCATAGAATGGATTGGGCTGGAAAAGACCTCCAAGACCATCAAGTCCAACCCTTGGTCCAACTCCAGTCCATTTACCAGATCATGGCACTCAGTGCCACGGCCAAGCTCAGGTTAAAAACCTCCAGGGATGGGGAATCCACCCCCTCTCTGGGCAGCCCATTCCAATGCCTGAGCACTCTCTCTGCAAAGGATTTTTTCTGCTCTCCATCTTCAATTTGCCCTGTCAGAGCTTGAGCCCGTGCCCCCTTGTCCTATTGCTGAGTGGTATATGAAGATAACTCATCCACAGAAGTTTAAAAAAGATTACAACATCAGTGCCTGAAACATTGCCTTTATCTTTGGCCAAACTAGGATCTGTCTTTTAAATTGTGCTGCTTCTTTACTTGTAAATGACAAAAACTGTGTTTTGGCTGTTCTGAAATGATCTAATACATTTTTCTCTGGTTATGTCCTGCCTTTATCAACATCTCTTGTCTCATAAACTGCTGTATTGTTTTATTATGTTTTTAATAGCATGGAAGACTTGAGTAAAAGTGTGCAGTGTTCATTATTGCTTGATTTATTTTGATTTTCCTCCCTTTTGCATTGGATGGCAGCTGTTAGCCGGGATGATAGCAGAGCCTGCTTTTCTCTCTGAGTATACTATCTTTGCTTTGGATCCCACCCAGCCACCAAAGCCACAGAGGGACGGTGTGGTGAGTCCTCCCACCCCTCTTAGTGATGCCTTTAGGACAGGAGGAAAGTAATGTACTAGAATGCAAACCTAGTGCTGCTCGTGGCTTGTTCTCACAGAGACATCTCTCTTAACTACCTTGTTGCTAACCCTGCACTAAATTTCAGAGGTAGTACCTGGTAGCTCCTGGCTGGTGTGATGTGAATTTATCGTGACATAAAAAGATTAACATGTTTTCTCTCATACAGGTAACCACACTCTACACAGCTTTTAAGTAATTGTTGCACAAGTTTGTATGTTTGTTGCATAGAATCTTCCACTTCATATTTGTGTATGCCTGTATGTATTTCAAGAGAGATGGGTAGGTTAAACATTGGGGTGGGATTGGTTTTGCATAAAAATTAAATGCTTTTTGCTGTGTGAAGTGAAAGATAGTGTGTCATTTACTACTAATGGTAGCAGGAAATAAGTATTTCACATAGACATTGAAATTAATCTACATCTAGTTGGTAACCTGGCGGCTATTATTGTGAGGATAACTAGTCTTTTTTACAATCACAGAATCTCAGACTATTCTGAGTTGGAAGGGACCCACAACGATCATCGAGTCCAACTCTTAAGTCAATGGCAATTGGTTTTTATTTTAATTGTATATTTCTTTGCCTGGAAATGTTTTTATCATATGTAAGTGGAGAAGCTCAGTGAGAAGAGACAAGAAGTGAAGAAAAAGAAGCAGGCATAGGGAGGAAAGCAGAATTCTGCTTTTTAGAGCTTTGTGTGTGCCTGTGTCATTACTGTCACAGACCTGGAATGGCATCTTTCACATCCTTCAGAGGCGTGGCATGGCATTCCTGAGGCCACAGGCAAAGCACAGTAGTTTTTAGAGTCCCAGCTAATCCCTGATGCTTCAGGATTACTTTGATTTTCCAGTTTAGTAAGCGCTTTAGTGCTGGTCATGCAGGGACTGAGAATGAAAAATCACTGAAAGCTCTAACAGGGTAGAGATTTAGCAAGGAGGTGGACATGGCACAACACACCATGTTGGGTTGGACTTGTCTCTCTGAGGCTCAGCAAGTTTGGGCAGAAACGATGATTAATGATTAAAATGGTGATCCATGGAGAGTCTTAATTTGTTGCAAATGGTTGTGTTTTTTAGAGCATGCCCTTAAAACACGGATTCATAGAATCATAGAATGGATTGGGTTGGAAAAGACCTCCGAGATCATCAAGTCCAACCCTTGGTCCAACTCCAGTCCTTTTACCAGATCATGGCACTCAGTGCCACGGCCAAGCTCAGGTTAAAAACCTCCAGGAATGGGGAATCCACCCCCTCTCTGGGCAACCCATTCCAATGCCTGAGCACTCTCTCTGCAAAGAATTTTTTTCTGATCTCCAACTTCGATTTCCCCTGGCAGAGCTTGAGCCCGTGCCCCTTTGTCCTGTTGCTGAGTGCCTGGGGGTCATTACTGGTTCAGTGGTGTTTTCAAGATTGAACCTTTTGATGGGGACCAAGAGGACATGCTGTAAATCTGTGGTTTCAAAATAGTTCCTAAATATTTTTTTTTCAGTTTTAGGTATTTGGACCATACTCAAGGTCTAGCAAGATTCACTGCAAATTTAATTAAGCTTTTTTGGTTTTCACTACACTGCAGAATATCTCCAAACAGTTTCATTTCAAATGATGCATTTGTGTGATTGCTCAAATGTTGATTTTATCGATCTTTTAGTATGTAGTTTTGTGGCATATTTGCTGGCTTGCATATTTATATATCAGACTGTATACATAGCAAATGATTATAATTTGCAAGTTGCTGTTAATATGTACCAATGGTATTAATAATATGTTACCTGTAAAACTGATTTTGTTCTCTGTACTTTTTGAAAACTCTAGACCAATACTTTCACTATAGGAGTTGGGAGAGGGAGAAAACAATTACAGTAGAGAACAGGATGTGTGATTATAAAAACAATTATTAAAAAACACCCTACATTATGCTGGGAAACCTAAACCAAAGATGCAGGAGAGGGAAAGTTTCATCAACACACACAAACACACATTAATTCTGCTAAAACAAACCAGTATTTTGACTGTGTGTATGCAAGTGATATGTGATCTAAGATAGTTAATGTCACAAAAAATTGACTGTAATTGTGGATTTTTTTGGCCTGGATGAAGTTAGTATAAACTCTATACTAGCTAAGCTGCATAGGTTTTGTTGCATGCCAAAAAATGTCACAATATTCTTGGACACAGTGAGTTTTTTTAAAGGAAAATAAAAGGAAAATGAGGGAAGAAAATGTCTACTAAGCTTTCTTTGCTTTCTTCCTCCATAGTTTACAGTTTCTACATTTGTTCACACAGAATAAACAGCATAAAAAGTAGGAAAGTTTTTAAATTGGTGACATTAGTTTTGAAGTTACATTTTTAAGGATCTTTATAAATCCTTAAATGGCAGCTTTTTAAGGATCTTCACAGAAAGGAATAGCATCCATGGGTTTTATATTCTATGAAATAGAATATAGAATTTAATGAAACTGCTTAATCTTGTGTTTTAAAATGGAAGTTAAATATTAAATTATTGTTATGAATTACATGTGCAACCCCTCCATAGTTTGCTTTAATTCCTTTTTATGTGTATCAGAATATATGATTTTGGAAAGAAGCATATGTAGTGAGTTTTTAATTTTGGTAAAGCATTTTTCTTTCTCTGTTGTTGTAAATTGTAAAGCAGAAGATAATTTTTTATTTGAAATACCTTATTATTAACTTTCCAGTTAGGAAACAAAAAAGAACAGGGAAGAGAACTGAGAATAAAATGTGGAAGTGCTGTAGTTTAAATCCAGTAGGAGCTGTTAATCCACTTGGAATAAATCCACTGCCATGGGATAGTGTTCTGAAGCAGAAGGCAGATTTTGTTCAAGCCACGTGAAGTGCAGTTTCCAAATCCAGACTTCTTGTATGGCTGGTTATTGATAATTTCATTTTCTCTGTGTCTGGGTGACTACTCAGTTCGCTGCTTTCCTTAACTACCTGGATTTCTCTTTGTTCTGTGGTAGTTTTGTACTTCCTTAAGACCTTTTTGCAGCCCTTTTACCCTGTATCATTCCTCTGCCACATTGACGTTTAGGTATGTGCTTATCTGTCTCTCCAGAGCAGAAGCTGGGAATGTGATCATGTAGCAGATACATTAAAGGGGGATTATGACTGAGATTTCAGTTGTATGTACACCTCACGTTTTTCAATTTGCGTGTAACTTTCAGGGGTCAGCTTGATTTAAAATAAAGAGATATGCTGCTCTTAGGTGGATTTACCCATTATTTGTTTGATATGCCTCAGTGTTTTGCATCTCTTGGAAAAATTCATGTCCAAGATGGTTTCTAGCATGTTTTGCTTATTCAGTTGGACTGAGTTTAAACAGCATAAAACCATCTGGATTTTTGTAGTTTAGAATCACAGAATAACCTGAGTTCGAAGGAACCCACAAGAATCACCAAAGTCCAACTGCTGGCCCTGAACAGGAGCCCCAAGAATCACACCCTGTGCCTGAGAGTGTTGTCCAAGCATGTCTTGAACTGGTGCCGTGCCCACTGCCTTGGGGAGCCTGATCATCCTCTGGGTGAAGAGCCTTTTCTATGTCCAGCTTAAACTTCCCGTGACAGCGCTTCATGCTGTTCCTTTGGGCCCTGTCACTGGTCACCAGGGACATCAGTGCCTGCCCCTCCTCTGCCCCTCCTGAGGAAGTTGTCCCTGCAATGAGGTCTCCCCTCAGTTTCCTCTTCTCCAGCTGAGCACACCAAGTGCCCTCAGTGCCCTCACTCACTGCCCCTCCAGGCCCTTCCCCATCTTCACTGCCCTCCTTTGGACACCCTCCAATGGCTCAATCTCCTCCTTCCATTGTGTCCCCCCCAAACTGCCACCCCATTGCAGGTGAGGCCGCCCCAGTGCAGAGCAGAGCGGGACAATCCCCTCCCTGGCCCAGCTGGCCATGCTGGGCCTGATGCCCCCCAGGATGGGACAGGGATGTCCCTCCTGGCTCCAAGGCACTGCTGACTTGTGGCCAACTAGCCATGACCAGGACCCCCAGGTGCCTTTCTGCAGAGCTGCTCTCCAGCCTCTATTCCCCCAGTCTGTCTGTACTTCCAGGGTTGCCCCATCCCAGGGGCAGAATCCAGCACTTTCCCTTGTTGAACTTCCATGGTTGGTGATTTCCAGCCCTCTGATCTGTCCAGGTCTCTCTGCAGGGCCTCCCTGCCCTTGAGGGACTCAACAGCTCCTCCCAATTTAGTATCATCGTTAGACTTACTAAGTGTACTTAAAAGTCCTGCATCCAAGTCATTGATGAAGCTGTTGAAGAGCACAGGGCCAGGGATGGAGCCCTGTGGAACCCACTAGTGACAGGTCACCAGGGTGATGTCACCCCAGTCACTGCCACCCTCTGTGCCCGACCCATGAGCCGATTGCTCACCCACCACATGGTGTGTTTATCCAGCTGTGGGCTGGGCAGTTTGTCCAGAGGGATCCTGGGAGAGACAGGATCAAAAGCTTTACTGAAATCCAAAAAGTTTATAACAAGTGGTTTTCCTTGGTCAGCTCTGTGGATAATCTTGTCATAAGAGGAAATCAGGTCTGACAAGCGGGAGTTTCCCCTTGTGAACCTGTACTGACTGTGACCAATGACTGCATTATCTTTCAGGTGTTTTTCAGTAACTAACAGAAAAATCTCCATAATTTTACCTGTGAAACTAATAGGCCTGTAGTTTCCAGGGTCATCTTGCCTGAAAATCTGGATATTATCCAGTTTCCAATCAACTGGGACTTGGTTAGAAAACACCTGGACACCAGACATAGGAAAAGCAAGATAGACGGAGTAGCAACAGGAATGTTTGAACTATGTAAAAAAACCCCTCCAAAACAAAAGAACTGAAACAACAAAGAAACAAGCAAACAAATGAAAAAACAAACCATAAACTGAAAGCTGTTGTTTTCTGCTGTGTTTGTTTAGTTGTTTTGGGGGGGGGGGGGGTGTTATGTGTGTGTGTGTTTTGTTTTTCTTTGGAAATGCAGAGGAATATACACATGAAGTTTTGTGCAGTTTGTTTTTTTGAAAGTCTGATTTTCGTCCTGTGTTTGTTTGGAGTTTTAAACAGCTTGTTACCAGCACTCTTTTTCCAGGTAGTTTCCACCCCTCACCAGTGCACTTAAAGAGAAAAAGAGAGTATTACAGCCAACTCATGGAAGCTGTAAACACTAGTCATCAATCAGATTTTTTCCTGCTATCATTTTGCCTTTTTGGTGTTTCTTTGATTTGTGCATAAATGTTATATAAATAATCGCTCTGAATAACCTAATTGGAGATGTCAGCATTTGCAGATGTCTCATACTAATCCGTGCACATTTAGCTGCTTTGTAGTTCTGTGTATTGCAGCAATCTGTTCTGAATTTAACAAACTAGTTTGTTTGCATGAAGACATCTTAATAAACATTCTAAAGAAAATACTAAAACCATAGACAAGGTAAAATCACAGATGCTGTTTCAAGGAATAAGTGAATACAGTCCTTGTGGTCTGTTCCTTCTAACCATTGTTTTTCCTACTGTAGAACTTAATTAAACAAAAACTTCCCGGACCCACAGAAAATAATGGAAGCGAACCAGCCTCCCCACAGGTACGTGGAGGGTCTGGGGGGGTTTGTTTCCTCCTTCCCTGCAGTGTTGTCTCTGTGTTACATTGGCTTAAGTGCCAGGAGTAAGGATGATAAGTCCTTTCCTGTCAGGATAGTAGGATATTTTGTTTGTGTGTAATCTGATTAGCTGGTATTAAGTGTTGTCACTGATGTGGGGAGCTTTTTTTTTTTTCCTAAGGGCAGGTTAGCAGACTGCACTGCTGTCACAGCATACGGAGCATTAACATCACTTTCAAAAGTGGAGGGTGTTTTGTGTGGCTGGAAAGTTAATTTCTGGCTGAAGGAAAAGAACTGATAGGCTTAAAAATACTGTTACTAATGGTAAAAAAGGTGTAGGTTGCTCTTTAATATGTATCAGGGAAAACTTTAGCTTGCTGAAATGGAATTAGCTGTGGCTCCTGGCACGTGCATCCCAGCGTTTGATTGTAGCAGCAACGTTGTGCAGTAACTTCCAAATGCTTTCTGTAATACCAGCAGTGTATGCTACCATAGCACAGAACCTTTTGGTTTAAAGCAAAGTACTGCAGCTGCATAAATCAATAATTTCATTTTATGGAAAAATCAGAAAGCCATTTAAAGTGAAAATAAGAAGAGGGTTGTTCAGGATGGCATGCTAGAACTATCGTACCAGAATTTTACAATAAATTTGTTCGTGATTGGAAAATATCTTTTTGTCGTTGAGATAAATACTGTCTTCTGTGTAATACACGAAGAAGTGAGGCAGTTATGTTTTTTAAGTTTGAGACAATAGTGGATGCAGCTATTTATATTAGTTACATATTCCTGTGGTGTAAAGGAGAGCCCTCTGGACTCTGAATCCCAAGGTCCTGAGTTCGAGTCTCAGTGGGACCGTCCCCTGGCAGTTCAAGCCTCCCTGCCATCCCATCCCATCACATCTCGGATGCTCAGCAGGGTCAGCCCTGGTCAGTACCTGGTGCTGTGACAGTCCCGAGGACTTCACTGTCACTGTCCAAGCTCGCTCGGCCGTGGCAGATGGACCTCAGGACTTAAACAGTGGGGCCAGTTCTGCATACGCTGTGCCTCACCTAAAACATCCACTGCAGAGGCTGGAAGGGCACACCCACATGGGGAGAGCCCTTCCCAAATCTTCATTTGAGAAGTCTGGCCATACATACGGAAATACATTCTTTTAAAGTTTAAATCAGAGCTGTAGTTTATTGGATTTAATTGAAGTTGGAAATTGCCCACGTCTGGTTGTTGTATGCTTGATTTTTTGCACAAGGAGATGATTCTTTTGAGGGAGGGGAACTGTTTGTTGTCGTGCATGTGTTAGGCAGTTCATTCCTTTGCCCAGATAAGGTGCCTCTTTTCTGGGCTTTAGTGTGTTTGTCTAAAAGCAGTGTAAGAGTAATTACTTGCTTTGAATTTTTGCAGCAAAGTGACACTCAATCGTTTGCCCAGAGGCTCCAGCTCCGAGTTCCCTCCATGGAGTCTTTGTTCCGAAGCCCAGTCAGGGAGACCCTGTTCCGCTCTTCTTCTAAGGAGTCCCTAATCCGAAGTTCCTCAAGAGACTCACTGAATCGACTGGATTTGGATGCCCTCAGTCCCACCTTTGACTCACCTTCTGACATTGAAAGTGAAACGGAGGAGCCTCCTGGAAACATGGACAGCCTGAGCAAGGAGCAGTTGCTGCAGCGACTGCGCAGAATGGAGCGCAGTTTGGGCAACTATAGGGGAAAATACTCAGAGGTAGGCAATGCTGAGACTGGTTTAGGTGGGCAGAGATGGGTAAAAGATGAGGCTAACAGATACTGCAGGAATGGATAATCTTTGTTTTCCTATTCGGAGCACGTGGTTCAATTTACAGCTAACATGGAAGTTAAATAATATTCTGAGTCCAGTTATTTTTGGCCTGGAGAGGTCAAGTGTTTTTCTGGTAATAAAATGTGGAAATCCTTTTCTTCTCTTGTTTGTAAATAACTTCCTCATGTCAGCAGTAGAGGTTAATTAGTGGTTAGTCACAAAAAAAGTAAGCCTGTTTAGGTTTCAGGTGTAAGCCTGTGGCAGGGGGTGGTGGAGTTCAGTACAGAGCTGAGTGTATCCAGTGCTCACCCAACAGCAAACTTATTTCTGTTCTGAAACTTGTTCTTGAAGTGCACAGTGAATGTTCTGTGCATGTGCAATAGGCAAGCATTTTGTTTTCAAGAAATAAGTTCGGTTCTCCATAATTTCCAGGTATTCCCTGGAAGGAATTAATTCAAGGACCATTTTTTTGCTATTTTAGCACCAATGATGTAAGGAGTTTTACTCATCATTTCCCAAATTATCGGGAAAAGTAAAGCTATCTGAGTGATGGTGGTGTTTTGGGATTTTTTTGTTGTTGTTGTTTTGTTTGTTATTTTTTGAAGTGTGTGTGTGTTGTATTTAAAACTAGGTATTTGCTCTGATTTATTACAGTTCTTGAAATGTTTGCTGCCCTGTGCAGACTTCTGTCTACTAGTGTCAAAATCCCTGGCATCTAAAATATGTGTACAGCAATTGAAGTATTCAGCATATGCCTAAAAAACCAGTTGTCTGCCGTTTATTTTTAATAGATTTTTTTTAAGTTTATGTAAAACAATAGTTGCTAAAATGAAAATTCTTCGTTTTGTGGGTTTGTTTTCATGTTTGGGATTTTTTAAATTTTTTTTATTAGTGTAGTCTGTTAATAAGTCTTAATTTTCTCTATGAAAAAAGCTTGATTTTTTTCTGTTTTTTTAGTTCAACTGGAAGGAATTGTTTTGCTGGAGCTTGAAAGAAAGTAGTTTCAATATATAATGAGTAATTAAGAGATAAATATTTTTTCTTCTAACGTCAAATAGAAAGTTAGCATCTCAAAAATATGGTA
Organism: Sakesphorus luctuosus; assembly: GCA_013396695.1. Lineage (NCBI taxonomy): Eukaryota > Metazoa > Chordata > Aves > Passeriformes > Thamnophilidae > Sakesphorus > Sakesphorus luctuosus. Next base: position 117,600 of record VWZD01009619.1, read on the forward strand.
GGGGAAACCATCCATAGCAGTTTTAGTTTTCTCTTTAAGTGTAACTTAAATATGACTGAAATGAAAAGTAATCTTGAAAATCTTAATTTATTTAAAATAAGAATTTGAAGATATGTTTTGACTTACTGATTGCTGGTTTGGGTGTTTTGGATGTGTTTTCCTTTAATTTTTCATCAATTTGAAAACAGAATATTCTACTTCCAGGTGCCATTATGCTACTTCAGATTTGGCAATTGCATTCAAATTTTGAATGAAACTAAATTGTGCAGTTACTTGTTAAGCCCTTTGTCAGCTTACAATGAGAAATTCTCACTTTCAGTCTGTTTTTGTCTGCTGGGTATATGCAAAGCACATGGGATGAGAACATTACACAGACCTTTTTTTACTAAATTTGTTAATGTATTTTTGATGCAAACTCTTTGTAAAATTACTTTTGCTTAAACATCCTGGGAGCTTACAAATGGACATCTCTGAGGGGTGGCTGTCTGGAATGTGACCTCCTGATACTGTTGGGTTTTGGTCCCAGGTATTGAATTATGATATGTCTTCTCAGCAAAGGGAAAACTGTGCATGAATGCTGAGTAACATCATTGGTTTGTCATATAGTCTTTGGAGATATTTTATAGATAGAAAAAGGAAACACTGGAAAATACGACCCTGAGCTGAGCTCAGTTGGTTAAAACTTGGTTGTAATAACGCCAAGGTCGTGGGTTCAATCCCCTGTGTGGGCCATTGACTTAAGAGTTGGACTCAGTGATCCTTGTGAGTCCCTTCCAACTCAGAATAGTCTGTGATTCTGTCTGTGATATAAAGACATTTCTGTCAACAGAGTGTTCTCAAGTGAAGTGAGGAGTTTGAAAGTACAGGTAGTGATACAAGTAAGGAAGTTACTTCACCAGCTCTAAGTGACTGCATTGTCATCATTGTACCCAATTTCTGTATTTTAGCTGGTGTCTGCTTATCAAGTGGTCCAGAGGGAAAAGAAGAAGCTACAGGTGGGCATTACATTTCATCCTCTCTTAGCTGAATGCTTTTTTGAATCTTAAAATGTGTAGTGCAAATACAGATTTATTTTTTTGTGCATTGTGTGTGTGAGTATAATACAAGACTCTTTATTAGCTAGGATTTCTAAGGAAGCCAAGCTAATATTGATTTGTCAAAATAACTGTGAATTCAGGTGAATTCAGGTGATAGAGTGCAAACCCACAATTGGTATTATTTATCATAATAGTTGCACATCAAGCATTACTTGAAAGAGAAATACAAATCATTACATCTTCTGCTGAAATACAATTCTGTGAATTTCTTTATATGTTTCAAAGTTACATTTGATACCCCTGATCTTTATATTTCCGTTTTCTTAAGGGCATTCTGAGTCAAAGTCAGGATAAAGCACTTCGCAGAATTGGAGAACTGAGAGAGGTAATCATTTCCTTTACTTTTTGCATGATTACTTTATAGCAAACCTGCATAGGATCTTTTAGTGGCTAGCTTTTGATTTTTTTTTTGTTCACTTCACGAACTATTTTCTTTTATAGAGCATGGGTTTTTTACTGCTTGTTTTCTTTTTTTTCATATGGGGTTACTCCTCTGGCTTGTTTTCCATTCAGCAGCCCATTACCACACTCCTAAGACAGAGCAGTGCATCGCACCAACTGTGCTCTACGTTTTTGTTCATTGTGAAATATGTAGAAGTGTGTGCAGTATTGCTTAGCCCAGGCAATTTGTTGCTTTTCTATTATTGACAAATACTAAAGTTAGGCAAATGCAAGTAGTAGTCACATTTTACTGAAGATTTCACTGACTATCAAAAAAAATTAGGATAACATTTTAAAAAATACTCATCTTTATCTCAGTTGTAGTATTTATATTGTTTCTTGGATTTTAGTATAGTTTGATTTCAATTATAAAGTCAGTTGTGTTGTGTTATTGTCTCTTTAGGTTATAGAGAAATTAAAAGGAGAAGCTTTAATGTATTTAGTATTGAGAATAAACACATTGGATTTATTTAAAGAAGTGTACAGATGATCAGGCAGAACAAATTAAAAGGGCAAATTCACAAAAGCCATATTGTCAGACTATGGTAAAGCAGAATGTGAAGCTGAAGCCATTTGATTGCTGCAAGAGCCAGTGCAGCATCAGGTTTGGAGGTGGGCATGGCCCTCTGTGTCCGTGCTGTCACCAGTGCTGGGGAGCTGGGGACCAGTTTGCCCAAAGCCTCAGGGTCTGTCTTGGAGCACACTCCTGCTTTTGGCCTGGAGGCTGCAGGAGCCTTTAGACCTTGGTGAGGTCTTGCCTTTGCCTGAAGGCAGACTCACTGCAGCAGGTGGGTGTCCTGCCAACAGACAGGGTGGGGGCGAGGGACGGGGCCTGAGCATCCCCCTTGTGTGTCCGTGGGGCTCGTGCCCACCCTGGGGAGCTGTCCCTGCTCTGTGGTCAGGCAGCAGCCAGTCGTTCCGAAGGAGATCACTGGTAGGAGTGATTCAGGTAAGCAGGCTGTGAATTGTGTGTGCCACTGTGTCCCTTTGGGGGCTCTTTCTGCCTCATTGGTGCTGTCTGTTGTAGGGATGCAGCCTGCAATGGTATGGATGATTCTCCTGGTCCTGGAGTTTATTCCATTACTTAGGAGAAAATGTGCTCCCCGCTTTCCCTGACCACGTGGTCCCCGAGAGCCCTTGAGAAGGACACACAGAGAGCCCCTGGAGAGGGAGAAGAACAAAGAGGAAGTTTATTGCTAGTCAGGGGTTTATATGGGCCTTGGAGGGATTCAAAACCCACCAATAGAAAACAAGAGGGCATTTGACTCTGGGCCAATGAGAGTAAGGGAATTTACATTCAATAGGAGAGGGGTTCAGGTAACACGCATGTCACAACCTTCCTCCAGAGCCCTGAGATAACAGGGTATTCAGGGAAGGAGAAGCAAGGACGTTGCAAAAAGACTTTTTACCAGACATTGTGTAAATTCAAACAACATTAAAAACATCAGTTGTTAAAGCATTATCAGTGGCTTGTGTATCTTCCTCACAAATCCATTTCTGGCAGGACTTTCTCCATTCTAGACATTGTGAATCAATTCCTACACCACTGGGGTAGCATTTTGGTTCAGATTTGTGCAGCTGAGAACAGTGGGCTGGAGCCCTGGGTGTCCTGTGCCTGTGTGAGCTGCAGCCTCTGCCTCAGCTAAGCTAAACTGTCCTAAGCTAAACTGCCGCCCCTGAGGAGGGAAAAACTGACAGTATTACTGACAGAAGTGGCTTGTGCCAATGTTGTTTCTTTTCCAGATCACTACAAGGTCAAATGAAAGAAGGTCATTCTCTGTTAAATCCATATCCTCATGCTTCTGTAGGATTAGTTTTCCAGCTTAATGCTACTTGATAAAGCCAGGAAGCCATATGTATACCAGAGTTAAACCTTTTGTTCATGACAAAAAGTTGGACATGTACATTTTTATTTTTCACTTCTGTCATAGTCTTTGTAATTCATATATGTAGATAAGTGATACATACTTTTCTGATTTTTATATATACATTTGTGTATATATATTTATTTGGCATTTAATTTAATTTCATTCTTATAAATCTGGTAGATTTAGAGAATCCTTCAAATCTAACACTGAAATTCTTTTGCATTAATTGATAAACTTCCAAGTGTGTTTTTGCTGGTCTTTTGGAAGCGTTAAGTGTTGCAGCATTAGGTAAAACAGACATGAAAGAAAAAGATCACAAATTATAAGTATCCATTATGGAAGGTAAAATGGTACAAAGGAGTTCATTCATTTATGAAATAAATCCTCAGCAGAAATTAATTTAAAAAATCGTTTTCTTCGTCATACAGGCTGTTTTCCCCATAAATATGTTGAATCAGACAAGTTTCTTCTAAGAGGGCCATGTAAGAATAAACTATCTCCTTTGAGGCCAAGCTGACAGTGTCCAATAGTCCCTAGAAATCAGCGTGTCTTTTGCTTACCTTAATTTTCTTCTATTAGGAGTAATTCCTCAAAAACAGTCTTCAAGCAGTCTTCAGTGTTCTCAGAAAAGGATCAGAAGGGACACTGGGATCTGAAAAGAACCATTTCAGTGTTGGTTCCAGTAAATCTCTTTGGCATTTCTCACACTGATCTGCTTTGCTTTGTTTGGAAGGAGTCGCTTCTAAAGCTCCGAAGCACAAGGCAGGAGTGTGATCAGTAGTTGCTGAGAACCCGAGGCAATTCAGCATTAGGAAGTGGATGAGGCTGGGAAGAGAGGAATGGTTTTTGCAGTGACACCTTCCATCACTGTCCTGGCTAGGCAGGCTCAGCTCACACAGCTCTGGTTCTCAGAGCTGCAATCAGACACAACTAGGGCAGGACACTCACTCTTGGAGGGAAGGGATAGACAGCAAGGGAGCATAAAAACAAGATTTAGAGTTGGAGGAAAGCAGGACAGGAAGCATCTGGTGCCCTCTGTTTTGTCTCTTGATTGCTTTTTCGTCCCTTTTTTCTACCATCCTCTGTCTTTGCCTGGCTAATTGAACTCATGTTTATGTGTGGTGATTGCTTATATACAAGTGATCTTTGCAGAATAACAGTCATAGAAGGATTCTTTTCCTGGATAAATCACTGGGAACATATATATGAATGAAGTAAATATATAAATAAAAAAATCAAAATTCAAGTTTTGGAAAGTATTTAAGGTGCATGCATGAAATGCGTGTTGTTCAGATTCTCTCAATAAGCACCAAATGTGAATTAATTTAAGTACATTTATTTATTATTAGAATGACAATTATTTAAAGAAATTGTAAACTCTGAAAGTATAGGAATTACATAGAAGACACCTCCCTCTGGAAGTATGTTATAAGACTGCCTAGATACCGCTTATGCATTTAGGCAACATCCACAAGTTTCTAAGGGTGTTCAGCCCCACAATTGCACGTAAGTGTCAAGTAAAGCCAAATAGTTAAATTATTTGGCCTTCTCTGCCTTTGTCATTTGAGACACATTTGTGGAACAAAAAGGCCAACTTTTTCCTCTTATACGTGTCATTTGTTATATTAGAATGCCAGCACATTTAATGAGCATAATGAATTTTACATTTCTGCTGCTTATGTTGGCTTAATCTGATAGCTTAGTGAAGAATCTACTGAAGTGCAGCCTTCAGCTTCCAGGAGAAATGTGTGCATGGAAAGTAGTTTTTTGAAATATTATTTGTTAATATTTTGGTAGTTCTTTGAATTCATGTTTCAGTTTTCATTTGAGATGGGTTTATTTGCAGGAGCTCCAGATGGATCAACAAGCTAAGAAACATCTTCAAGAGGAATTTGATGCTTCCTTAGAAGAAAAGGATCAACTTATTAGTGTGCTGCAAACTCAGGTAAGAGACTTTATCCAACAGCTGTTCTTCAAATGTGCTCTTTTTATCTTTTAGCTATGTGTTTAGCTGTATAATGCATATCCTTGTTTTATTATAATTGCTGTGAAGTTGTAAAGCTTCTTGAGAATTTATGATTGTCTAGAAATCAGGTGCATCTTTTTGGTAGAGGATACCTGTGTAAAATCTCACTGATGTTAAAAATAATTGATTGATTTGCACTTAAATATCTTTGTGATGTCTTTGTTATCAAGACATCAATATTAGCAGATGTCTGAGCTAAAATTGCTTTGGTAAAATTTATGTGTTTTGCTCAATTGGTCTTTGCTCATCTACTACTAATGATAGTATTTTTGTTAATTTGAAGCATAATTCTGATTTTTTAAAGTGGTAAAAAAATTCAGACATTTTTTCTACTTGCTGGTATCAATTTTATTTAACTCTGTCTAGCTTTGAAGATTAACACATGATCTGCTTAGAATCCTTAGGATTTTTTTAACAAAAGGAACATTTTGTTTAGGTGTCGTTGCTGAAACAAAGGTTACAGAATGGTCAAATAGGCACTGAATTGCTTGATCAAAATATGCAATCAGAACCACAAGTTCAAAGTCCAACAAAAGAAGTCAGTGCAGAAAATATTGTGGGACCAGGAAGCAATGGTAGGTATTGTGGCTTTTTCAAGAGCTTGAATTTTGGGGAATAAACCTGCTGTTATTTATGATGCAGTAACAATATTTAGTGCCTGTAAAATGCCAGCTCTCAGGCTACACGTTTGCCCAGGCAGTTTACTTTATTTAAACCTCCCAGTAGTTCCCACATGAAACTCTTGAAGACTCCCACAGGGATAAACATGTCATAGTTAGGCTGTATTTTCTAGAAGGAGACAATTATTTTGAAAACAGTGTGGCAGCTAGAGGACAGGATGACCCTTCTGAGATACTAAATTTTCATAAGAATACAATTCAGATATGTCTTTCCTTTGTCAATATTGATAATAACATTGTAATTATTGCTTTGTTGGTAGATGTTGTTACTACCCCCACTTAATATGATTAAGAGATGCTGTCCCCTGTAAGCAGGGACCTATCCCTGGTGTTTAGAGAAGAGACTAGTTGCCAGTCTCTGTCTTTTGTTTGTGAGTTTGGTTTTTTTATTTTTTTGGTTTTGTTTTTTTTCCCACTGGCTTTATCAGTAAGAAGTAAAAGCAAAGATCCATTTTGATATTCCTGCTATTGAATAACCTAAGCATTCCCCACATTGGGAGGTTATTTGAATTAATGGAACTCTCAGAATCATGTATGTTTGTGATTACTGAGCAAGGGACATTATAATGCTCATATATAAGATATGATAAAAGTGTCATTCGTTGGTACTCTTCGTAAAAGGGTAGGGTTCAGACAGAGGTAAATCTGCATCTTGAACTAATATTTGTTCAGCTATGTCTGCTATGATTTTTGTATGTGGAGATGATTTGAAGGGGTAGATGAGAGATGTTCTCATCTAGGCCATGTTTGCTGTAGTGCTTAGTAAACAGTGTAATGATCAGGATTCCAGATGTTTTCCATGCTGGAGTCTGCTTCTGCACTGTAGTATTTAATCCTTACGTTGTGAACTGAAGCTCTGAATTTGTCTGATCCTATTTTCATGCCAAGTACTCTTGCAGCCTCCAGAGCATCAGAGCAGAAACACGTGGTAAAATATTACCCAGATGTGCTGGTTACACAGAGAGATTCAAACTGGAGGAGAGTGGGTTTAGATTCTGTTTTAGGAAAAATCCCTTCACTGTGAAGGTGGTGGGACACTGAAATGGAGAAGCTGTGGATGCCCCATTCCTGGAAGTGTTCAAGGCCATCCTGGATGGAGCATTGAGCAACCTCGTCTAGTGTAAGGTGTCCCTGCCCATGGCAGGGGAGTTGGAACTGGGTAATCTGTAAGGTCCCTTCCAATCCAAATCATTCAGTGATTCTGAGAGTACAGCTCAGAAAGACACTAAGCATAACATTTATCCTGCCAAATTTAGTATTTAGAACTAGCATCATACCCAGCCCTGGGAAAGCAAGAGTCACGCGTACTTGGGTCTTGGGAGATGTCATTTGCTTTGCTTCACATTTTTTCCTGCGTGTGCAGATTCTGTTAGTAGCAGCAGGCAGGTTTATAAATAATGATGAGGTTTTAATTGCATAAAAAACCTTTTTGACCAATAGTTTGCTTTTGAAGTCAATAGAGTAACTTGGGGTTTGTAAATTAATTCGGTGTGAAAAAGTCTGTTTACTGCTCTGTGTGTTTGTAGCACATTTATGGCAGTTACAGGAGGAACTAGGAAGTTTTGCAGACTTGACACAACTTTCTTTAGAGGCCCATGAGTCACCCACACTGTGAATGGTGAATCACAGAATCACACAGTGTTCTGAGTCAGAAGGGACCCCCAAGGATCATCAAGTCCAACTCTTAAGCGAATGGCCCATGAGGAATATAGATCTGCATTTTGGAAGTAGTGTATTTATGGTAATGTTGGTGTGCTGTCTTGTAGAGGGTAATGAAGATTCTGTTAAAGCACTGGAGACTCTGAATCAGAGGGTGAAGCGCCAGGAGAACTTGCTGCAGCGTTGTAAGGAGATGATTCGGTCCCATAAGGAGCGCTGTGCCCAGCTAACCAACGAGAAAGAGGCACTTCAAGAACAGTTAGAAGAGAGGCTTCAGGAGCTGGAAAAAATGAAGGTGTGGAAAATGGTCTAAACTTTATGTATAGCTGTGAAAATACAGTAAGAACAACCAGTATTTCCAAAATTTATTAATAGGGTAGATCATTAAACAAACTGTCCCTGTACTTGTTTGGAGCTACGGATGAACTCACCTGGAATTAACATGTTGAGCAATTACACAAGGGCAGTAGAGTGTGAAACCTTACTGTATGAATAGCAGTCAGAATGGTATCAGGAATAAGTTGTGGGACATTGGGTGAGGAAAAGACTGGCTTAGCACAGAAGACAGAAGGAAGAGGGAAAAGTGGAACAGAGCTAAACCTTTAAGGTGTGGTGAAAGAGGCGTCAGTTATGTAAATTAACAGAAAAAACAGAAAGGCAAGGCAGTGTAGGTCACTATATAGTGTACATAACATAAGTGCAATCCCAAAGCTAATAAATGAATATTTTGCTCAGTTTTCCTTTTAAGGCCATTAATGTTGAGTGTGGAGTAAAAGAAAGGTGATTGATAGTAATGGAGACATGAAAATGTGCTAAGTATAGCTGTACTCAACTTCAGTTGTGGGGATGAGATTCCCATCTCTCTCTTCATTTCTGGTTTGAAAAAGCTCTGAAAGGCTTAAGTATTTTAAGGACCTTTTCCTTATCAAGGCCAGTAATGATAATTTATGTTGCATTGCTGAGATCCTCTTGTGAGCCAAGAGCAGGTGCCTTAGGCATGTTTCTTGTTTTACTGTAGCAGCTCAGACCTCCACGTGTGAAGGCTGTAACAAAGCCTTCAGATACCTGAATTATTGTAGAAGTCACAAGGCACCTACCACGGAGAGATTTAAAAGTAATTGAAAGCTGCCTGCGTCAAGTTCCCTGGATTGTGTTTTGTGTTCTTCCTCCAAGGCATAGTGCGGGGTAAGAGCCAAACCTAAGCTGTTTGTCAACCAACTTCTGGTTGGGGTCTTGTTTCAGGACCTTCACATGGCTGAGAAGACTAAACTGATCACGCAGCTGCGTGACGCCAAGGATTTGATTGAACAGCTAGAGCAGGACAAGGTAAACAGAACTGTAGTTTTTGAGGACGGTATTTTAAAATGCAAAATACCTGGCTTGTTGGTGTTAGAACCTGTTCTTAGTGGTCTGATGGTCTGGTTTATGTTTTAATAAATAATTTAAGTCATCTGAGAATTTTATTGTATATATATATCACAGGGTATTTGCCTGTTAGGTTATACTTAATACTGCATGATGATATTGTTTAGGATGAAGCAGTTATACTGAATACACTCCTTAATGTCAGCTTTAAAACAAACAAAAAAAACCCCAAACACAAACAAAGATAAGATACAACTAAGTTAATTAAAAAATGATAGTGAAGTAATTTCACTATAGTAATTACTACAGTGATAGTAATTTCTACAGAAAATGAAGAGTTTATCAGATTTTTGCTCCCTAAAAGGCGGTTTTTTTAATCACAGTCTTGGTGCCTGGAGTAGCTTCTGTTGGTGTGACAAGCAATGTGACTAACATTGATGTGCATGTTCTCTGAGAAGAAGCACACGCTACAGCCCTTTTAGTTTGGGCTTGATTACAGAATGCATGTTTCAAAGAAAAGTATCTGTATCAGGAGGAAGTTTTTTGATGGTCCCTGGTTGCTGGAGTTCTTCTCACCACTAGATAAATTTTGAGATGTCTTTAAAGTAATCCCTATTCTTACTTTTTTTTGGTTAGCATTTTCTGTTTTCCTGACACAGAAAAAGACCACGATCTCTTCTTTTGTAAGAATAGTCTACAGTTTATTCCTGACAAGGATTGTGTCCTGGCTTGAAATTGTTTCAGCTGTATGTTTTATTTATTTGCTAGCTTTTTATCACAAGGACCTTTTCCATAGGGCATGGTAATTGCAGAGACAAAGCGACAGATGCACGAAACACTGGAAATGAAGGAGGAGGAGATAGCCCAGCTGCGCGCTCGGATCAAACAGGTCACTACGAAAGGCGAGGAATTAAAAGAGCAGAAAGAAAAATCTGAAAGAGCCGGTAAGAAATTCTGGAGATTATTAGCTTGATTATTAGCTTAAACATTAGAAAGCTTCAGTATGGTCTTTTAACACTCTTCCATCAGTTGTTGTTTGGAATGCATATTAACAGACACTCCTTTTCCTGATGTTCTGCCTATCACCCCTGCTAACATCATTGCTAACTTCACTTCTGGTCAGCAGACTTTAGGGGTATTTTTGACTGGTTTGACTCAGTTACCAATAAAACTGAAGTTGAAAAGGAAACTGCTGAACTGCAACTGTGTTTTTCTGTTTGTAGGAGAAAAGATTGATAGAGCTTTTTGCTGGTATCACTTCAGAAGAGAAACTTCCAACTGCCCATAAATTGTCATATAGTGCCACCAGCATTTTACACAGAAAACATGACAATGTCTAAGAGTTTCTGAACAAATACAAATAAGTGTTACAACTATAATGAGCATTTTCTTTCAATAATTCTAATGGAAGCATTTCTGATACCTCTTTTAGGAAACAGCAGTGATGATTCCTTTTGCTTCAGGCTTGCAACATAGCATTCATATAACTCTTACATGCTGTAGTTTGCTTTTAATGGGAATTACCTAACATTAGTTATATGTTCCTGCAGTTCTCCTTTTGCTTACAATGAAGTTAAACCTTCATTTTTAAGCAGTGAAATTTTTTTGTACTGTATCTATCAAAGTTCTTTTAGAATAATTTAATTTACTCTCATAGGCCTGTAAAGGAGCTCCCTCTTTTGGCAGAAGCTTGAGTGTAGGTTTAAATAAAATATTATACCTGTTTTTCTCTAAAGAGCGATGAGAAATTCAGACAATACAGTTTGTAGTGGTTTATGCTCAATTCACATAGATTGAGATCAGAACTTGCAATTTTAAAGATTAGTTTAGGGAGTTTGTTGTGCATAATACAGAAAAGCAGCTTGAACATCCATCTTGTGAAAGTAACAAACATTTTGATCAGGTGCCTTCCTCTCCTTCTTTTTTAGGTTATGTGTGTCTTTTTAGCTCTGGAAATTCATTATTCACAGTCAGCCAGTCCTGCTAAAGTTGTGTTTTGTTTGGTACTTGGAGACTAGGAAGCTCTTTTTCATGATTAAAAAAAGGAGTTGAAGAATCTTTTAATACTTCTGTAGATATGAAGTTATTATCATAGTTGTTTGAAATACAGTGGGTTTTGAGGCAGTAGAAACCTCTTAATTATGAAGTAATAGCTCCACAGCCTGCTTAATACAGTAGTTTCTTAAGGTTTGCCAAGCCAGAAGCTGAAATTGGCTTTGAGATGATGCTGTGGACACCTGGAAACCTGACCTATTTTAATGAGAAGTAATTTCATTTAAATGAATGGTATGTTGAGTACAAGACACTTTTCTAGCAGGAGATTTTTGTGTCAAATATTCTCTTTTTTAAGCAGCATTTTAAAATACTTCTGGTAGTTTTTATGGTGTGTAAGTGTCAGCTTTGCTTTTGAGTACATTTATTTTTGTACTCTGTTGGGCTTGCATATATAAATGTTGGAACCCTAACACTGCTTCTGAGACAGGCAGAATTGTAAGGTGACCTTTGCTGGATTCTTCTGTTACATCCTTGGCTTGATGCATTCCAAAAATGTTGTGATGTACAATGAAAGTGTGGTTCACTCCAGTTGAACTAAATTGTTCAGGAATTTTAGAAAACCACCATGCATATTGGGAGAGCCTGAAATGAGTTCTGGGTCTCAGCCTTTGGGCTGCACCGGGTTTATGAATTTGGCAACTTCAAATGCTGACCTATTTGAGGTCAGCATTTAAAGTTCTGGGTTTTGGCTATTTAACCTGAGATGTCTGTCACAGAATCACAGAAGGGCCAAGTTGGAAGGGACAACTGTGGGTCATCTGGTTTAACCTCCCTGCTCAAGCAGGGTCATCCCAGAGCCCATTGCATGGGGTTGCATCCAGACTGTTGGATTCTAGACTTCCATTCCTATATGATGAATGATTTAGTGAAGAATTGATTTCATGGAATGACGTAGAAATGTTAATGTTGTAGCAAAATAAAGATGAGCACAGTACCCTTCTATGTGAAATTTATTTTTGGTATTGGAGTCTAAAAAGTGGTATAGTTTTCCACATAATCTTTTTAACTTGCCTGATGTTATGTCTAGCATTTTTCCTTGTAATTCAGTGACTTTAGTGAATTGCTCCAGTGTTTGAATGTGAATGCATTTTTGTGCAATGAAATAGTGAAAAGATATGTATGCTTATTTTTTGCTGTGTTGTGTAAACTGTGACTTGGTTCTCCCCAGTTGAAGTTCATTTTCTTTGTAGTTAGAGGTACATTATGTGAAAATCTCACAGAGCATCTTGTTTTTTTGTGCATCCACACATGCCAATAAGTGAATCATGGTGCCTTTCCCAAGCCTTGTATGAACAGGACTGGGGTAAGGGCTCTGTTTTCTTACATCACACATTGGGTGCTTGACCTGGGCTCTAAAAAGTAAATTCTGTGCTTCTCAGGCATTTCTACTTGAATTAACTGCAACTAATTTTTTAACACTTTGTGTTGCAAAGAATATTTGCATTTTACTTCAACAAAACTCTTCTTAGCCTTTGTAAATTTACTGGTAAACTGAAGTCTGTTTCTCCTGAGACTACCTGGCATAACTCCTTTCTGGCTTCTCAGGATGCAGATTATGGACTTATTTGTATTCTGTTCAGTAAACAAAAAAAAGTCTTTAGAAAGCAGATTCTATTCTTTGTAGGCAACATTTCTTTTATAAGGTTAATTAACCCATGCTTTGCACCTTTCTACAGAGAAAAAAAAAGTCTTGGCCTGTGCATTAAAAATCCTGCCTAGCTGCACAAATCAGCTCTAGAAAATTATTGATTTGACCTTTGTTTCTCAAAATTTGGACAAGATGAGCCCTTTGCCAGCCTGTTCAGTGCTCCCTTGGCAGTGTTGGGCACTGGATGGCGCTGGAGCTGAAGGAAGGAGGTCACAGAATCACAGACTGTTCTGAGTTGGAAGGGACCCACAAGGATCATCGAGTCCAACTCTTAAGTCAATGGCCCACACAGGGGATTGAACCCATGACCTTGGCATTATTACAACCAAGTTTTAACCAACTTAGGTCTGTGGCACTGGGTAAGGCAGCAAGGAGGATTTGCATCCCCAAATGGTGTCCCGTGGGGTAGGACAGGCAAGGCAGAGGGGACAGAGCTGGTGCTTTGGAGTGGGGTGGGTAACACAGTCATATCTCCAGCACATGTTTTATAAGGCTCAGTTTTGCAGCCTTGCACTCCTTCCCGTCTGTTCACACTTGGTGTTTGGGGATCAGCATAATGCACTGGAAGGTTTCCAGTTTGGTTTGGTCACCTGAATGGGGTTGTGAAAGACTCACCTGAGACACTGTTGGTGTGCTTGTTACTGATTCTAATTGTTACTGATTCTAATTTGCTCCTGTGCCTTTGTGAGACTTCATTCAACCAGGACTTTGATTGGAAGACCTTCCCTCAACAAAGCTCTGCAGGTTGGAGAAGAACACAGGCAGTGCCTTTACTCTCTGCATTCAGAAGAGATGTATTTAAATAAAAACATGGACTTTACTCCAGCTTTTATACATGGTAGAATTAAAATCACTCACAGATTAAAAATAACAATAATAATGGAGACCATATTCTGTCAACTTGATGATAGTTTAGCCCTCTGCTGGTTTGAAATTTGGTTGTGTCATGTTACACTAGAATTAACTACTTTCAATAAAAATGTTCTGTTTTGCTTAAGTGCCAGAAGTGCCTGAGATGCACATAATTCAACTTTTAAGAAAGCTAAGTGTGTTTCTGTGCAGTGTGGCTTCTTTGTGCTTTCATACCCTCTTGGCTTTTTATGCATCAGCTTCTGTCTAGCTTTTGTATTAGCATCCTGCTTGTGATTATGGTGATGCAGCTGTTGTTCTGCATGTTGCTCAGCAATTCCATATCAGTAGTCAATCCTAGTGTGAACCTCAGTCTTCTCCTTGGCAGATTTGTGGGCTATGGAAAATGCATTCTCTTTCCTTTTGCAGAAGTAATAGTTTCTCAAATGGAAATAAAGTACTCAGAAAAAGAATCAGAAAATGCATATGGAAAAGTGAAATAATCTTGTTCTTGCAGGCTTTAGTTTCAAGCTGTACTTTCTGAAAGTCTGTAGAGTGTTTTTTGTTTGGTTGTTTTTTTTTTTTTGGACCGAAAGGAGTGTCAGGGAAGTCAGTAGCATCCTCCAAACATAGTTCTGCAGGTTGTGTTCACAATGAGGTTGTGCTTGGGGTGGCAAGGAGGGAGGTTTTTAAACTGAGATTGGATGTGGCACTGAGTGCCATGAGCTGGTAAAGGGACTGGAGTTGGACCAATGGTCGGACTTGTTGATCTCAGAGATCTTTTCCAACCCAATCCATTCTATGATTCTATGACTTGAGCCCTGTGGGTTGCAGGTGGCAAATGCCTTGGTGGGGGCTGTGAAGAACTGTGCAGTGTAGAGAGCTATAAGCCTTGTGCATGCTTGTGTTATAGTTTGGATTGTTTTCCTGTTTGAAATAATTTGTATTGCTCTTAATTTTTTAAATACTTTTCATATTTAAGCAGAATCAGGAGTGAAAAAGTGAATACAGTTGTGTGCTTTGGTATTACCAGAGCAATAACAGCCCTCTTTTGCCCTAAAGCATAATTGTTGCTGAGAGCAGTCAGAAAAAGGCTGCCTTAGAAAGCAGAAGAATATCCTGGAAAAGGTCAGAATTTGGGTGAATGCAGTTTTATGAAATCAAGTTACTTGAAAAGATATTTGCAGCATTGCCTCAGCACTACAGATTGTGGTTAAAATCTTCAGGCTTAAATGTTATCAAAAGATGTGGAATGGAAATTATTTTCCACTTCTCAAACTCATGCCTGAATGTTGTTAAATACAATTTTTAAAAAAGGAAGGATTGCAAGAATTTCCGTGAATGCCTAGTAAGTAATGGTGAATCAGAGAAACTGGAGATGTGCATGTCACTTATGATTTTCTTTTGGGGATAGAACTAACTGGAAGAAAGCTGATTGTACTAAATAACACTACAAACATTATTTTGTTCTGTCTCCTCCCAAAATAGAATCCAAGTAGTCCAGGGTATAGTAGAACAATGTACTTTCAGGGGGTTGTGCTCTGATAAATTAGTCTTGATATTGGAACTCTGATTTTGAATTTTGTAGAGGTATTTTGCCAAAATTCTGTGAGGCAAAATATTAACCATATAGTGGAGTTTTTGAGACTAAATTTTTCTTATGTGCAGCGGGGGGTTTCCGTGTTTGTGAATCCATTCAGGAGAAACAATTTCCCTAATGGTTATCAAACTCTAGTCCTGTGCAATTCTTTAAAGCTTCTGACATCAATTTTACTGAAGAACACGGGTATTGGTACTGAATAATAGTAATAAACCAGCTCACAATAGAGGAATTTATTTTCCTTCTTTTTACATCTAAATTATCACCGATGAAGTGAATGAAATATGTTAGGATACATGTCCTTAGCCTGGGATGAAGATAGGGAATTACTGCTTCCAGTTTGTAAATTAAAGTATGTTTGAGTGGATTTTTGTGTCTTACACAGGTGAAAATAAATTTCATCACTGCAGCTTAAGTGTTCTTTTGAAACATCTTAGAGCTATTCAAGTTTTGTGGGAACGATTTTTTTTTATTGCATTTTATTTTTGAAGTTTAGAAGCACAGGACAATCTTCTTAACAGTGGGGTATTTTTCCAGAATCTCTGGATTACACTGATAGTTGTGTACATTAAATGTAAGTAGTGAAAAAGTGAGATTGGCAAAGCCATCTCTGTGAGTTCTGTGAAACCCACGGTTTTAAGAGAAGATCTTTGAGGTTTTACAGTGTATAATTAACACCTCTTAAGTAAATGAGGTATTATGTTTCAGTGTTCTATTCAGGAAGAACTGTTTCATGATTCACTAAAAACTGACTTGCATAGTAGTCATTCTTGGTTTATGTTTCTGTCTGTTTGTTGTCGTGGACAAACGACCTGTGAATTGCCTTTTCTTTGTGCAGCTGTTTTCCTCTTTTTTCAGAGTTAATCTGCAAGTATTGGTAGAAGAGGAGCCACAGTTTGTTCATTTATATGGTTTGTGTGTTTTATAGTCATTTTAGGGGAAGAAGTAGAAGCTGCAGGATGTATTGGAAGACATTCACAGCTATTTGTCCATTCACTTTCTGTTCTAGATAATAAACACATGAATTCTTGATGGATTCCTAAATTCATTCTTCTCTTACTTATGTAATTCTTCTATCAAAGGACACAGATATTTCTTGACTATCACTCACTTTTTTTTTCCTGGCAGCTTTTGAAGAGCTTGAGAAGGCTCTGAGTGTTGCCCAAAAGACAGAGGAAGCCCGGAAAAAACTGCAGACAGAAATGGATGAAAAAATTAAAGCAGTAGAAAAGGCAAGTGAGGAAGAGAGGTTAAATCTTCAACGGGAATTAACCAGAGTGAAACAAGAGGTGGTTGAGATTATGAAGGTAAAAGCTTAATTACAATAAAGCAATACTTGTAAAATACATCAGTATATCAGAACTTTGTTATAATTGTGCTATTTAGTAAAGTCTATGTAAATTACATTCTGTGATTAATGATTTTCTTAAAGTAAAATAGAGAAGTCCTCAATTTAAAATCAGTACATTAGTGGCATGTAAAAACCAACAGTATTACTCTTTGTTTCATGGTATTGAATAAAATTATTTATTAGAAGTACATTGAGACTTTAAAGGAGTCAAGAAGAAGAGATTAATGGCAGTGAGCTCATGTATCTCAACCAGGATTTTATGTTTTAATACTGAGAAATTTTAATTGTTATCCTAGCTGAGTATCTGTAAATGTTTAAGAACTCGTTGTCGAAGCGTGTGCTGGTTAAGAATTGCTAAAATGTGCTTCATCTGGTGTATTTAGGTAGGAATTGCAGGAGCACTGAACGTGCATTGCAAAGCTGTAAATTTGAACACCTTTAAATTACTGTTCTTGTGTTGACATTTGTAGTGGTATTAATTTTTGCAAGAGAATACTCTGATGCCTTAGGGGGAATGACTGACATACTTTACATAATTCTTAAATGAAGCACATGTATAGGTTGTAGGTAACTGTCTACAAAGAGTATCACCACTTGACTTTGTGGCTCATGAACTAACAAGAATACAGGGAAAGCTACAGAAGGAAGTTCTCTGTCCAGTGTATTGAAAACAGTAAGTTTGCATTGGTAGAAGAGTCTTTAGAAAGTGTGGCAATCCTTTTCATGGAACTGTGACAGACCTGAGAAGGAAGGTGGGCAATTTCAAGCTTGAAAATAAGACCTGTCAGGGCTTCATGTGGACTGATTGTTACTTACTCAAAGGGAACAAAGAGGTGGTTCTGGTTTCTTCTCACTGTTGCACTGCTTTTCTTGTTAAGAAATAATACAAAATGTTTTGTTACTTAATAATTTAAAATGAGTTTTTTCTGACTTTGATTCACAGAAGTCTTCAGAGGAACGAGTTGCTGAACTAGAAAAAATCCATGAAAAGGAAATGGCTGCCAAAGACCAGGAGCTAAATGAGAGATTACAGGCTCAAGAAAAGGAGTTCCAGGAGAAGATGAAGGCAGCTCTTGTAAGTAAACCCAAACTGCGTAGAAAGACATTTCTCTGAGGGAGAGTTGGGATTAGAAGTCTAGATCTGACACTATTCCACAGTGAGAGTCCTTCTGTGCTCAAAGATAGGAGTGTTCTCTAAAAGTCAAATAGCTCAGAGACTTCAGCAGTGTGAAAAGAGAGCAGCTGCAGTGACCAAGACTGAATAATGGTTGTTTATCACTATCAATTCTCACTAACAGCTGCATCTTTTGTGAATAGTTTCCTGTTTTGAAAATCTTATTTAGACTTGTTTTTATAATTTCTTCCTCTGGATCACTGACAATTAGCCACAGCAACCTAGAGAAAAGAAGTAAAAAGAATGAGGCTGTTATTTGAAAAGTGTTGGTATGGTTGTATGGTTGTGTTGTGTTATGTGATCAGGGTTAACTGTTTGACTTCAGAAAACTAATTTTTTTCTCCATCAGGCTGGGAGGAATCACTGGGATTCTTTGCTCTTCTTCTTGAGCTATAATCAGCTTCAGATCATCCTGTAATTTTACCCAGCAAGTACTAGATGGGTTTTTATGCCACTCCATGAGGGATGGTGACTGGAACTGAGGCAGTTCCACAGTCCTTTCCTGACTACATTTTCTGGCTGTTTCTCAGGTTATTTTCTTAATTATAAGGAACAGAAGCTTAAAATTACATTACCATAGAATCAAAGGAGAACAGACTTTTATTTCTCTAAAGATGTTATTCTTGATTAATAGTGGTAAAAAAACCCAAAATGGAAGGCTGGATTGCATAATGTTTTTAATGCAAAGAGAAGTAGAAGGCAAATTATTCCCAAGAAGGTGTTATGGAAGTTATTTATTACAATTTTGTTTTCACAGATGAAATACAAACTCTGTGTGTGTGTTTGTGTGTATAGAAAATTTGGGTGATTAGTGTATGACTCCTATTAGGTGGTTTGAAAATACTGGATCGTAATGTTTTTGAAGGTGTAATGTCTGTATTTATAGTTTATTGTTACAGTTGTACTTCTTCATGCAGGAAAAAAATCAGAGTGAGTGCTTAAAAACCCTTCAAGAGCAAGAGCAGCAAGAATCTCTGGCCTTAGAAGAGTTAGAGCTGCAGAAGAAAGCCATACAGTCTGAGTGCGACAAAAAACTTGAGAAAATGCATCAAGAAGTAGAGACTTTCAGAACTGTGAGTAAAGATTCCAAAAGAGTAAACATGTTCAAGTAGTCCTTGCAGTATGAGCTTAACTGTAACAGGTTTACAAATAGGGTGGGTTTGTTGTGACTGGTTTTCCTTCAGGTCTTCGCATTGCCCTCCCCAGTTGCTGCAGCTCCCAGTCTTTCCACAAGGTTAGATGGCAAAATATGGAAATACGTTCACTTTGAATCGTGGCATGAGATGGGAATTTGTATCCATCTACATAACTTTTATGTATTATGCAGAAGTTAAATGTCAGGCTGGTTAATTTTTGGGTATTGCTACATTACAAACACTTATAAGGATACTTTAGTAAGTAAAAATTTTGCTTAAATTTTTCAAGTGTCCTTGGCTTTATGTAATGGGTAAGATTGCATTCTCTGCTAATGCAAGTGTGTACATTATTCCACCACTTCCAAGTATTAGCTTGGAATTTTTGCCTGTAGAAGCATTGAAACTTCACAGCAGCATTTCCATGAGAGGTGGAATTCAGATAAGTCAGGAGATAGGTACAAAACTCCATAATACCACCAGAGATTCCCAGTCTCTTTCATTCTATATGTTGGTACTTTAGCTTAAGAGGAAAATGCAAACATATTACTCATAAATATCACATGACTTATTTTATTTGATTAGTTGCATTCTTTTCGAGTTTTTATTGTGTTTATTTTCACTGTAGTGAAACAGAAAGTTTTTTATTAAGTAACTAATTCTCCATAATAGAAGCAAAGAGGAGATCAAACTAGATGAATGGAAGACTTACAGAAAAAGTTGATATCCAGTAAAGATAGTGGAATAAGTGACTTGTAGTTATGTCAGCTTGGTAAGATACTTAAAAATTTAATTGTTACTGCTTGAATATTGATATTCTTTTAAAACTGCACTCTTTAACAGAGGATTCTTGAACTGGAGAGCTCTCTTGCAAAGTATTCACAAGATGACAGAAAGCAGTCAGAGGAATTGAGTACTCTCATAGAGTCTGAGAAAAAGCAACACAGTAAGGAAATCAATGATATGGTTGAAAAACACAATAAAGAATTGGAGAACGTGAAACAGCAGCAGGAAAGTCTTTGGACAGAAAAACTTGAAATTTTAAAGCAACAGCAAATAACTGAAATAGAAAAAATAAGAGAGAAACAACAACAGGAGATAGACACCATTTTGAAAGAGAAAGAAGCAGTTTTCTCTGCACACATAGAAGAGATGAATGAAAAAACATTGGAAAAACTTGATGTGAAGCAAACAGAATTAGAAGCACTGTCTTCTGAGCTATCAGAAGCACTAAAAATACGTCATGATTTAGAGCAAGAGCTCTCAGAATTGAATAGTAAAGTGTGTGAAGCAAAGCAAGAATTGGAAGGAAAGTTGGAAGAGGAGAGGAAACAGCACAATGAAGTGATAGAAAAAATGTTAAAAGAGCATGAAATGTCTATTCAAGGTGTCGAGAAGGTACTCAAAGAGGAACTCAACAAGCTCAAGCAATCACTGGAGGAGAAAGACAGACATTTGGAGGAATTAAAAGCACATGAACAGAAACTAAAGGAATCCGCAGAAAGATCTGAAGCTGAACTTGTCCAAGTGTCTGCAAAGTTAGAGGAGCAAAGCAATGAAAAAATAACCTCTCTAACACAACAGTATGAATGTCAGCTGGAGGATCTACAAAGAAAGGCTGATGAGATGAGGAGAAGTCTAACTGAGAAGGAAAATGAGGTTGAGCACATGAAGTTACAGAACAAGCAAGTGGAAGAGCTTAGACAGAAACTGTTAGCCACAGAGGAGAGGATTGGTGCTTTACAAGGAGAGTATGAAAATAAACTGAAATGTCAGGAAAAGAAAATGGAAAAAATTAAACAGAAATCAAAAGATATGCAGGAAACTTTCAAAAAGAAACTTGCTGAGCAGGAAGCTAAACTAAAAAACGAGCTTGAAAACAAGCAGTTGGAGTTCAGTCGGAAAGAGAGTGAATTCAATGCTAAAATGTTGGAAATGGCACATGCCAGCTCAGCTGGAATCAATGAAGCTGTATCAAAATTGGAATCTAATCAGAAAGAGCAACTAGAGAGTCTTGCTGAGGATCATAGGAGGAATTTGGAAGAAGTTATCCAAAGCTGGGAAAAAAAACTTAATCAACAGGTTGAAGAGCTCCAGGAAAAGCATGATATGGAGCTGCAAGAGAAAGAGCAGGAAGTTGGAGACCTGAAAGAGAAGCTCGCCACCTTCAGTGCTGAAAAGGAGGACTCCAGAACAGAAATAACCCAGCTGAAGGAAGAAAAAGCTAAAAGGGAGGAGTGCCTGAAGGAATTGCAAGAGCAGCTAAGGCAGTCAGTGGGGAGAGTGAATGCTTTGTCAGATACAGAAAGTGACCTGAAAACACAGTTGAAAAAATTGGAAAATGATCTTAAACAGTCCTTGAAAGAGCAGACAGAACTTCAGGAACAGCTCAGTAAACAGAAGACAGTGGAAGAGAAGGACAAAGCCAGGATTACTGAGCTGGTTGATACGCTGAAAACTCTTGAAGAGAAACTCCAGACTGTGCAATCTTCTCAGGATAAAGATCATAAAAATTACGAGAAAAAAATAGCAGCAATCCAGCTAAAAGAAATGGAGTTTAAAAGGTTGTCAGGAGAACTTGCAGCCCAGTTAGATTCTTATTTGAAGAATGTTGAAGCTTCATTGCAAACAAAAGGCAATGAATTAATTGAAAAATGTAATGAAAAAATTGGCAGAGTAACAGGCAAAATTGCAGACTGTGAGCGCCGAACTGCAAAAGTTAAAGAAGCAATGTTAGTCAAAACAAGTAGGGTAACTGAACTAGAAGCTCAGCTTAGAGAAATAACAGAGCATCATTCTGCTGCTACTGCTTCTTTGCAAAAGTCAATGCAAGTGCTACAGGAGAAGGACAATTTAATTATGTCCATGAGAGCTGACATGGAAGGACTTGTGAGAGAAAAGGAACAATTGCAGAAAGAGGGGGGGCATCAGCAGCAAGCAGCATCAGAGAAAGAAACTTGTATAACACAGCTGAGGAAAGAGTTGTCTGAGAATATTAATGCGGTTACATCAATGAGGGAGGAACTCCAGGAAAAACAGTCTGAAGTGTCTGCTCTTAACAAAACAATTAATGACCTTAATGTTAGACTTGAAAGCACAGTGAGTTTAGCAGAGAAGGAAGCAGCCCTGGCTCTGTTAACTAAGCAACATCAGGAGGATCAGTTGCAGCTGCTGAACCAGATACAAGAATTATCATCCAGAGCTGAGATGCTGAGTCAAGAAAAAGCATCAGCCCTTGATCAGGTAGATCATTACATGGCCCAGCTCTCAGAGTTGAAGATGAAAGCACAAAGCAGCCTTACACAAAATGATGATACTATTAAAGATTTGCAGAGGAAACTTGAATTAAGCAATACTGAAACCAATAAAAAAGATGAAGAACTAAATAATCTGAAGGAACAGCTGGCTAAACAAAGCAAGAATCTTGATAGTTTAAAAAGTGAATTGGAACAAAAGCAAAACAGGAGAGAAAAGCAAGAAAGTGAGTTAACCTCCAAGTTAAAAAAACAGGCAGCAAAAATTGCTGAACTGGAAAAACACATTGCTCAGAAAACTTCAGAAAATGATGCCTTGGTGGAGGAATTGAAAAGATGTAATGAACAGAAAGACACAGAGAAAAAAGAGGTAGCTTGGCAACTCCAGCAGGCAGAGAAGGTGGCTTTTGAAAAGGACAGTAGATTCAAGAAGGCTGAAGAAAAAGTACTTAATCTTGAGAAGCAAATAGATTCACTGAAAGCTGATTTTGAAGCAAAGGAGAGGGAGTTTGATGAAACGAAGTTAGTGCTGCTGAAAAGAAAAGAGGAAGAACTGAAAGAATTAGAAGAGAGACTGAATGCAGAGAACAGCACTAAGCTGGCAGATCTGAAAAAGAAGGCAGAGCAAAAAATAGGTTCTATTAGAAAGCAATTAATGTCTCAGATGGAAGAAAAGGAACAGAAATTTAAGCAAGATAGAGAGGATCAGTTAAGAGAGTTGGAACAGAAAATGCAGGAGAAAGAAGCCAAAATTGAGTCCTTAGAGGAAAAAATAAAGTCAACAAAAGATTCCACAGAATTAGAGAAGGAAATGCTGGAAAAACTAGACAGTGTGAAAACTGCTGTAGAACAAGAAAAAAATAACATGCTTGAGAGTGTTCAGCAGTCATACAAGGAGAAAATGGACGTGTTACAGAAGAGCCTGGCTGAAAAAGATGAATTATTGCAGAAGTATGAGAAGGAACAACAAGAAAGTAATGACTCTTATCTAGAACTGGAAAACAAACAGAAAGAACTCCTTAAAAAACTAGAATATGTTGAGAAGAGCCATCAGGAGGAGCAGAGTAGGACTGAAAGCCTCAGGAAAGAACTTGAGGAGCAAACCAAAAAGTACTCATCATTGGTGGATGAGCACACTCATTGTGGCAGTGACGTAGCAAACAGCAGGGAAGAGCTGAAAGGTAAAGAACAAAAACATCTTGATATGGAAAATATGATTGGAGATTTCCAGAAAAAGTTGCAGGAGAAGGAGGCAGTCAGTCAGTCTTTAGAACAGAAGATAAAAGAATTAGAAAATAATCTAGTGAAGAAAAATGAAGAGCATAAGGTTGAGATGGAAGATACAAGTTTAAGGTACGAAGAAAAGCTCAAGTGTTTACAGCAACAGCTGGATGAAAGAAATGGCAGTCTGAAAGCTTTTGAGGAGAATGCTGAAGGAAAGGCTAAATCTGTTGTGGAGCTGCAGAAGTTACTTGGTGATATGCAGAACCAGCAGAAGGACTTACAGACTAAACTGGAAGAGACTGAAAGGGAGAAACAGAAACTGCGCAAAGAGGTGAATAATCTTCAAAAAGATTTGCGTACTCTGCGGAAAGAACATCAGCAAGAGCTTGACATAGTAAAGAAGGAGTCCTTAGAAGAAATGGAGCAGAAAATCAGGTAAACTCTTAGTTCCTCTTTGTGTTGCCATTTCTCCTTTAACCACTAAAACCTCAAGAATACTTTCCTAAAGCTCAGTTTTAATGAGGAAATAATGGCTGGTAATTTTCTGTCATTTTTCTAAAACGACTTGGAGAAACAGAAAGAGGTTTGACTTTTCACCTCTGATCTGTTTCAGTGATGGCCATCTTCAGCATTGCCAAAGCATTACATGTAATTCCATTTTTCTCAAACAGGAAATGAAGTTTAAAACTTGGTACTGAGATCTTCACATTCAGATGTTATTAAGAATTGCTTATATGTACTGCACAAAATGTGGTGCAATGCTCAGCACTCTTAATAGTTCCTCAAGCAATGAATTCCCTAAAAATTGTGCTTTTTATGGCACATTCTTTACTTCCAGGTCTTCATCTTCTTTAGCAAAAACTCCATATCTTTTGAAAAGGTTCAGTTCTGGGTTGTTTTTAAATGAAACACCTACGCCTTCCAGGTGAACTAAAATAGGAGGGGAGCAAAAAGATGCCGTGAATCTCACAGATTTCATATAACCATCCCATTCTAAAGTAGTTTTGGAGAAAGTGGCACATCTCTGACCTTGCTATGCTGTTCTTGCACACTCGTTAAACATTTTATTTCCTTGCTTTATTTTTTTGACATTTCTGTACAGATGTGAACAAGAGGACATTGAGTTAAAGCACAACTCCACCTTAAAGCAGTTAATGAGAGAATTCAATACTCAGCTGGCTCAAAAAGAGAGAGAATTGGAAGCAGCAGTAAAAGAGACAATCAGTAAGTGAAATACAAATGTAACAGTAATCAGTAAAATGATCAGAAAACTGAATCTTCAGTTGATCTGAGGCAGCAGTTTTACCTGAGATGGTGATAAACACGTGTTTTGTGAATGCCTGAAGAACCCAGGGGAAGAAGTTCCCTTGCTCAGGCAATAACATCACTATTAGTTCTGGTACAATTAGAGAAATATGTATGTAGCTGTTCATACTTGCCCTGCAGGATTGATCTTTGCTGTGGTCTCTGTTCACCTCTGCCATGGAGGAGTTAGTTACCTGTTACAGCCATTGGTGCCTGTCTTTTTGTCATATGTATGAAAGAAAACAAAAAAAAGACTTTGGAGGTGAAAGCACATTTGTAAGGTTTCATTGCAATGCTACTTTGTCTTCAGTAGCTCAAGCTGTAACACTGGATTGTTGACTATATGGCCCTGAAGGAAGCCTTTTAGAGAAAGTTAGATCCATCTGAGGATCAGAATTGCATTTTCTGAGCTGCATCTTGCATGTTTCATTCACTGTAACCACTAACAGGTATCAAC
Organism: Sakesphorus luctuosus; assembly: GCA_013396695.1. NCBI lineage: Eukaryota > Metazoa > Chordata > Aves > Passeriformes > Thamnophilidae > Sakesphorus > Sakesphorus luctuosus. The sequence goes on from VWZD01009619.1 coordinate 142,786, forward strand.
TGGTGTCTGATTGCCATACCATTGTTATAACTGGAGTACACCAGATTTGGCCTCTCTGTCCATCTTTTGCCACCATAGTGAAGCACTGGAGATTAGAGCAGTGAACAAAAAGTATGTGATTGACCTCACAGTTACTAAAAGTGCCCCTACAGGTGAGGAATTTGTGAAGATTTGCAGATGTTTACATCAGTTCTCTAGAGAGAGTAGGAGATAGAAATAGTTGATAAATATTGGATGTCATCTTAACTTCTTGAGAAAAGTTCCAGGTGGAAGAAACTGCTCCAGATACCAAACTGCAGACAACAAACTTTGCACATATTAGGATTAAGTGACGTAATGGTTACTGGCACTGTAGAAAAATGAATTTTCTTGGCAAGTTTTCTGTATAGTTGCTTTCCACCCTTGCCTTTAAGGTTTTTTTTAAATACTGTTATGACATGATTTTTTTTAAAAAATGCTTTTTTAATATTGCATAACTTCATTTTTTATAGGTAAAGCCCAGGAGGTAGAAAATGAATTGATAGAAAATCATCACATAGAGACAACACAATTGCATAAACAAATTGTTGAAAAAGATGATGATCTAAAAAGAACTGTGAAAAAATATGAAGAAATCCTTGAGGTATCTTTTCAAAAAGTGATATGATTACATACTTTTCAAAATAACTCTTTTTTGATTGCACACCTAGACAGAAAAATTGTAGTTCTTTCTAGTTAAGATCTTACTGCCTGAATTACAATTGGTATGTCTGGTGACCTATCTTGTAATTAAAATGTTTGTGTTTTATGGACATATCAGAAATTAAGCCCTAGCTCTGATCATTGACTGAAAGTTCTACAGGTAGGTCCTTATGTCCTTGAGCAGTTTGTGTGCCAGGTTGGAACGAGGAAAGTGAGTGACATTTAAGCTTCAGTAGAGTTGTGGTGGTGGTGTGTTGTTTTTTGTAAGGGTTTAAATACCACATTTGTGAGTCAGTCTCACTCTGTGTCCTGATGCTCTGTCAAGATTGTGCATAGCCCTTAAAATAAGGTGCTGTTCTCTGCAGGGTGCAGTCTTTGCATAGTTTTTATATTAGCAAAGATTCCTTTTTTCACTTTTATGTTATGAACAGTTTGTTTACGTGCTCTTTGCAGATAGACATAATTTAGTCCTAGTAGCATTTAAACCAGAAGCTGGCAGCCAAATTCAGTCTAAGGATACTTTACCAAGAAAATTGTCCCAGTCCTGCATATGTGGCATCAAAAGGTTAAATGGTTTTCAGTGGGAGACTTTACATCATACTGGCATGCAGGCTTTAACTTTGTTAATCTCAGTCCTGTTTGCACAAATGATGTAATAAAAGAGAATGTCCCATAAATAGAGCCAGCAGTAATAAATGTCAGTGAACTTGTGTTTGTTTATGCTCAGTGTCCAGCCCAAAGTTCTGTATACTGAACATGACTTTCACACTGAAAATTTCAAACATGTAAGCAGGTTGGTGTGTTCCACTCTGATATTTGAATTTCCAGCAAGTTGAATGGAGTTAGCAGGGGTTTCAATTTAGAGTCCCCTTGTTTTGTTTCTTAATTTAGAAAAATAGCATGATATAAAAAAATCAAGATTTTTTTTTAAACATAAGTCTAAATTCTGCATTTCTGAAGGATTTAGATTTCTTTTACCTCCCTGTGCAGTGTGTTGCCATTCAGGTCCTTGATTTATAGCCCCAAACAGGTACATGATTTGAAGTGATGCAGGTGTAATTCCTCTCTGTTTTCTGATATTTTCAGTCCATACTTATGTCAGAAACACACATGCTGCAGTCTTTGTATGAACTTGAAGGTTTAGGCTGATTTGACTTGTGTCAAGCACTTGTGTTTGTTTCTTGTTCTATTCTGTAGTTCTCTTGTGTAACTACCTTTTATACCAGATTTCAAGCATTTTCTTTCTGTGTGTAGTGTAACTTCTGCTGATTGTTTTGTGTCCACTGTGCTTAAGGTTTTGAGTGGTTCGATGATCAATTGTGTAAGTAATTTTTTTCCCCTGTATTTTGAAGTCTCGTGAAGAAGAGATGACAGCGAAAGTTCAGGAGTTACAGGCACAGCTGGAAGACTTGCAAAAGGAATACAGACAAAGGGTTGCAGAAGAGGAACATTGGAACAATGAAAAAGTGAGCTGGCACTAACATTTGTTTTTACATTTTAGGTGTGAAATTCTTGTTCTTCCTGAAATTCTGTAGTTTATTCCTAATTGAATTTTATTTTTATATGTCTGGCCTTCACTTTCACATACAAAGTGAACCTTTGCAAGATGTAGAGCTCATTAAGCTCTTAAATGAAGTTATTTTCAGGTAAATGTTCACATTTCCAAATGAGGCTTGAAGAATTAAGGTAAAAGATACCATATTAAGAATAGTATTAATAGTAATTATGGTCTCCTGGGATGTGCTTCATACTCATTCAGATACTATTTATCTCCAGTATGTATTTTGTAAAGATTTGAAACACTTGGTTCTTGAGGTTATATTTGTGATAATTGCCTTACAGAATCAAATGAGGTAATTTAAATACAGGCTTTTTGTACTGACAGTACAAATAAGTTAAACTCTATTTATAATAGAGACTAGTTATTTTATAAGTACATGGGTATTTGGTCATTCCAATTTTTGTCATCCTCAATTAGCACACTGTCTCAGAACTAGATGATTGATATTTCTTTCTCCAGTGCTTGATATACTCAGTATTTTTCATACATTTTAATCTAAATTTTTGTTGTTGTTGTTCTAGGTCACACTAACAGAACTAAAGGTAAGTCTCACATGTTATTTATTTTGCGAATACTTTGTCTCAGAGCAGTTTGAAGGCTGAAATGGTGCTTATGTTTGTGTGTGTTTAAAGGAGAGAGGGATTTTTTGCAGAGGTACTAAAGATGTATTTTCAGCAGTTTCACATTGATTTCTATATGTGACTGTTCTTTCAGGCACAGCTTGCACAGAAGACAACATTAGTCAATGATTCAAAACTTAAAGAGCAGGAATTGAAAGAGCAGGTAAGGGTGATGCTGAACAAGTAAAAAAGTAATCTTGTTTGATACTCTGTGTTTGCAGCATTGAAAGGTTTGGTTTTTTTCAAGTGATGATGTGCCACATCTCCACAAAAAGTACTGTGAAAACAGGAGGCAAACAAAGTAGTTTTAACTTATACTTGCTCTCAGAATACTTTCCAAAGTACTCCTTTATCCCCTGAGAATGAAAATACCACGTGCTTGTGATGCTGGTTAGCAAAGCAATTGCACAGTGAAAAAGGGACGAGTACACTTAATAAAATTCTGGAATTTATTTTTTTCAAAATTAAAACATTTTTATGACAATTTTTGTCATGTGCACTTTTTATGTATGCTGATATATATATATTTATATATAAATATCATATATACATAACATCTGCTATAGATGTTTTTATGTGTGTATACACCTGTACACACATTTCCTTAAGCAGTTTTGTTTTTAATGTTTTCCTTCCTTAAAAAGCAAATGTATTTTGCTTTCATAGGAGATGATGTTTAGCTGAAAACTGTTTCAGTGATGCTTATTTTAGCTGCTTGTTAACACCATTTATCATTTTGACTGTTCTCTGTTTAGATTCATGTACTGGAAGACCGACTGAAAAATTATGAGAAGAATATGTATGTCACATCAGTTGGAACCCCATACAGAGGTGAGTACACAGTTCTCATCACAAGGAGATTTTTCGTTTGTTTGAAAGACATACTTTGGTCTAGGCAATTTATTAAAATATTAGTATCTTTAAGACACTCATACAATATTTTTATGACATCCTTGTGTTGTCTTCTCTGTTATAATAGAGTTGGTGTGTGATTTCAGATGAGCAAATCATGCAGCATTTTGTTTGTTGTTTGTTTTTTGTGTCATACAATTAAGCATGCTCTATATATCAGAGTTCTTAAGCTCTCTGCAGTGCAGATCCCAGGCCCACCCAGTAGACAAAGGCAAAGAGGGGCACACCTACAGCATGGCTCAGGTGGGGTCTGAAGGTCCCAGGCTGAGCTGGGACACATCCCCTAGGCCCTTGGCAGGAGAGGATGGGCACAGGGGTCCCATGGGAGGCTGGCCCCAGGCACCGAGGACCCTGACAGAGGTAAATGTGCACTGCTCATGGGCTCTCCTTTAGCCATTTGGATATGGATAGTTGGTCATTTTGGAGACAGAGTATGGGCCAGTGGACCTTCTCTCTGTTGGTGTACTCAGGTGCTCCTCTCAGGCTCTCTTGTTTTAACAAGAGAGAGAAAAATCCACAGGGAAATGAACAGGTATAGCTCACCTCCAAAAGATGTACAGCTGTTTAGTTGAGGAGCACATCCTGCATGAGACTGAGCGCTCAAGAGTTGAGCCTTGCTAGTATCAGAGATGCAGAATTTTGCCATCCTGTGGAAACCCAGCTCAGCTTTCAAAAACCCATGTCACAGTTACCCTTTGTAAATTTGTGCAGATGGTCCCATTATCTTGAGATGATCCACAGCTCTCACCCCCCTCAGAAGGTTCATGCCTCCTTCCCACAGTGTCACAGAGCAAATGCTGGGAGAAGGTTATGGGTGTTCACTGCCTTCTGCTAGTGCAGGGCTGAGAAGAAATGTCATCAGAGATTTCCTCAGCATGTACTGGTTGGGAAAGGAGCAGGTAGGAAGAAGCACAGCATAGTTCAGGTGGAAGGGGCCACCATCAATTACATAGTCCAACTGCCTGACCATTTCAGGGCTGACCAAAACTTAGTGTGGCTTTAAAGGGCACTGTCCAAATGCCTTTCAGAGCTGGCAAACATGGAGCATCAACAGCCTCTCCACAAAGCCTGTTGCAGGGTTTGACCACTCTCTCAGTAAAGAAATGTTTCCATATGTCAAGTCCAAACTTCACCTGATGGATGCAGATTTTGGCCATTCCCATGTGTCCTGCCAGTGGATACCAGGGAGATCTCAGCCTCCTCCTCTCCACTTCCGCTCCTCAGGAAGCTGCAGGGAGCAGTGAGGTCGCCCCTCAGCCTCCTCCTCCAAACCAGACAGACCCAGAATCCTCAGCCACTTCTCAAAGGACATGCTTTCCACCACGTGTCCTGCAGCAGGGTGCCCTCCTCTGGACGCATTCGTGAAGCTTGCCATCCTTTTTAAATGGTGGGGCCCAGAATTGCATGCAGCACTGGGGGTGAGGCTGCGCCAGCACTAAATACAGTGGGATAATTTCCTCTTCTGACTGGCTGGTGCTGCTGTTTGATGCAGCACCAGGACGTGGTTTGCCCCCTTGGCTGCCAGGGCACATCTGCTGCCACCCAGCAGCCCCAAGTGCCTTTCTGCAGGGCTGCAGTTACTCCATCCCAGGTGCAGAATCCAGCAGTTGTTCCATTTCATGCTGTTGGTGAAACTTAAATTGATATGAATCACTCTTGGTATAAATATGCTCTTATTTTTGTTTACACAGATGGAAACCTTCACCATACTGATGTTTCCCTTTTTGGGGAGCCTACTGAGTTTGAATACTTGAGGAAAGTGCTCTTTGAATACATGATGGGTCGTGAGACAAAGGTATGTCAATGTGTATATGGTGACATGTGATTCAGGTTGGAGTACAGTTTAACACCCTTGCTGTGTAGATGTGAAGTACCATGTGTTTGTGATTTGTTATCCAAGGTGAGTGGCAGGGGAAAGGGGTTTTCACATCTCTCACCAATGTACCTATGGAGACAAAATCCTTTATGGGATTAACCTCCCTTTTTCCCTCCCAGCACAGCCCTTGAGTTAAAAGATCTGTATTGTGATTTATCTCTTCAGTACAGATAAAACTTTCACTCAGATTTTATTTTCCTGGACCAGAAGAGACATTTTTTTATCTAATTTTCTCTTGTAAGATCATTTGGTGGCCTTCCGCTGTGCACGATCTCATTTTATAGTGCAAACATGTCTCAAAGGTGGTCCAGTAGTGTAATTGGGGATATCTATGGACATGTTTCCTTTTTATTGAAAGGAGTTGAAAGGAATCTGTGCAATTATCTAGGATGCACTGCCATTTATGCAGCCTCATAAATGATCCTATAATACTATCAAAACATGAATGCACCAATTAGGTCACAGTGCTGGAGACGTACGAGAACTGTGGAGAGTTGATGTATCTGAAGAATCAGGAATTACGGTCATAACGTGTATCCTGTAACCTCTCACATTCTTTGCAAGCTGCTGGACCAGGGTGTGTATGTGTCTTTGCTGGGGAACTTCACAATCCAGCTTTATTATTTGTCTCTTTCTTGGCAGGATATAGTAAATGAGATTGCCAGCTTTTTGTAAGCGTGCACCACTTTGTTCAGTGTGCTGTCTCTTATTAATGGACTCTATTGTTTGATATAGATACCATAGAACTCACATTGTATTACAGCAGCTGAAGTCTGTGGCAATGTGAAATGATGACCCTTCATGGTTTTCATGTAATTCACAAGGTGAAACAAATAGTTGTATCTTACTGATTTCACTGTTTTCCATTGACATTACTAAAGCAGTGTTCTTAGATGAAATGCATTTTAAAATATGATAAAGCATTTTCATGCATGTGGAATTAATTATAGATAATACACATTTCTCTAGACAATGGCCAAGGTTATAACAACAGTGCTGAAGTTTCCAGCAGATCAGACTCAGAAGATACTTGAACGGGAAGATGCTCGACCAATGGTAAGTAATGTAAGTAAACCAAATTCATGCACGAGGATTAAGTTTCAAGACTAAGGAATTAGAAACTTATTTTTAAGTCCTTTTACCTGTGTCTACATCAAGTGAGCTCCTTTTCTTCCTCCTTCCCCTCTTCTTCAGTGGAATATCAAATTCTGGCTCTAGATCTGAGATTATAACAAGAGAGAGAAAAAAAACAAGCATATTTTCTTTACTAATATTCTTTTCATCAGTTAGGCCATATTTCTGATAGTAATGGGTACAACAGGAGAAAGCAAATTCAATCATCACCACTATTCTGCAGGTGAATTTTCTAATTAAAAAAGTAATCTGACAAAGTCATGTTTCTTAAATTTTGAAGTTTCTTGTGGAAGTCATAACAGTTTTCATGAAAAATATATCAAGAAACGTTTTTTCAGCTCTGGTATAAAATTTCTGGTACAAACAAAGGCCTGTAAAAGCATTTTTCTTGTCTTTCATAGTTCTGTTTAGAACTAAAATTTAGAGGGATCCTTATAAATATCAGGAAATATGCTTGATTTTTGGGGTTTTCTTTACTGGCATTTACTAACATGGCAATAATGTTTCTCCACACTTAATATTGGAGTGATGCTGGTATTTGAGAATATCCATGAGCAATAAAGTTCTGAACTGCAACATAAATGTGCATTTTAACATGAAGCTTCTTTCTATTTTAGTTTCCTGCCAGAACATCTGTAACTAAATTTAATTTGTAAATTGTTAACCATCTGTGCTACTGGAGTAGCTGTGTGTGGGCTGGGCATGTATTTAACAGGTTTCTGAAAACTTGTAACATTATAATCAATAACCATAGGCTAAATCAATGTATCATCTTCACTAATCTGCCTTTTACTGCATGGTTACTGTGACAACTGCAGCAATGTCATCCATAAACTGTAGATATGCACAGAGTTCTTATCTATTAACGCTGCTAACAAAGTGTCCAATAAGCTCTTTTCTTCCTGGCTTTGTAGTTTGCCTCACCTCGCAGTGGTATCTTTTGAATATCCCATCAGTCTGTGCTTAGTTAGCATGTGGGTGAGTCTAATACATACTTGTTTTATTTCAAGATGAAACCTGTATTATGTAATTAATCATGCTTCTGCTTTTTTCCTTGCCTGTTCTCCTTCGTTAAAAATCAAATGTTTGTTCTACATCTGCATGATAAATTTTGTTCTACTCTTAATCATGTTCTGAGAATGGTAAATACTGATTCAAAAGCAATCTTTCTGAGTTATAAGCTTAACTTCATATGTTGATTAAGCTACAGAAATCTCATCTTTAGAAAAAATTCAGATTTTAAATTAATTAATACATAATATTGTATTTTTTGCACTTGGATTTGTTTTTTCTTTATTCAACTTCTGAGTTCCTTTTTTGAATAGGCAAATAAGTCAGATTTGTGAGAGACATACTGTACTGCTTGAAATTAATTATGACATGTTTTAAATATAAGAATGGATTATCCTAAAAAAGACTGATGAAATGTTCTCTGTAGGGGGATTAGAATATAATTGCATTTTAACATAAGTACCTTTCTAAATCTCAGCTTTGGTTTGATATCAAGAGGAGCTAAAGCAGAGACAGTTGGGAGAACAGTCAGGGCTTTATGCTCTCAGTTTATTGTGCCTTTCCTCAGGTTTATTAAGCTACTTTTATTATGACTCTGCAGTGCTGGTTGTAGCATTACAGGGACAGAACAGCTGACTTAGGCCTAAAGATGCATGTTGCATCAGACTAGCCAAGCTGAGCAAGAGGGGTTGAGAGAGGAGTAGGATGTGGAAATACAGAAAGAAAAAACTTTCTGTGCTGACTTATAAGATTGTAATTTGAGTCACTAGTGGTGTATGATGTATAATAAACTGCAGATAAATTCTATAGGATATGGTCAGCCCAGCTTTTCTTTTCCTCCTTTGCAACTGGAAAGCTTTGTACAGTTGCCAGGAATCGAGTCACTGTTGGTGAAGCAGTTTGTTGACTGAAATGCAGTTGTTGGCCTGCACCTCCACCGGGGCAGAACGGGTTAACTTGGGCCGTTTCCACTGTCCCTTCCCTCAGTGCAGCTGACAGGTTATCTGTCTCTCTTGCAGTCATGCACATACAGCCTTCAACACAAAATAATGCCTCTTCCAAAGGAAAAAAATTGTTCAGTCATAGTTTCTACTTGGTGTTCTTTTAAATCTTTGAATACAACAGTGAATGCACTTTATTGCATTTAAAATGCAATAGAGTTTGGATTGTTTGCCTCCTAGCCTTGATCACTGCTGACAAAATCAGCCACTGTTTTTATTAGCCCCCTTGAAAAGAATTGAATTGTTGATAATGGTGGAACAAAGCTATTTACAGCACTATTGCAGAAGATATGTTTGAAGTTTACTTTCTTGTCATGCTGTCTGTAATGCTTGTGTAAAAACTCCAGGTGTTCTCAGCTGCATTTGAAACACCACAGAAGGGCTTGTTGATGTAGGGCTTACTGTCAGCAATTCTGTTGCACTTCTGTAACTTAATCTAGTATGTATGTCAGCTGTTCAGACCTCATTATTGGATTGCAGTTGCTTACTTCATTTCAAGTATATTTGTCACTTACTCTTGCATGTTTGAAATTAAGGTGATTCTGACTTAATTGTGAAGGCAGTCAATGTTTTCCTGGTAGAGGAGGCTTTTTGCTCCAAGATTTTACATTAGCATTTCAATTTTTATGATAGGCCTTTATGCAGAGAAGGCAACCTTGTTTTAAATTGGATTAATATGCAGAGATGTGGTAGACTATTTCCAGTGCGACTTCTGACTGTTCTGTTACAGCTTCTTTCATTTTCTTCAATTTCTCAAGTGTTTTGCAGATACCGTAATGGAATTGCTTGCTCAGAATCAGTTAATAATTCTGCAGTTTGAGTTACCTGAAATTCTTGTATCTTCTAATCATATCAATGAACAATGTCATTATTTTAATATTAAGATCTTCTAAGTTGCTCTCAGTAATGTAACATTTGTTCATTTCTTCTACCTTTTCATTCTTCTAGTCATGGCTACGACCATCTTGAAGAATTTGTGATGAGACTGTCTCATGACGCTGCTGCTTAGAAATATGTTTTTATCTCTGTTGTTGTCCCTTGAGAAGGGACAAGAAGAAAAGCTATTATTCAAGGTCACAAATGGAACAGCAAGAACCAAAACTCAGCACCACCTTTGGACCATGAATATAGTTAAAACTGCCTTGACAGAAACGCTAATCAGGGGTTATTTGGTGATGAGTCCTTCTCTTCTATTGAATACTGTCTTCTATTTTGTGTTAGAGCTTATTTTTTTAATGGAGAGAAAAGACTTTATCCTAGGAAGGAATTGCCCACTACTGTGTCTCTATACAGGTTTTATTGGGTGTTTTTTAAGAGTTGAAACAAATGGTTTCTTTCTTCTATTTATTTTTTCATTTTTGAATGAATTGTGCAATACATTTTGAATGGGTAGTGGTTGAGGTGATTTTTCTGATGAACTAGGCACTCCTGTTGACTATTCCCTCCCAATTTGATCTTGAGTGTTTGCTAAAGGTCACTTCTATATGCTTTTGCCTACAATAAATCCAAATTGCAGTACCTCATTTGTTTACTCCTAGCTTTTGTACTTATATTTTCTGGAGAAAAGGTATGTTCCTGTAAATTGTAAATAGTTAATACATAACTGTATCATATGCTGATCTGTGACTGTTGACAGCACTAATCTAAATAGACTTGAGATGAAATAAAGTTTATTTACTGTATACTTTTGGAACATCTTTGGTATGATTTTTCTTTTGAAAGAATCCACCAGTTTTGTTCTTATTTGTGTTTGGGACATCCTTAGCTGAGACATTTCCAGGCCGAAATCACTCTCATAAGAAAAGCTACACCAGTACATGAAACTGTAAGAAGTCAGTGGAGACCTTCAGGTTTTCAAGGGGTCACAACCTGTGAAACAGCCACACGGTGAGCTGAAAAGCTGATGTGAGAATGTAGCAAGGGGTGAAGCTTGTGAAAATTTTAAATTATCATAGAATCACAGAATGGTTTGGGTTGGAAGGAGCCTTAAAGATCATCTCATTCGAACACCCCTGGGCTGGGACACCTTTCACTAGAACATGTTGCTCAGGGCCCCACCCAACTTCAACACTTCAGGGATGGGCATCCACAACTTTTATGGCTGTGCTCATTGCCTCTGGTTGTATCTGGACAGCTTGGACTTCCTGCATTTCTGTAACTTTCATTTAACTTTGCTCAAAGGAAAAGGAGGAACAGCAGAGTGTATGCAGAGTGTATCCCCAGTCATGTGGCCCTTTTAGAATGGTGCTTAAATAAGAGGGGAAAGAAAAAGGAGGAAGGATGAGGTGAAAAGTTAGGGTCTTCCTTCATGGGGAAAAAAATGGTAATTAGGCTGAGCTGTATTCAGAGAATGAATGTTTTGCTTGCCTGCACAGAATTCTAACTTCAAGTTCTCTGAAACATGTTTCTACATTGAAAGAAACTGTCCCCACCTTGAAGCCCTGTGGCCAGGGTGAGTGTTATCTGCATGTTATTTAAAGCACACCACACTTCAGCCCCAAGATTCCAGTGCTGTTACTCACTCAATTAAAATTCGATCCAACGAAACATTCAGTACAGGAGGTGTCTGGCTTGGTTTAAAGTGGATTTTTTTTCCTCTCTCAGCTTCAGGCATTCAGGACATAATGACTCTCAGGATGTTAAACTGTTTGAGATAAAGCACAGTTTCTGTGTATTTTATGCAGGTTCTGCCATGGTGGGACCTCATTTCTGGGATGGACTGATAAAAATGTTGCTGTAGATACAGGTTGACCAGGAGAGATCCAGATTCTTGTGTATTTTTCCTCAAGATGAGGATATTCACATGCTGCCTAAAAATACTATGGAAGTTGAGCTGGTTTTACAGTGCTCTCCTTATTCAACCAGTGAATAAATACAAAATTGTCATATCAGTCCCTGGGAATCTGAGTGTGCCTTTATCTATAGTTCTAGCTATCCTACATCTCTTGTGGGATTTAAGGTTGGTTTTTTTGAATGTGACTTGCTCAATACAATAATAGAGAGAAAGAAGGAAGAATGCACCAGTGGCAATGGCCAGCATGAATTAGCTCTTCAAGGAGTCCTGCTGTGTTTGGGCTTTTAAGCATAGGCAGATACACTGCCTTAGTTATTTGTGGTAGTATGAAACCTTTTTTCAAAAAAAAAAAGTTTTGTGATTAGAGAGAGCCTTTCTGCTTGGAGAGTTAGACTTGACCTTGCACCTTCTGGCTGGGTGCACATGGACACTTCACTGAAGTGACAGGGCAAGCCAGAAGTTTTGGCAGAGCCAGCAGCTTCCTCTGAGCAAGAGCGCTGCAGGCCAGAGAGCTGCTGGGCAACAGCCAGCCTGGCATTGTACAGGTAATCTCTTCAGCTCATCTTTTATGTTCAATTATTTGTTAAACACTATTTCTTTTGTCTTCACTGACCCTTTCCAGGGCTTGTCCATTAGGGTCTCATTTAAAATAAGTTTTTAAACTGGTAGAAGATGAAGGGTGACTTTCAATGAGCTGCTAGATAGCATGGGTGTCCTGTTTCCTTTATATAATGTGGGCAGTCTGAACATAAGAGGAAAATGCATGAAGTCAACAGCTTATTTTTAGGTTGAGAATAAAAATGTATTTCTAGGAGGGGTGCTGACTATAGAGAAGCTGGAATTAACATTTACTTTAGATAAGATCTAATATGGACTAAAAATAGAAGTAAATTTCTGTATTGTTGTAGACATCCTTCAGCGGGATCCTGATGGATTTTGTAGCTGCCATAATGGCATATTATAGCTAGGTACTCAAAAAAATGCACTGTATTTCCTATGTCACTGCTGCTGTCAACTAATTGTGAACATAGTTTGTTTAATGTATTGCATTGGGATGCCTGGAGTGATTTATCACGTGTCTAGGAAGGCAGGGTAATTACCATCTCACCTGATTTCATCTGCACTGGGACCAGCCCAGCCAGGCTGGTTCCAGTTTCGTTGGGGATGTTGCTGAGGACAGGAGCATGCAGGTCTCTAAGCCCTCACCAGGAGGGTGGGGAAGCATAACATACTCTTATTTTTTTCCAAAGGTTCTGCTTTCTTCTGGAATTGGAGTTGTGGCTGAGCTTGGACTATTTATTTTTGATGAAGGAACTTCTACCAAAACCCCAGTGTCACGGCTTGGGCTTGACAATCCCTGTCTGTTTTGGATGACATCCTAAGACTTCTCTGACATTGCTAGTGCCACCTGGTCTGTCCAGGAGTGTGTAAGTTTGTTTTAATAGTGATGCTGTGAGTAACTTGTTAGAAATCAGCGAGTGAACCACGAAAACTGTCCCATCAGCCTCCAAATTTGTCATATATTCTTGCTGGTCTATGGTATGACAGGGTCATTACTGTCATATTCCTCTCAGAATCTCTCTTGCAGCAGAGTCAGTCACTGAGGTGTGTGAATAATGTTGGTCATAAACAAGAGAGCCTGCATGTTATCACAACTGCTGTGCTTCTCTCTTTACATTAGAATATCAGTCTGGGGATTGCAAATTCCTTGCCTTAATTCCACTGATTTAAATTTAATTGGACCTGCCAAAAATTCTGTCCTAGAGCAAGGGGCGGTTTGAAGGGTTAGTTTTGTTCAGCTTTTTTTCCTTTTTATTGTTTGGTGTTTTTTAATCACTGGCATCAACACAACATCCTCCTTGCTATCCAGAGGCTGAAACTCAGGGTTTTTTTGCATTATTAAGCTGAAGAACTATACTGCTTCTGGCATATCTCATGCCAGTAACAAGTCCTGTGGAATCCCATAGTTTACTTTTCTGAACTCCTGTGTATGTGTAGTACACAACAAATTAGCCATATCATAGCTGAGAATTTAGCAATAATGGTTGCAGAAGGATCCTGTGTATCCCAAATTGTTTAGTTAAGGGCTCAAGCTTTTAGTGCTCACACACACAACTGCAAAAAAGTGTCTTTTTTTTTTTTTGTGGAGAATAGGTTTGGATCTCTCAAAGATGATAAATAGGTTATTGTTCGCATGAACTTTTCACACAAGGAGTGTATGAGATAGTTGGCCTGTGGAATAATAAACATTGAGTGGCTGAATAATAGAAAGCAGATGTGCCAAGAATGCCAGGCAAGACATTTGAAAGCTGTGCTATAAACTGGACCTTTCAACAAGGGGCCAAAGCTTGTGTGACCACCAGGATCTCAGCCTTATAGATTTAAAAATGGAGGCTATATAGGAAAGTATGTATATGTATGTAAAGTATGTATAAAGGTGTATAAATCAATGAAATTTAATATTGTGTAGAAAAATGGTGGCAAGTATTCCATGACTTTCTCATATCTTCTACATGTTTCCCACTTGTGATTTTTCTTTTGATGTTGTCAAATGAGAAAAATGAAACAAAATCCATTTGTATTTGGCTTAAAAATTCTAACCAGTCCAGCTCCATTAAAGCTTCTGGGAACTCCCCCCTGAGTTTTGGTGGTCCAGGCTACTGAAAAGGACCTGTGTCACTGGAGGTTTGCTAAGACATGAAGATTAGAAGACTGACTATCTATCTATCTATCTATCTATCTATCTATCTATCTATCTATCTATCTATCCATCCATCCATCCATCTATCCATCTATCTATCCATCTATCTAATTATATACCTACTATCTTTGTCTTGAACTGCATTTTCATAGAAGACTGACACACATAAATTTAATGGCATGTAAATTGGTATTATTTTTGCCTAGTTAATGCCACTTAGATTGAAAACTCTATTTTTGAAAACAGGATAGTGCCTGGTTTATAATACTGTATTTGTTTTGTATGTCTCATGATCATCTGGTTGAGTTTGGCTGCAGTGCAGCTGGTACGAAGGGCTGTCTGTAAAGCAGCAGTTCCACAAGCTGCCGTGATAGTGCTGGTGAAACACAGACTGCAGTGTGGCTGTCCCTGCCTTGGGGAGTGGTGGCTTCCAGCTGTGCTTAGCACTTGAATGTGCAGGTTGAAATGTGCAGGTCCCTCCCTAGTGAAGGGACTGGAGCACAAGTCCTGTGAGGAGCAGCTGAGAGAGCTGAGGAGGCGGCTCAGGGGAGACCTTATTGCTCTCTACAACTCCCTGGAAGGATGTTGTAGCCATGTGAGAGTTGATCTCTTCTCAACCTGAACATGATACCCAGCAAAAGCAATTAATCTTGCGCTTGATGCAGAAATGGAGGACAAAATCTCCTTAACTTAATGGGAATAATGTAAGAAAGAATAGTTTGTACCACGGCAATAACAGTCTAGATTTTGCTTCTAAGCCTAGATGTTGCAAGTGATTTGATGGCTGACAGGCTGAAATGGTACAAGTTGAAATATAATCAGCTTTTCTCAGTGTGGCTTAGTAATTGCCAGAGACAGAGCTCTGTTCCTGTCCATTCAGCCATTTCCTGCCTAGTGGATGAGGAAAGTTTCCTCTTTATCCAAAGTTGTTACATTTATCTTATTTTATGTGTGTGTATAAATATATATAAATACACACATATATATATAATAAATATTTTGGTATTTTCTAGTTACTCATTTTATGCACTTGTTACAAAGGAACACCTCTCTCTCTGACAGCTTTAACAGGGACGAGGGCCTGAAAAGAAATGTGTCATGCAAACTGGCAGTGCTTTTCTCTCCCCTTAAATGGGGGAAGCAACCATAATCTATCTTTAGAATGAAGCCACAGTGGAAGAGGAATTGAAGAGGATGCTCTTTATCTGGTAGGCAAGAATAGCTACAAAAAATGTTTAGGAAACATCTCATCCACTGAAGGCTGAAGTTTGGTCTCCTGAACTCCTTAGAGCTGACTCTGAAGGTGAGTTACATCACCGCTTTCTGTGGGAGCCAACTGAAGGGTAACTGCAGTGTTATCATTAGGACCTGATTTGCAAACAGAAATACTGATCTCCTTTTATTGAGCACTTGTGAGAGAAATATGGAGAATGCACATGAGGAATCAGCAAGTCTCACCTCTGCAATGGGAAACCTTTACCCCAAGTTCAGTTAAGACATTCTTACTAGAGCATGTACTGACATAAACATATGAGTGATGATGGCAGCAGCCTGTCTGATGCTGAGATTATGGGATGCCTTTGCTTTGCTAGCATGTCCCTGCTGATGGATGTCAGGGTAGGAGAAGGAAGTGTCACCATATCCCCACATGGGAACACATCCTCTCCCCAGCTGTGGCCAACAACAAGCAGGAGGGATCCCTGCTGGGGGATAGGTGGAGAAATCTGCACCCAAACAGGCGGGGCTCCAAAAAGATGGTCAAATAAGCTTACAACAACTGTCCTTGTAAGTTGTGGGTGCCTGTGGGAAGTGAAAATGCAGTTACTTGTGGATATAAAGTGGCTTAAAACAGAGGGCAAAACCTGAATCACAGCACTACTTTGATACAAATGCAAGGAAAGGCAAATGATAAGCAGGGTCTTCAAGTTAAGTAAGGTATTAGTATTGTTTTCCTTATTTTTACCAAGTTCACTCTATGCAGTACAGGAACAAATTTATCTTTTTATATATATATTGTATTTATACAAACACAGACATATAAATCATCTGGAAAGTGGCATTTTGGTAGGAGAAGCCTCCAAGAAGGCAACTTGTATGTTAACACTAAGTCTTGATGAACCTGGTCTGTACACAGCTGAATCTTTAAGCAATGCAGACATGGTGCATTTGTTTTCTTTTTCTTTCTACAGTCAGAACATTATTGGACTTTTTTTTTCCTGAGCTCTACTATTAATTAAAAAGTATTGTCAAGGGTGCTGTTTCACTGATGATTCTCAGTTTACAGATAACTTCTCTAATTTAAAAACTATTCTGGAGACTGAACCCTGCCAAAATACAGTGATTAATTAATATAGGTGGGTGTAAAGTACATATGGCACAGGTATGGAGCCTCCCTGGATGATGCAAACTTCAAGGTTCATGCAGCGAGAACAGAGATACAGAAGTACAGATTATAGCTATTCCTGGTTTGAATGGTTCTTTCACAAAGGGTTGGCATACAATTTAATGTTCTCAGCCCTTAGTTTTGCCATCACATTGATTTAACTGTACATTATTATTATCCCTGTCACTGCAATTGGATGCTTCCCATTGCTTTCGTAAAGGGCATGCCAGATTTCTATCAGCTAAACCTATGCCATTGAGACAGGCAGTTTCTGTTTCTGTTTGGACTGATAAAATTCTTGTTGGATTAAATGTTCTAAGATGACTTTGGTATTTGGATGTGCAGTAAAAGAAAGAAAGGGATGGAAGAACCGTGCTCCTGGCCTTTCCCTGGATAATCTTCTTTGCCAAGAATGGAGAGCTGAAAATTTTGTGGACTGACACAGTTTCTTATGTATCACTTCTAGCTGAAGTAAGTCCTCCTGAGAGCACTCTACAACATGAGAGACAAGTGTTCCACTCACCTCCTCCAGCTGCTTTGGTTCCCTCCTTCCTCTGGAGATGGGTGAACCTATTGCTTTCTCCAGCATGTCATCCCACATTTCCTTTAACACTCTTGGAGAGCTGCCTGAGCTTCGCTCACTGCCCAGGTAATTAATTGGAAAGCCCAAACACTTTCTTGCTTTAAAAGGCAGAGATTTGGCTTTGTAGTGCTAATGAGATTGAATGTCATTTGTGGGATTTGCTTAATCATGGCATATTGACTTTCTGCCTAAATCAAATTACTTTTATCCATATTGATTACACGGTTATAAAATCCCTGTGAAAATCTTTTTATTAAATGTTATAAATCTCCCTGCTAATACGATGTAAGTGCCCCATTGTTTTCACTTGGTGCTTTAATGAGCAAATCAGTTCTTGCAATTTGATCATATGCTAAAGGTTGAAGTTACTGATAAAGTGACTTTTCCTTTTTATTTAATATAAAAAGGAAAAGCACTGTGCCACTTAAACTTAAGACTGGGAAATTTTTACTTCTCCATAACCCCAGTCAGATGACGAAGAGAAGACTCACGCTACTCCAACCTTTTTACAGGCCACCCTGATCAAGAATACTAAATAATTATATATAATTATAGTTATTACTTCTCTACTTAAGCTGTCTCTGGAATATTCCTATGCTAATGCCCACTTTCTGGCACACAATCAACATAAAAAATGGCAGTTTCTAAACAGCAACATACATACATGTGGCACCAGAGCATTTGCTCTGAGGGTGATGCTCAACAGCAATGATTGTAATCAATCATTTTCCTGATCAGGATGCTCCCTCACAAAAACAGGCTGCATTTTTGAAAGAGCCACATAGACGCCATGGAACTGTTTACCAAAAATTTCCCTCCTCGCTGAACACAAGTTCTGGTGCAAACCCTTTGCAGAAAATGATTACCCTTTCAACCAGGAGCTTCCTTCACTGAAAGAAGATTTGACCTGCAAGAGTGTTTTCCCACACCAGCTTTCCAACAGCCCCAACATCCAGCAGGGTTCCCTGGAGATCACTCATACAAGCATCACAAGCAAGTTTCCCATGGACCACCATGTGCATGTGCAAGCAGCATCGGACTTGCTCACTGATCTCCGGTGGCTGGCCAGAAGCAGTTCCTGTTGTATCAGAGTTCCTGGCCCCTCTGTTCCCAGGATTTACTCTGCTTCTCCTGGTGCACCTCTTCATAGTGTACATGGGATTAAACAGCCAGAGCCAACAACAACAAACGAAAGCCACCTCTGAGAGTATTTCTTCTCTGAGATGCTGGGCCTGATCCTCAACAAGGATCTAAACACCATCTCTCATGAATCATGAGCACTAAAATGTATTGCTTTTTACTTTGATAAAAGGATCACCCTTGTCTTACTCTCTGGAGTAGACTATCTTCTTGCCTTTGCTCTTGCTCATCTTTCATTGCATGTTTGACTGATTATTTTTGCTCCCAGACAGTCAAACTATTCAAGTATTAGAGCAATTCTTTTCAGCTTTTACTCAGCCACGGAGGTTGCTGCTTCTTTTTCAGACCTGAGGCTCTTAACGCCAGAAAACGCAGGTCTGATTTTTTTCCCCCAAAGCCTTTCATTCCTGTTGCCCTGAAAAAAGACACCGCCTCTCCTCGTGGCTTCCTTTTCTCCAAGAGAATTCCCCCGAAGTATTTTCATTCCTGTTGCCCTGAAAAAAGACACTATCTCTCCTCATGGCTTCCTTTTCCCCAAGAGAATCTCCCATGCGTTCCAGCATGATGCAAACCAGGTCTTTCTTCCGTCACCTGGCCACGGAGCGCTCCTCCCCACGTGCCACATCCACGCAGGGCTGGCGTCCTCAAACATCCTCAAACCAGCGCCGGCAGGCGTTGCCGCTTCCTCCGACACCGCTTCGTGCCCTCCGCTCCGTGCCTTCTTCCCTGTTGTCCCCGCAGGGAGTGCGAAGGCAGGATTGGGCTGGGAGAGCAGGGAGAGCCCCGCAGAAGGGGCTGCGCGGNGGATGCCGGCGGTGCGGCGGCGGGGAGCGCGGGCGCTGCTGCGGGCGCTTCTATGTGCGCTGCTGTGCGCAGCCCTGGGGCGCTGCTACAACGTGGACGTGGGTCGGCCCGTGGTTTTCCAGGGTCCCAACGGGTCCTTCTTCGGGTACTCGGTGCTGCAGCACTATCACGACAGCACGCGGTGGTGAGTGGCGGCGATGCGGGCGGGATGCGGGCATGAATGCAAGCGGGGATGCTGGCAGCGGGGATGCTGGCAGCGGGGATGCTGGCAGCGGGGATGCTGGCAGCGGGGATGCTGGCAGCGGGGATGCTGGCAGCGGGGATGCTGGCAGCGGGGATGCTGGCAGCGGGGATGCTGGCAGCGGGGATGCTGGCAGCGGGGATGCTGGCAGCGGGGATGCTGGCAGCGGGGATGCTGGCAGCGGGGATGCTGGCAGCGGGGATGCTGGCANTCTCCCATGCGTTCCAGCATGATGCAAACCAGGTCTTTCTTCCGTCACCTGGCCACGGAGCGCTCCTCCCCACGTGCCACATCCACGCAGGGCTGGCGTCCTCAAACATCCTCAAACCAGCGCCGGCAGGCGTTGCCGCTTCCTCCGACACCGCTTCGTGCCCTCCGCTCCGTGCCTTCTTCCCTGTTGTCCCCGCAGGGAGTGCGAAGGCAGGATTGGGCTGGGAGAGCAGGGAGAGCCCCGCAGAAGGGGCTGCGCGGGGCCGCGCGGTGCCCGCGGGGGCGCGCAGTGCCCACAGTGTCCACCAGGCGGCGCAGTGCCAGCGGGGGCCATCAGGCGGCGCGCAGTGCCGGCAGTGCCCGCGGGGGCGCGCAGGGCCCTCAGCGGCCACCAGGCGGCGCAGTGCCCGCGGGGCCGGGTCGGGCCGGGCGGGGCAGGGCCGGGACAGGACGGGACGGGACTCGGGGCAGGGACGGGACGGGGCGGGCACAAAAGCGCCGGGCCGGGCCGGGCCGCGNACATCCATCCCCTCCGGCAGCCGCACCCGCGCCCCCTCGCAGGGGCCCCTCCGCCGGCGCGCCCAGCCCGCCCCGCCGTGCGGTGACCCAGCGGTTCCGCGGGTGCGAGCGGCTCCCCCCGCGCTCAGAGGGGTTTCCCTGCGGGGATGCCCTTCCCGAGCGGGCAGCCGGCGCTCGGCGTTGTGGCCTCACGGTCCGGAACACTTGGCACCTCGTCGCCCGTAGGGAAAGTGCGCGGGGTGCGAGGGTGGTGGTCGTGCCGTGCCCGCGGGACGCGTTCCTGGGCGCGGTGACATCCAGCGGGAGCGCTGGCCGGGCTGATATCCCTCACTCTGCCTGGCGAGGGACAAAATCCCTCCGGAGGCTGGAGAGGCGCTTCCAAACTGAGAGGCGTTTGTCCCCTTTGTGTGCCCGCTCTTGGCGTGAGGGACCGTAGAGAAAATGTCGATGTAAATTAAATAATAATAAAAAAAGTTGATAGAAAGTTTGTCTACATCTCAGAAAACTGTGAAACTGGCAAGCGTCTGCTTTTCCTCTTGATTGAAAGGAGCTTTGCAGCATAGTCTGTCTCTTGTCTGGGTTAGAGGCTCTTTGTCAGAATTAAAACTGATTTCTCTTAATTGGACCCAGTTGATGTCGGCTGGTGCACAGCTAATGTGAGTAGGAGCCACTGCTGCCAGTAAATGGCCACAAAGCATGTCTTTATCTTTTCTACTTAGATATAGCCCCATGACTCAACTATTGATATTGGAACTTGGGTGCTCTGTGGTATAAATAAATGTATTCATTCTGGCGTCCACTTCTTTAAAAATGAATTTCTTTCACACCCTTTAGTTCACAAGTAATTCTATGCTCTGCCTTTTTCCATAGTGGCTTTCACAGAGCATTCATTTTTAAGGACTTATCAGAAGACTTGGTAGAGTAAAAGCACCCTTGGAGAAGAAAAGCTCTCAGTTTTATGCAATGCTTAACTTTGGTCAGGAACCAATGAAGGATGCAAAGGCTGAAAGCAACTTGTATTCAGCACAGATTGCTGGGGAGTCACAGTGGTGTGAATGAAATGCTGATCTAGTGCAGTACAGTGGGATGAAAATGATAGAATTTGTTGCTCTGTATGTAGGTGTCCATCGTTCTGATTGATAATATGAATTATCTTCAGATAGCACCTGCTGGTGTGATATTTTTGGAAGGGGAAGTAGACTAGGAAAAAGAGTCTCCCAGATATCCCACTTTGGTTGGAAACATGCTGGGCCGTAATTGTTGGACATGTGTCTGAAGGCAGGGGTCTGTTAGAAGTCTGGTGCTTGAAAATAAAATCTCCAGTTATGCAAACTCCACTTTTTTTGAAAATGGAGCTGATTCGTGGAGCTTTGGCTCTGGCACCCAAAAAAAAAAAGCAAACAACAAACATCTGAGATCATTAAATGTTTTTAAACAAAGAAGTTTCTAGCCTTAACACCCAGAAGGATTAACAGCAGCTGAACATGGTCAGCATCAGCACTGTCAGAAATCTTGAGTGTGGTATTGTCACCTCTGGTGGGAAGACTGCTCTTTTCCTTGTAGAACCAGGGAGTTTGCTTTCATGGGTACTTCCAAGTCTGATTCCCAACAGACCCTGGGATAAAAGTTTGGGAGGTATGTACTTTGTCACTTTCCTTGATCCTAATTTGCCATGTGCAGTTGTGCTCTTGATGTTGCCATGCATCCTGAAGGGCAGTGATGAATCTCACTTAAAAGTATATGCAGCCTTCTCCCAGTTTTCTGAGATGCCACTCCCTCTACTCAATAAGCATATTCTGATTGCAAACACGTTTTTTTAACACTGCAACATAATAGACATTTAAAGTGTTTAATGTGTTTCCCCTGAAAAGGTTAAAAGATCTGGCCAATCTTCCTTTGACATTCAAAACATCAAAGGGCTAAACCCTTGTCAGTGCCTTTAGCTGTGCCCTCTTTAACTGGGCATAGAGGTCTCCAGTATTGTATAGTACTATTTTAAAACGATATTTCTACTGTGCAGAATCTTATGTATCCTTTCAGAGCATAAAGTCTCTGATTTCAAGTTTAAACCGATTACCATTTGCAGGTTACTGAAGTACAGTATACAATCCCAATCAGACTGTCAGGTTTCTGTTGCAATGCTATAGGGGTATTTCCTTAACTGGCTTGTAGAGTCACTGGCTGATTTTTTCCCCCCCTTCTCTTTCAAATGTGACATTCTGGGGAAAGACTGAAGTCTGTTACAGGGAATATGTAGTAAAATGGTTTGGATTCATCCCATTATAGCACTAAGCTTCTCTTAAGAGTTTGCAGGTTTATTGTTTGGTTTTGTGTGTCAGTTTTTTTCTGTCTTCTTATATACCCAAGGAAGGTCTATGATTCCAGTTTTCTCATGTCTGTTTACCCTGTAAACTGCAATGGGAAGTAGTTAAGCTAAATTAACTTTAGACCGTGGTATTTTGGACATTCATGACTTGCCCAGTGAAATGTGCACTGTGTGAACCTGCAAAAATGTGATCAATCATATCTGCCCATCTAATATTGTGTAATATTAATATTCTCTTAAGCATTTGAGTGTATTCGGGGGTTTCTTGCTCTTTATTGCTCGAGGGCCTGATACCTAACATGCTTCTGATCATGAGAGCTGTACTGTTTGGGGTAGCTTGTCCATGTGCTGGGGTGTTTGTACATATGTGTGTGTATGTGTGTATCTACATGTCTGTGTACATACACATAGGCGCTGATCCATATTAGAGTGGTATTTGTAATAGCTGGGCCTTCAGCGTTTCAGCTGTTTGTTTTCCAAGACCACAAAGGCACACGTCTTTATTGTCTACTGCAGGTTTTCAGTAAACTGATTCAGGGTTTGGTGACTCTTCAGGATTTATGGCAGCCAAATATTCTTGTAGCATGAAAGAGACGAGGGTATTTGGTTTGAAATACTACATCAGATTAAGGTGAATAGTCAGGCTGCTACACAGTCCTTGACACAGAAATTGTAGTGGACTATGGGTGTTCAGCCACCACAACAGTAGTGGAGCAAGTCAGTGCCTTTGACCTTTTCTTAAATAGTTCATTGTAGTGATGGTTCCATTTAGAAACTGGTTTTGCACACTTTTTTATGTCTAGAAAAATCTCTCATCACAGATGTGCTGAGGTTATTGTAATTCTGACAATGTCTGCTTTTCCTTCCTTAAGTGGGTTTTATGGCTGTAACTCTTGACAGGCTTCCTCAGTTACCCATCATTGCTGTTTTCAGCTGAGTAAGGAACCAGGTGGCCTCTCACATTTGGAGCAGAGACAAGCTGAAGTGCTTCTGTTCTCTGGATGTAATTTTGAAACTTGGACTAAAGACTCAAAAAATGACCCCAGACAGTTTAAAAAGAAACAAATGTCATTTTTTTGCCCCAGTAAAGAGTGCTAATAATGTGAAATATCTCCTTGCTCTCTTTTAAAATAAGATGTTACTTTTTTCTCTCTCCTTTCTCCTCTTTATTCCCACTTCTCACTGAAACCCTCAAATCCTTCAGCAGGTCCAGGGTGACCAATTTATCCTTTCTGGCAAAATGATCTGGCTTGGGAAAGGAATGGAGTCAGTCTGGTTGCATGGTGTGCTGCTGTGAGTTTTACAGTAGGGAATGAGTCTGTTTTCTGTGCTGATGTGTCATTCCCTCAGCCCTGCTCCTCACCAGGTTGCACTGCTGTTGAGTTCATCAAGGCTGTTCTGTGTCTCAGGCTGATGGATGTGGCGTGTGCTCACTTGTGTGCAACCAGGAGGGTGGGATGCACTGACCCCGGGGTGTGCGTGTGTTGTGTTGGGTGATACAAGCAGTGATGCTGTAGGTGCTGCCGTGGCATTTTGGGGGAACCTGAACTTGCTGTTGTTGGTCACAGATCATAGAATCATAGAATTGATTGGGTTGGAAAAGACCTCCGAGATCATCAAGTCCAACCCTTGCTCCAACTCCAGTTCCTTTACCACATCATGGCACTCAGTGCCACGACCAATCTCAGGTTAAAAACCTCCAGGGATGGGGTATCCACCCCCTCTCTGGGCAGCCCATTCCAATGCCTGAGCACTCTCTCCGGAAAGAATTTTTTTGTGATCTCCAACTTAAATTTCCCCTGGCAGAGCTTAAGCCCGTGCCCCCTTGTCCTATTGCTGAGAAGAGACCAACCCCTGCTCTGCATGTAATGGATAAACGCTGGGGGTTTTACTGCAAGTACCTGGGGTTTTTATTGCAAGTAACACAGCTCTTTCTAAAGGGAAAAAACTCAAATGGGATGTGATGGCAGTGCACCCTCCTCTGGTACTGCTTTTGAAATCAGCTCTGGCATGTGAAGATATTTAAAGACTTCTTTTCCCTGCCACTTAACATTGCAGTGAGGTGAGGTACCTACAGCACCCAGTCCTTGAGCTGTGATTGCCAAATCACTGCTGACATTGTAGGCTGGTGCTTCTTGTGTGTGGCATCTCTCCAGCCACAGGTCAGCTCTGCATTTTTGATCACTGTTCTCTTGTTAAACACAGCATTTATTTTCCAAATCTGTGTCTCGAGGGTCAGTCACCAGTGAAGTGATTCTTACTGTTCTATGGGAAGTAAGGAGGTGTGGATTTCTCTGTGGCCAAGAAAGCTTCTTGTCATCCATTAATATTGGCTGCTGTGACTCTGGCAGTGGAATGGTTTCTGGCTTTGCTGTTTCAGTAGAGATAGAAGGGTTTCTTCTTGATTGTGTGAGTATGAATGCAAGAAGAGAGGGTTAAGTGGCCTTTCTGCCTACTGCTCCTTATTTTGGTTTGGGCACCAATATTTTTTTCACAGAACCAGTGGGACGAGGCTGTTGCTTACAGATTTCTGTGCACCTCAAGCAAAATCCACTTATCCCTGCCCTCAGTTGTCTTCTATAGGAAGAAATCTCTTGAGGGGATTTCCCCTTCAAGGTGTCTTCAGGCAGATACTCACAAATGTTCTAGGGGTGTCCCACAGAACAGTGTGGTTGTGGTGAGAACCTGCACTCATCAATAATCTCTGCAGAGTATTATCCACCTAGTAAGCCCTTTGGCAAAAGGCTGGAGAACTGCTGGTACTTGCTTGCTGACAGCCCAGGTAGTCCTACAGCAGTGCTGGAAATCTGTACCACAGAAATCAGACTATTTTAAACAAGAGCAGCTGAAACAAGAGCTAGTTGGAATATGAGGGAGGGTTGGACTTCTGCTGCCTGTATTTGTATCTTCAGTGTTTGTGCCAGGCAGGACTCCACAGCACTGAAATGTGAGAAGACTGTATTAGACTGTCAGGGTTTGTTTTGCAATGTATTTCTGGTTTGATATGGTAACACTTTCTCTGATTGCAGTGTTGTTTCATAGAACTCACAAAAGATTTCAAAAGTGTTTGTTTTGCTCAAGGAGTCCCAAAATATTTAGGTGGAAATGAGTCTTCTATTCCAGGCCTGCTGAAGAGTCTCATGACAGTTCAATAGGTGAATTTCTTACAACAGTGAAGCCATTACGAACAGCAACTAGTGAAAGAGTAAGCAAGTCTTTATGTTGACAAAGGAAATATACCAGTCTCAAACCTTTGAATAAAATGAAAGTAATTGGTATGTGACAAATGCCAACCAAAAAACATGTGAATCAACAAAAAACCCCTCCCATTTCCCTGGAGGTGACAATCTCAGGACATGGGTGAGGATGGATCATGCCAGATGGAACAGGAAATCTGCAGAGGTTTCAGCTGCTGGGTTTTAGATGACATAGTGTGGGATGTAGGTGAAGTATCAAATTTGAATGTATCACCATTCAGGGCAATGCAAAATAGATTTGCTTTTGGCACACATCACTGGTTGCTTCCTTCTACACAGTCCACATGAAGAAATGTCAACCAACATTTTATTTTTGAAAGGTGTATTTGTTCAAGACAGCAATATTATATGAGCCAGTAGCCTATTCAAATGTTAATTATCAATTTTTCCCATTTGGCTTTTTAAAGAGAGCTGAAAAATCTTGGTAATTTAGGCTCCATCATCTCTGTCTTTCATGCTGCATCCCAGAGTTCCTTGTGCACTAGTTGCAGAATTGTATTTACTTTTCTTAGGTAAGAGCAAAGCTTCTTTTAAACTGGAGGTCAGTGTGGCCTACATTATCTGATTGTTTTAGCAGGTCATAGAAACAGTTCCTTGCCATTTGCAATTTGAACCTGTAAGTCTTTAAGCTAGCAATATTTATTTTTGTTAGATCTCATGAATGGCAATAAGTGAATGATAAGCATTCATCGCCTGTGTAAATGAAATGATTGGCATTTGATGTTTTGCCTGCTAAGCAGGCCTAGTGGGATTTGCATTTGGCGCTGTTATTTCAAGCTCCTTTGCACTTGCTCCCCAATGTGTGCAGGCTTTGTAGGTTTTAGCAGTTTAAGTACTTTGTACCTTAATTCTTCTCACTTGTGAAAACATGATGTGCGTTGTAGGGTGCAAGAGTGCAACCCTGTCAGAATTCTCCACATGATACAGCCAAGCCCAAGAAACTTTAGAGAAAATGATCACTTAATGTAGGGATTTCTCTTCTTTTTGGAAATATACCAAGGGCCACGGGACAGTTTTGTTGTATCCCATGTCTGGGGAGTATGCGAAGTGGAGCTGTGCTGCTGCTTGGGACAGATGAGGCTCTTGTGCTCTGGCTCTGAAGCTCTTCCAGATGACTCAGGTTGACCCTGGATGCTTGCACACCGTGTACCTCGGATCTCCTTGTGTTTACTGGGATGGTGATGATGGATGGTGGTTAGAGATGGAACTTCAGATGGTGAAAGGAAAGTTGTTTAAAACAGTTTTGGGTCTGGTGCTGGGCTGTCCATCTGTGCCATGGGAAGGCTGTGTATACAGACTGACTTTGCAGTCTTTATCCCTTTAGTGGCTAAACCAAGGGTAGCGCCTCCTTGGTCAGCTCTGCCTCCCAAGTACCAGGCTGGGTCCGTGCACTGGAGTGCTGGAGCCTTGGCCTTTTGGAGGTGGTTGGCCTTAGTTCCACCTTGGGCTTAAATTCAGTGAGGATTTTTTTACATGCAGAAGCTCTGCCATGCCCAACAGAGCAAGAGCATTGCACATTGTTACTTAACTACCAAGTACTCCCCACTGCTCTCCCTGGATTTGCCTTCCTCCTGCTTAACCTCCATCCTCATCCTCATGTGCTTAGATCTGGGCTCACAACCAGCTGAGGAAGATTGTCCCTTTAATGAGGAGGCAGTGGAAGGACTCCCTTAATACCTGTGCTTCCCCTTAATCCACCTGAAAAGGCATCTCTTGGGGCATGAGCAGGTAGATGCCAGCTTGCTAAACAGTTTCAGTGGATCCTAACACAAGTGATTAAAAAGTGCTCATCATCTTTCATGGTCAGAGCTGGGCATTGGTGCTTCCCAGAAACAGTAGGTTTCATTTGGGATGAAAAGTCCAAGTAAAGTCCTTACAGCCTCAAGGATAAGTGTTGACTGATAGCTGTGCGTTGTGGAAGAGATTTGCTTGTATTGCTGGTTGGGTTTTTTGCTGTTGTTTTTTAAAGCTGTCATGATAAAAAGTGCTCTGAGAACGGGATGCCTCTGCTTTCTAAACAAGCTTACAAACCTTGGGCTGGCTCACAAACATGCAGATTCATATTTCATCCTCTTTGTGGGTGTGTGTATCAGCTCTGGATTCATAGGGGTGTAGCTAAAACTGAGGAAAAATGGATGCAGCTGTCGATGCTAATGCTTTCCTAAATGCTTTGGGGGTGTGTGTGGTGAGGGTGTGTCACTTTAAATGTGTTACAATCCTAATGGAAATTTAATTTGTTAAACTATTTATGCCTTCAGTCTGGAAAAATGCCTTTATTGCGTGTGGCGTTTTCAGTCTGTGGGTCAGTATCATCATTTTACAAGGCTGCTGAGAAAAATGCCTTTTCTGAGGGAACTCTAGCAATGTGAGCCTTGGTGGTGTGTTTGGCTGTTTTTTTTTCTTTTCTCCTGAAATTAATCACTCGTTACTTTGCTTTTGTTTTCCAGGGTCTTGGTTGGTGCTCCGAAGGCAGACTCTAAATACAGCACCTCTGTTCAGTCCCCAGGAGCAGTGTTTAAATGTCGAGTCCACACCAACCCTGACAGAAGATGCACAGAACTGGATATGGGGCGAGGTGGGTAGTTCCGATGCTTTGGGTCAGATGGAGGGAACCAAAAAACAAAATCCAACCCACATGCCTAGCAATCCTCTTGCCAGCTTCAAATTGGCCCCAAACTCTGAGAAAGAGCCATCAGCCTTTCCTGATGGATTTTGAGCAAAAGTAGCAAAAGTGTCTTATTTTCTTCAGCATTACAAAATAACATCCCACCTGGTGCTGGTGTCCTCCCAGTGGCCTTGCTCTGTCTTTCCAGTGAATAACCAGGTAAAGGTGGATTTTTCCCTACTTACCTTAAGCTGCAGTCATTTTTTCGCCTGTTTCAGTGTGACTTTGCGGTGTGTTGGTGGCTGTGTGAGTGGTTTGGAGTGCTGCTTCCTGCTCCAGGCAGTGCTGAAGGAGAAGTGCATGGGATGACCCCAGTGATGGGCTCATGATGTGTGGGATTATTACTAATGTGGTGGTCTATGGGTTGCCCCATAATGTAGCAAATCATTCCTTAAGTTTGCCTTTTGTGCCAAAATGCTCTCAGTGAGAGATGTCTCTGTACACTATTGCACGTGCTCAGGATTGACTTCAGTTTCTCTGATGTACTGCCTGAGTCAGGGAAAGGTGGAGTCCTAAAGTAAAATTCTGATTTAAAATCTTATGCTAGATAATGATAGTGAAGATTGAAGCCTTTTAATATTTTGATTTTCTTGGTGACATGTTGCTTTCTCTGCCCTTAAAAAAAGGCATGTTAGTAGAGTTCATCTTTTTATACTCACACTGAGTCAAGTAGAATTTCTGTTTATGAAGCTTGCATGTGTTAAAACAGTGTTTTGGCTAAGTGATTTGTCCTGCTACTGTAACGTAAACTGTCATGGATTTGCAAATGCTGCCTGACAGGACTAAGGATTTCATCCTTGTGTTTTGTTAAGTGCTCCCTATCTCATTTTCAAGAGTAATTTTGCTTTGATTGCATTCTGGAGGCAATCCGATGTTGCTCCCATTGACTTGATCGTTTGATGGTTTATTCAAGTAGAGCTGGGGACATCCTGTAATAGCTGTTGGGGACAGAGTCTGTCCTCAGCTATGTGTGTGTGTGGTGCCTATTAAGACTGAGAGCATTGTCCTGATTAATGCATTCAAGAACTAATAATCAGGAGGAAAGAAAAGCACCATCAGAATGTTTAATGGGCAAATTCTTTTCCTGTTGGGATTCTTTGGTGGGTATTTAAAACTCATCCCTCCTTGCTTTGGTGCCTTTGCCTTCTCTCTGTAGGCAATTCTCGGGGTGTGCTCTGTGGGAAGACCTGTAAAGAAGACAGAGATGATGAATGGATGGGCGTGAGCCTGGCTAGGCAGCCCAAGGCTGGTGGAAGTGTGCTGGTAAGTCCATGCTTTCCTTTGGTCTCATTAAAACTATTGCTGCTGTCTGACTGTCATGCTCAGCATGTTAGGATTAGTGTGTCTGGCCATGACTGATGGAAGGCAGAGTAAGAGGCAGTAGATTGTCGTCCCTTCCTTTAAGCAGAAGGCAAAGGGACCTGCAGCCAGAAGATATGATTTATAAAGGAAGGATTCCAGGCCATTACACCTGACTCATGTCACCCAAGGACTTCCTCCAAAACCCGGGGGATTATATCTTTGAACAAAATCAATAGAACTTTGCCTGGGAGGTACCTGCTAGTTTGTTCTCTGTGTAGTTTCACTGTGTTTATGTAGGGAATGCATTTTCCTTGTGCATGTGTATTGTGTGTCAGAACTTAGAAGACAAAATGTAAAATGCATCTTTGTGGCTGTGTTTTCATTTATTTATATTGATTACCTGTTACCAGAGTAACCCTGACAACAATCTAATTCTAGACACTCCTGTTTGTGAGTAGGAAACTTTCAGTTGGCCCCATCTCTCCAGTGGGATAGGGGACTGCCCTGGTAAGTGCCATCAAACTGGCAAAAAGCTGCCAGTGAGAAAGATCTTGTGCAGAGATTACTCTGCTGAGAGGATAAAGCTGCTTCTCTCAAAAGTGTTTTTTTTTTTTTTTTTTTAATATGTGCTTATGGAGTCCAAATGGTTATGCCCCAAATCCTTTCACACCAACTTCCCTGTGAGGGAGCAGATGGGTTTGATACACTTTTGTGACAGTAATGTGGTATTTTATCCCACCACTGTCTCTTCTGGATACAGCTTGCCAATGTTATAGGGGCTGGCTTTACTTTTCTTGGATGTTTTAAAAGGGGTCAGGGCTAGAGGACAAGGGGAGAAAGAGGGATATAAATAACATACACTGTAAACATGTACAGCACAGAACAAAATGAAGGCATTCATGGTAGTGGAAGCAATTCCTATTTTCAAGGGTTAGTTATCCTGAGCTCTGTATGTGTGCTCAGTCTTATGTGAAAACTGAGGAGTAACTTGCACTGAGGATAACGCTACCCCAAACACAGCATCCGCTTCATTGCCCAGGCATCAGGCTGAACTAGACAAATCCATTCTAATCCACTTGTAGAAGGTAGCTCATAAACTCTTTAAGGCAACGCTGAAACATTTTTGTCAAAATGGCGTCTAAATGGTTTTGTGTGTTTTGGTTCAAAGGGAAACAGTTTGCAGCTGATGCTTAGGGGTTGTTTCCCCAGACAGAAGCAGCAAATGAAGGGAATGCTGGTGGGGAGAAAAGCCAGGCAACTACCAAGGATGGGGCTGGTTACTGGTTGGCCGAGTGGAGGCTGCAAGGGTGAGAGACATGGGGAGGCTGTGAGGCTTAAGCTGGGGCTGAGGGGATGGAATCTTCACACATAAAAGAGGTTAAGACTGAAATGTAGCTAAAGGAAAATACGCAGCTGGAGGTGTGCTTATTTCAGTGTGGCTTAAGCTGGTAAAATGTCTCCACAAGTGACAACTGATTTAAAGCAGTCCTTACCCAGCCTTCTGACAAGATTATGCTGCCCCTCACCAAGCAGATCATGTCCAGATGCTCAGGGATATTTAAATATATAATTCTCATTGATATTTATAACCAAAGCACTTGCTCTTAAACTACCAATTATATATTTGTCAACATCTGTGTGGAAACAGAGCCTGGAATGAATGCAAACAGATTCCTTTCTGGATGGAAATTACCTGGTTGTTTCAGGTCATTGTTATTCTGTTTTGAGGTAACTTTTTACTGGAAAATATTTGTGACTTTCCCACAAGCAGATGATTTTTGATACTCTTCTAGTTTTAATGATCAGTATTTCCTTAAAATGTAGCTTTTCTTTGAAGCCCCTTTGAGAAACTGGTGTTCGGAGAAAACATGTCTGAATGTGCATTCATAGACATATTTGTCAATTGGTAGTTTTGAAACAAAATTACTAATTTAATCTCTTTAGTTAGGAGTGTGTGCAGTCTATATTGTCAGACATTACACCTCTGTTTACTGCATCCCTTACAGGGATTCCTTTAATTCAGAGTAATATCTTTGTGGTCAATAGCCCTGGAAGGATTTTTTGGTTTTTTGTTGGGTTTTTTTTAATGTGTAAGTGTACTCACCTGTGTGAAATATTCATGCTCTTGAGGTCCTGTGTTAGATTTACTGGTTCCACAGTTTAACTGTGGATTGTGTAAAGAAGTTGTTGCTTTTGCTTTGAAACTGCTTAATGGCCTCAGTTTTTCTCTTACCAGCCTTCCCCAGTTGCCTGACAAGTACCAGCTTTAGTGGAGAGGGTGTTAGGGAAGATGAGGAGTGTGCCAGGGGGCTTTAGCTGGTGTGTGGTAAAACGTGGGTTATGTTTGAGCCCATATTGTGCCAGGATGTTACTAAAGCAGAGTTTTGTGTCTGTGTGACAGACTAAATAGAAAAGCATCAAACAATGAGGATGTGAAGAAATGAAGAAGAAAGATTAAATAAGAAAGCTTCCTGTCCTCGGGTATACTATCAGTCCGTCTTTGCATTAATCTCAGTACTGCAATAATGCAGCTGAGATTGCTAGGTCTTTCCAAACTGAAACAGTAAAAATCCTCCTTTTACTTTACTGGGAGAGGAGCTGGGGACAGTGCATTATGATTTGGAGATAAGCCACATCCTTCAGTCTTGCTTTGCCTAAAAACCTGCAACTTCTGTCATTGTGTTACTCTTCCTGTGGTGCAAAGCCATGGCTGCAACAACATGCAAAAAAGCCAAATGTCTGCAGTTCTGAAATGGCCTGTTCACTATATTGCAGTGTCAGCCATCAGTAGATAACTCAGCTTGCTTTGCTCAGAAGCATTTTGTTTTGCTTCAAGGGTTAGCATAATTTCTCCCCTGTTGCATAGCAGAGCTGCAGCCTGTGCCCTGGCAGAGCTGCTGAGCACCAAAAAATGCTGATGGTTTCCTTGTTGCACAGGGACCCACCTATAGCTTGCATCTAAAACAGGGTGCATAGCCTGGCTGTTGCTTGTTTGTAATCACCTTAAGGGAAAAAAACCCCAACAACACAATAAAACTTGCTCCAAATTCAGATGACTCTGTTCCAAAGACCTCTTCAGATGTGTTGTCAAAGAAGAAGGAAGGCACCAGCCACCTTTGGTAGCACATCACCTTGCCTCAGCAACATTGGATAATGCAGTGACAGTGTGCTGTACTCAACTCTGAACACTTATGGGAAGACAGGAACACCAAAAGCAGCTGTGAACAAGCTTTGTCATGGCAGGGAGACAAAGGTGCTGGTTGCCTGGCTGTAAAGAAGTGGATTGTGAGTGGAAAGAGGAGCTGCTGAACTCCTGCCCATTGGGAAATATCAAGTTCTGTAGCTGTGGCTCAGGGCATTCTGGTCAAACCCTGACTCAGATAACTGAGCAGGAGCTCATCCCATGGAGGTCGCCAGACTGAGGCAGTCAATGGTAAACTGTACTGTGCCTGAATACACATCATGATGAAGGCACAGAGAAGTGATCATTAAAAAAAAAAGACAACTCAAAATCCAAGTCCAAAGAGATTAGGTGAGTGTGCCCAGAAGTGCTAGACTGAGCCCACAGCTTCGAGTTGATTTTGAACATACTCCTTATCCAGCAGCAGCTCTTTCTCTTCTTATGTTGTTCTGTCTTTCTTGACCTCTGTGCCTCACTCCTGAGCAAAGCCACCTGCTTGTGATGAAATGCTTCTGCTCTCCCTGACTCTGTCATTTGTGTTCCTCTGGGACAGATTAGTAGGTTAATTTATGTGAGTCCCTTGCAGTTTCCGAGATATAAAATGTTAAGGAATTTACAGTACCACAATCCTTTGTTTCCGTAATTTTAAAAAATACTCTTGGTCTGTTTCCTTTCAAGATTATATGCAGAGTTGAGGATTAACTTGACTGTCACTGTAATGGTATGTGTCTTTGTAGCACTGTCTTTGAAAGGGCTGTACATGTGTATATTTGTGCTCACAGCACAGATCCATCAGGAGAGAAACTTTCACAGTTTTGCTGAAACCAAACATTTCGTATGTTGTTTTTTTTTTCTTGCTGTTGAATTTTGAATGAGGCACACAGGGATTGAAATCACAGCTAAAAAGGGGTCTCCAAAGCTGATCTTTGCAGTACTTCCCACATGCATTTGGCAGTGGAGCAGGGTGCCCTCAGAAGCATCACAGAATCACAGGCTATTCTGAGTTGGAAGGGACCCACAAGGATCATTGAGTCCAACTCTTAAGTCAATGGCCCACACAGGGGATTGAACCCATGACCTTGGCATTATTACAACCAAGTTTTAACCAACTGAGCTAATCTCAGGGTCATCCTTTGCATCAGGGCTGGCAGCCTGACCCTCAGTGTGGTGTAGAACATTCCACAACCCCCAGAGCACTTCACTGCCCCTCTGTGATAGCCACCATCAGGAGGGACGTGCAATAAATACCAAACTCCAAATGCAGGCTTTGCATAGCTTATTTTGCTCTGTGAGAGTAGTATTACCTGTTTGTGTCTTTTTGGAGGTAAGGGGCCTCTGTTGATGGCTGGATTTGAGCTTCCCGGTAGTTGATACACTTCCCACATCCTTTACTGGAGAGGTGACACAACTGTGCCTGCATTAGGGGTGGATACAATTCTTAACAATGTTGAGATGCTCCCGCAGGCAGCTCTGAGGTGCTGAGGCAGGAAAGTGGGGTAGCACACAGGGGTGGAGGACTGAGGGTGTTTCATCTGGGGGGGGGATGGGGTCAAATGTGGGGTTTGCGAAGGGAGCTGATGCAAAACTTTGAGGAAAAAATTGAAAGTATGTGGAGGAGAAGTTTTGTAGCATAGAGGCTAAGCCTTAAATGGTATAAATTGACACATCTACAGTGACTTCAATGTAGACTCACACCAGCTGGAGATACAGCCTGGCATGTGCTCAAGTTGAAAGCCCTTGCTGTTTCACATTTCCTTTTCTTTTATTCCGAGTAAATCCCGAGCATGAGGCAACTTGTGGTTGGTCTGGCAGCAGTGCAGTGTTAACTTTTGGAGCAAGTGGGTTCTGGGAAGGTGTGAAGCTCTACCCTGCTTGCATGTATGCCTGTGCACAGCAGTTGTGCTGAGCAAGTGTCCTGTTTTCAATGGTCTCTCTTCACTGTGAAAGGAAAGGCACTCTGACCTCTGCAACTCACCTGCACCTTTGCTAAGGTTGCTACTCTTGTTGCTACAAAATCTCTAACGTTTTCGCTTAAATTCATTACCAAGCAAGGCTCAGAACATCTCTCACCAGAAACAGCTGCCTTTCCTGGTGGAAACAATCCTTTGACTGACACATGCATTCTCTGATGGCATAACTTTCTAATATGGTTTTAGTTACCAAAGTGTTCTCAATGTCTTTATTTCCATTTTTCACCTTTTTCTGCCTTGAATGTGTTCTGTTAGTGCATCTTTAGGTAGAAAAGCTTTGCTGTCTGAGAGGAGTCATGCACAGTAAGAGATCTTGAAATCCCCACCATGGGCTATGTCTTGCTCTGAATCCTTTTGTTTTCCTAGTCCTGCACATGTGAAGGCTGAGATCTGAGCTGCCAGGTCAGGCAGTGTCCTGAGCTGCAGAATATAACAGTGAGAAGATATTTAATCTAGAACGAGCGGAATGTTAGGGGAGCACTGTGGGGTTGTGGGGCAAAGGTGATGCTATGAGTGGCCCTGTTCCTGTGTGCTCTGCCTTGGTGAGAGGGCTCTCCTGTGACTCCAGGCTAATAACCCTGTGATATGATCTGTTTAGGCGTGTGCACACCGCTGGAAGAATATCTACTACGAGACAGAGTACATCTTGCCCCATGGCTTCTGCAACATCATCCCTCCCAACCTGCAGTCCAATGGGAGGAAGCTCTTGCCGTGCTATGAAGGTGAGGACTGTGGGGCCGAGAGTTGGGCTTACCTTCCTTGCTACACAACTACAGTAACTCACTGCTAATGCTACTTTTTTGTTTGTTTGTTTGTTTTGGGTTTTTAGTAGCATGTGGCTGCCCAGGGGCACAGCTGGGGTGGCAGTTGGCTTTTGGCTGAAGTTGGGAGAGTAGCACAATGACTGAATGAGTCCTGTGACTGGTAAAGGGCATGGTTGCACTTTACTGGAGTAATAATAAGTTTTGGAACTGTGTTTTTAAAACACCACCTCTCTCCTAACATAAATAATGAGAAGATACTGATCTGAGCTTGGCCTCTTATGCTTCACTGTGTCACAGAATAAAACTGAACCAATCTGCCTGTCATATGGAAACACTTTAATTTTTGTGTTGTGATTTATCAGAGGATTAGGTGGTGGGGCAGGGGCAAGGCTTGCTTTGCTCACTTTGAGATACTTCTGCAACAGTTTGTACTAAATCGCCGCCGTGTTTTGGGTGCTCTAATGTCCTTAATTAGATCCTCCAAAGGTCTGGGTGTGAGACAGAGGCAGAGGGAGGGCTCCAGCTCTGAGCTATGGCTGCGCCTGTTGGTTCTGCTCCAAATTCACATTCTAGCATTATGATTTCCCCATCTCTAGTGCATGTGAGACCCTTGTTTAGTGTTTTCTTTTTTAAAGACTTGAGAAGACTCTCCCCTTGGCCAAGAGCAATTAACTAAACTAGAGGCACAAGTGTATTGTTAGGTAGAACATAGGGTATCTCCTACAATTTCTTAGCCTTGAGAGAAAGATGTTGGGGAAAACACTCACTTGCTTTTTCCTTTCTGTCCTGGGCATCATCTTTCGCTTCTTGACTGTTGGAGACTGAGGAAGTGTGAGAGTTTGGAGAGCAAGATGTTCATGTTGTGGGCAAGAACTCTGATTTTATTTACTTATTTGCTTTTATCCATTTGCCCTCCTGTCGAAAGCTGTCAGCAGCCAGCAGCAAGCCTGCTGCTGACATTAATGTGTCGGAGAGGGATAAGGCAGTGAATGTCCTGGGAAGTTTCTTGGCTGCTGGCGAGTGGCAGTGTCCTAGCTGGGTGGCCTGTGAAGGCAGCTCTGTGACAGAACTCTCTCCTCTTCATACCCAGTCTTTCTTCTGAGGTGACTTCCCACCTCTCTCTGGGCTTTGCCTGAGGATCTGGCACTGTGAACCTGCACACCTGGAGATGGCATCCACTTGTACCCTAAGCATTTCCCACCCCTGAATGGTCATTATTTGATATGTGAGGAGGTTTGAGGGTCTTGACCCAGCCATGCCAGCTGCTGT
Source organism: Sakesphorus luctuosus (assembly GCA_013396695.1). Classification (NCBI taxonomy): domain Eukaryota; kingdom Metazoa; phylum Chordata; class Aves; order Passeriformes; family Thamnophilidae; genus Sakesphorus; species Sakesphorus luctuosus. The sequence goes on from VWZD01009619.1 coordinate 179,691, forward strand.
GCAGCAGAGTACAAACAAGGTTTGTAAGCTTTCCTGTTGTGAGTGCTGTCCTACTGTATTTGCACTCCCCTGTCCCTCTGCCCTCGTTGTTACTGTCAGCAGAATCAGGATAAGGTCTCACACTGGCGTCATACACTGCAAATCATCCAGTATTAACTTCATGGTCTCTGTGCAACACAGGGATGCTGCTGGGGCTCCCTCTGAGCTGCTGCTCCTGAGCTGTCACTGCACCGCCTCAGAAGGGGCTTGCCTGAAGCGTGGCAGGGAGGTGGTTTCTGGAAGAGATGAACCACTTGTGTTTGTCTGTGCGTCATGTCTTTGGAGTAAAATTGCTGTTAATCTGACAGGCTATTTGCCAGGAATTGCTAGAAAATAGAAATGTGTGGGCCTAGTACATGCAGAGCAGCCAGTGGAAAGTTGGCAGGGTTGGTGCAGTAAGATGCTGGCTTAAATTCACTGCATGCTGAAGTGAAAACTGAAGGTTTGGGAGTGATTTCCATCCAGCTCCCTCACCCCATAAGACATGAAATCACAGTGTCACGAGGGATGGCTGCATTTGCTTACTCCTGAATCTTTAAATTGCAATAAAACAAGCTCAAAGAGTGAGATAGCTGTGGTGTGTGGCACAGAAGAGTTCATTGATCAAGGTTTACTGTGAAATAAGTTTGCAGGCACCCTTCTAACTGTTTTCTTTCACTTCCTGGAAGGAGCAGGAGGAATTTTCCTCCATGGATGCTAGTGAACGACCCAAGCCTGAAGTGCTTCTGCACTGAGAGCCTCTGCACCCATTGCTGGGCTGCTTGCCTTCCCTTGGGGGAATTCCCGTGTTCTCCGTGTGTGGATGGGCATGGGCAGCACTGTGCTGCTCCCACCAGCCCGGCTGGAGTGTGGCAGAGATGATACCCCTGCCCTGGGGGGGGCAGCTGGGGCCACCTCAGGCTCCATCCGTGCAGGAAATGGAAATTTCCTGACTAGATAGTAGTGGTGCAACAGCATAGTAGTCTCAATCCATCTTATTCTTGTCTGGCTTCCCTGAAAGGACTGACAGAAGTCTGGAAGGGATTGAGAGGAAAAATGAGATCAACAGCAAGCCTAATACTTAAATGCAATCTCTCTGAGTAGGAAATAATCAGGTTTAGATGAGCTGGATGTCTTTTGTGGTGTAGCTGACATATGAAGCCACAGTTTTCCAGGCAATGCTTTCAGTTGGTTGTTTTTCCCATAGTTTTAAAGGGTTTCCAAAAAAAGAAGCTACCTCTTCATTCCCCCAATGCATTCAGTTTGCTGCAAAGAAAGGTGACTGTGAGAGGCAGTCCAGCTGATGGGGAGAGCTGGAATGGTTTCTTCCTCCTCTGTGGTAAGAGCTGGTGGTGGCTGTGGGGAAGACTGAGGGTCTCTTTGGTTAGTAAATGAGGGGAACAGCATATGTTCACATGCCTTGCCTCCAAAGGGATAAGTTTTCCCACAGGGTCCAAACCACTTTTTATTTTCTGGGAACCATCTCTGCTTGTGGTGGAAATTCAGCATCACAATGCTAGGTCAGGCTGCTTACTACTGTTTCTTCCTGGAGTAGTCAAATATAAAGACAGGAGCGAAAAAGCTTTCTGTGCAAATGATAGTTTACATCTGTGAAGATGCTAGATACAGGATTTTATTGCACTCTGGAGCTTAACCAATTTATGGCATTGAAATTTATTTAGAGACTCACAGAGAGGTTTGTTCAGAGAAGTGGAGGGGCCTTCAGAATCATCATACATCAAAGCTTATTCCTTTTATTTGTCCATTGTTTTATCCAATTACTCCTTCCTCAACCTCACTTGTCTTGTAACTTGAGGTCATCCTGGCTACAAACTACTACCATCTTCTCTTTTTTGCTTTTTCTGTTATTCATGGCACATCTTCAAAGTTGCATGGGCAGCAATCTCTTCCAGACGGGGCCTCATCTTGCTGCTTTGCTCTCAGCTGTTGCTGCAGCAGTTCTGTGGTTTGCAGTCTGTGTAATCAGGGCTGCACAGCAGTTTGCAGGCAGGCAAGAAATAAAGTAAAGAAGTGTAGAAACAGCAAATCTGCCCATGACAGCAGTTACTGCCCAGGGCTTTGTGGAAACTAATGGATCTAAACCTAGTGCAAAGGTTGCTATTCAGATGTGCAAAAGCTGTGAGCTGATAGAGTAACTGCACAGTTTCCATGTGGTTGATTGCTTCACTTCATGGATTGATGGACTGATGGCTGTGTTATATGAGTGACAGGTGTCACTACTGTGCACTGAAGTGGAGGGGAGGTAGAAGTAATCTTGGTTTTCATCCCTTTGGGGTTTATCCATTGCTTGTGAGAGGCAGACTGGCTCTAGGGAGGAGACAGAAGTCTGTGATGCTGAGATGTGACCATCCAGGATGGGTGCCTGCTGTGGCTGTGACCCTGAGTGCATGAGTGGAAAGGAACCCTGCTTGAGTGTAGAGGCAAGCACATGCCACTGCCATGGGTGGGCTGACAAGGAGGGTGAGTTTGTGCTGAAAGGGTTAGACTGGAATCCAGGAGCCCAGTGTCTGTCCATACTGGGCTGCTGGCTCTTTGAGAAGGACTGCATCTGTCTTGATTTCCCCCAAAATGTGGTCCTGATCTCTGCTGTGTCAGTAGATCTTTAAATTCTCAAACAGCCGCAGTGTCTGAGGTGCTTGGGACTCTGTGCTTTCATTTCCACTTGTAAAATGTCACTGTCCTTGGCAATGAATACTGGAGCAAAGAAGGGCCTGAGTAATGGAAGAAAGCAGATGTCACCCCAGTCTTCAAAACAGGCAGCCAAGAAGGCGTTCAGTATTTCAGCCTTCTCTGCAACCTCTGTTGCAAGAGTCCCTATTTCCATTCAATAGTGGGCTCACATTTTCCTTGGTATCCTTTTGTTGTTGATGTATTTGAATAAGTCTTTCTTGTTACCCTTGACATTCTTAACCAGATTTAATTCCAAATGTGCCTTCGCCTCCCTCATTGCATTTGTGTGTTCCATGCGGTGTAAGGGTGGGAATCTTGATGTAGCAAAGGCAGTGCCTTTAGGACGTGCACAGAATTATTTTTCAGAAAATCCTAGAGGGAAAAAGCTCCTCTCCTCTGCTTTCTGAATGAAAAAAATGTGCACATCAATAAAAAAAAATACTTTTTTCCCCAGGCAAGGACTGCCTGGCTCTGTGAGAGGCTTTATGTGGACAGCTAACAATTCAGAGCCCCAGCAGTTCCTGAACAGCTATGGGCAAATACGGGCGTCAGTTCTCAGTGGAATTGTTGTCATGCATTCCCACTAGGAAACCCAACTGTGTTTCTGGCCTTCCTGGTCTGCTGGGACACACATCTGCTTTGGCAGGACCCTGCCTTGGCCAAGGGCATTAGGCATGTGGACCGTAATTTGTGGATCAAGACTCTGTTCTGCATGGTCTCCAACTGAACCTCACCCTGTGCAATTGGTAGGACTCAGCAAATTTCTGAAAATCTGAATATATTTATGATATTAGGAAGAGACTATATACAATATAACAGGGAGAATGGTATGTCTGTGTGTGAATATGTCTACATACAATGTTTTGAAAAAATTTGCTAAGAACATAGCAGTTTTTATAATGAATTCCTTTTGGTCTTCAATAAAATAAAATTCAACTCAAAGGAACTTCCTTGGTTCCAAAGCGGCAATTTGCTTATCAATTTCATTAAAATTTTTATCATTTAGCAATGAGGTAATGGGGCTTAAAATACAAAAATTTTCACAATTATCAGATTATATGGCAACAGGTTTTTTTGAGCCTGAATTACTGTAATATACAGACAGTGGTAATAGTATGATAGATATTGGAAAATAATGTTCTGGAAAAAAACTGCAAAGGTTCTGATTGATCTCGAAGTTTCAAACGCTCCTAACCTGAAACTATTCGGATTGAGGCAGGGTGAAAAGTGATTTTTCTTTTTTTTTTCCTTTTTTGCTTCTTCCCTGCCCTGATTTTAATGTATTTCTAAGAATAATTTTTCCTCAGGTTTGACAGGACAAACAATCGCTATGCAAAATACAGAAACAAAAATGTAGAATACTGATTGGTTCCCTGTGAACTGGGAGCTTTGAGCAAGTGGCCATGAAAAGCAGCAGATCTGAGCAATTCTCTCAGGCAACCAACAGTAGGACAAGAGGGCACGAGCTTAATCTCTGCCAGGGGAGGTTTAGGTTGGATATCAGGTTCTTTCCAGAGAGAGTGCTCAGGCATTGGAATAGCCTGCCCAGAGAGGGGGTGGGTTCTCTGACCGTGGAGATTTTTAAGGTTAGACTGGATGTGGCACTGAGTGCCATGATCTAGTAATTACAGTGGGGTTGCATTAAGGGTTGGACTTGATGATCTTGGAGTTCTCTTCCAAACCAACTGATCCTATGATTCTATGAGCATCCAGCAAATGAGGCTGCTGTCTGATCATGTATAAACACCATCACTGTCCTCATTCACTGTCTTCCTCCTGTGTCTGGTGTCCTGCAGCACCCCTCCACCAGCAGTGTTGCCTGGGGCTTTGGGGACTGTCTTTGTGGGGGAGGATCACTTTCTTTCTCTGAAGTAGCAGTGGGTCTGAGGGTGCAACCTCCTAGTGCAGGGTCAGTGGCACACAGATGTGTATCACGATGGCTCCCCCCTTTCCAACTGTGCTGCTCCGTCTGCCATGGATGGAAGCCCCTTCTGATACACCTTTACTGGGGCAGTGCTGCTGCTGTGAAAGTGGTTGTTAAGGGTCTCCACACCTTGAGTATTGTGTTCAGTTCTGGGCCCCTCAGTTCAGGAAAGATATTGAGGGGCTGGAGCGGGGCCAGAGAAGAGCAACGAGGCTGGTGAAGGGACTGGAGCACAAGTGCTGTGGGGAGAGGCTGAGGGAGCTGGGGGTGTTTAGCCTGGAGAAGAGGAGGCTCAGAGGTGACCTCAGCACTGTCTAGAACTACCTGAAGGGAAGTTGTGGCCAGGTGGGGGTTGGTCTCTTCTCCCAGGCACTCAGCAATAGGACAAGGGGGCACGGGCTCAAGCTCTGCCAGGGGAAATTGAAGTTGGAGATCAGAAAAAAATTCTTTGCAGAGAGAGTGCTCAGGCATTGGAATGGGGTGCCCAGAGAGGGGGTGGATTCCCCATCCCTGGAGGTTTTTAAGGTGAGATTGGCTGTGGCACTGAGTGCCATGATCTGGTAAAGGGACTGGAGCTGGCCCAAGGGTTGGACTTGATGGTCTTGGAGGTCTTTTCCAATCTAATTGATTCTATGATTCCCTGGGCAGCAGTGTGGCTGTGTCCCCAGCTGGCCCCTTGCCTCACCCCTGGTGTGGGTGACTGTGCTCCTTGGTGTGTGCTGGGAGCAGATCCATGGATAAAAACAGGAGCCCTGCGTGCTGGTGTCTCTCCAGGCTGTGTGTGGTGATGCAGGTGGCTCACGTGGACAGTGTGTACTGTGCCAGGGATGACCACAGTTTGTTTTTTTCCCTTCTCCCATCCAGAGTACAAGAAGAAATATGGGGAAGAACATGGTTCATGCCAGGCAGGGATCGCGGGCTTCTTCACCGAGGTGAGCAGAGGCGTGTGCATGAAAGGGTTGGGGTTGGTGAGCAGCTCTCCTGCTGCATTCCCCAGGAGGACAACCCTGAGCATGGCCTGGACAGTGGGCTGAGTGCTGAGCATGGTCCCATTCCTGCCACCAAACATGCTAATGCCTTGTCTGGCTTCCCAGGCATCTGCATCTTGCACAGTGACTGCTCAGTGGTTCGTACATATGTGTATGTCTCTGCAGGTCTGTGGACAAGAATGAATGAATTGACTCTGGGAAGTGTCCTCAGGGAATGTTCTTATTGTGTACATCCCAAAACTTGCATACAGCTATTTCTGTGTCTGTTGTTAACTCTTTACTGTAAGTGGTGATGTACAATGGTCCTCTCTGAATCATTTTGTTTATGTATGTGCACATGTGCGTAAATGTAATGCACATACATACACATACATGCAGAAGGTAAACCGTTTTTTTCAGTTCTACTACAGCTCCTTGTTGCATAAAGATAGTCAAATATATGCTCCAAAGCTGTTCTAAATACTTGACCATATTCTTTTTCTGGGCAGAAGTCTATCAACCATGTTTTAGTTATATCAAGGATGAATTTTTTCCCTTATGTATGCATGATTTTTTTTTGTTAATGTTTCAGGGTTGTGGTTTCTTTGCTTTTTTGTTTAGCTTTTTATTTATTTATTATTTTTTTAAGAACCTATGCTTACTTCTAATTATATATGCACTGATTTGCAGAATATATTGTCCAGGCTGATACAAACAGAATAAAGGTCTTCTCTCTCACAAATCTCCGTCTGCCACTTCAGTAAATTGGGATGGCAGGCAGTGTTGCCACAGGGACATTATCTGGTAACTGGATGTTCAGCTAGCAGCAGCTGTTTCCTGGCTTGTCTGCTCACTCCATCCTGTTTCTGTTCCCGTGCTTAAATCCTCCTTTGCTACCCTAGTTCAAAAGATATCTTTGAACTTTTATTGCTTCAGCCCAATGGCAGCAGGAAATGCAGATAAATGGCTTTTTGGGTCAAACAGGCAATCCCTTGCTGTATATTCAACGCTGTGGATGGTAGTTGTTCCTGCCAGTAAATGATCCCTTGACCTCACGGACATGGCCCCTTAGAAGGAAAAAGCTATTTCTGAGCACATCCTGCTCTTGAGTTTGGTTTGCAGTTTTGTCTCTTTAGTCTTACTGGGAGAATCCCTTGTTTAGCGTCTGCCCCCCAGCTAGACCTGGTCATCTGAAGGGGACCTGGCTGTGGTAGCATTTTCCCTCAAGGATGGAGTCCACCCATGGCCTTACATTGAATGGGGATGTGAGGCAAAGCATCTGTCCACGTGTCATTAGGGATAGAGAACTTACTTGGGCTTAATCTTCCTCAGGCTTGGTCCCTTGTTGAAGGTACTTAAAAACACATGCAGGAGTAAGGTTTCCCTGCAAGGATGCTGGATGCTTTGGGACAGCATTTTCTGTATCTCTCTTTTGTGCAAATGTACCTTGGATTTTGACTCAACAGCATTAACCATGAGCATCTACTTTTGAGTGCTGGAATGCTGGAAACTTTGCCTAATTTCTACAGTCAATTAAAATGCTAAGTCATGCTGCTTGTCTGTAATGAACCCAAGTCGTTTTATGATTCTATAGCCAGGTTGTTTCTTGAAGACCAGAACTTACCTGATAATGGAGCAAGGCAAAATGTTCCAACTATGACATAATACACACCCTGCTGCTTGAGTGCATGACATCTCTTTAGCTTCAGAGTTGTAAAGTCAAAATCCTTTGTGCTGTTTCCATCATAATTGGTTGATACAGCATGTCAGCCAGCACCAGGGCATGATCTGTAGCTGAGTAGTGGTTCTAGGTTGGCTGCAGTGCTTCTGTCTTTGGGTCTTCTGAAAGCAGCAGATGGAGAGATTTTTGGGAGACCTGTGTGACAGGGATAAGTTTGATGATTAGTAAGGCTGAGGAAGGTCTTCTGTTGCAGCAGAATGGCTGAGCAGAAGTGGACCATAAAAGGACAGTGTGTCTCTAGGGTGTATGCAGTGTCCTCCATGCTTGGGAAGAAGGAAGGATACCCTCTCCATACACACAGAATGAAGATGTTTATAGATGGACTTCTAATTGATGTTTTAAGTAGATATGCTGTCCCTTCTTCATTAATGTGTAAAGGATGAATTTCTGTCCAGTTTTGACTGTTATTTTTTCCTCCCATCCCTTCCCCCCTACACTTCCATTTTTCTTGTTGTAGGAGCTGGTCATCATGGGGGCACCGGGATCGTATTATTGGACAGGAACTGTCAAAGTGCTGAATCTCACTGACAACACGTATTACAAGCTGAATGATGATGCTGTGATAGCCAGGCGGTACACATACCTTGGTAAGCAGCTTTCTAGAGCTCACTGTGAGCAGAAAGTAGTCCAACAACATCTTTCAAGGCTTTGTTGCTCTAAGGTTGATACAGATTTTTTTATGGTGATGTGTTTTTATGGAAAGCATGAAAGGAAGAACATCTGAATTAGTGGCACTTGTCTAGGAAGAAATGTGAGCAAAGAAACCTATGGGATATTCAATTTTTCTTGTTTTAAAAACCCCAACTATGCTGTAATTTTTTGACTACTAGAGAAAAGGCTGTTCAGCTCAACAGCACATTGGATTGCTAGTGGGCTTTTTAACATTCCTGCCTTTGCCCTGTGACAAGCAAATTATTTGTCGTTAGTTAAACTGCACATCTGCTTACTGTGCCTTTAAAACAGACACAACAGCTACTTACAGAATGTGTATTGCAGAAGCAAACTTATTTCTACAAAGATAACAGTGTCTAAACGTGTCATTGTCAACAAAAGGAAGTTGTGAAAGGTTTGGCTATAGGCACATCTTTAACTCAATGGGTTTTACTTGCTTTAAAACCAGATAATGTCCCTAAAATGCTTAATTTAATCTAAAAGGCTTTTACCTAATCTGCAGTGCCTGAGACTGTTGAGCCTTAGAAGGCATTTCAAATAGTGATACTGTTTACAAACAGTTTGATACTGTTTGACTAAAGTCAGGCACTGACCTCTCATTTTCCCCTTAACCTTTAGTCTTTAAAAAAGCAGCACTTGGAAGGTACTGCTGATGAAGAGTATATGTTTACCTATTTTCTGACATAAATAGGTTTTGCCACTGATAGACTTGAATTATAGGGTTTACAGTGTAGACAAGAGCCTCATTATTTACTGCAGAAGAGCAAGGCAAACACAAGAGAGCCTTAGAAGGAAAGCTGCTCTACTCATCTTTATGTATTATGTTACCATATATTATTTTAGTATATCAAATAAAGCCGAATCTTTGATCTTCTTTCAAATACATTCTTTTTGTTTTGATCTATCCTCCAATTTCTCTTCTTGCTCAGACAAAAATTTTTTAAAGCCTTTACCTTCTCTGGCCTCTCTGCCTACTGTCCTCTGCTCTCCCTCTGATCAAAAATGAATTAATTTTCCAGGCCTTTCTTGGCGGTGATTTTAGCCAAAGGAGGACACTTCTCTCTGGTTCTGGTGGGACTGTTGCTCTTTGACATACTTTCCCTGTGGTGATGTGGTTTCTTTTCTCTGTGTGTGCTTGTTCCCATTTTACTGCTTCCCTCTCTTGACTTGCAGTTGGCAAAATGGTCCCACTACCAGCTCTGCATGTCCCTTTTTCATCTCCACACACAGAGCTTTATTCTCTCAGCTTTTGCAAGAGCACTGGAGGGTGTACTGTCTCTTCCCCATCCCCATGAGCTTTTGAGCAAAGTAGTGGTACATCCTGAGCAGAACAGCTGTGGAACACTAACTTGTGTGCAGCCCAGGAGCAGTGAAACACGCTGAGTGGGATCCAGCCAGCTGACCGGTTTCTCAGGCTCTTTCCTTTCACGGTTGTTTCTTTATTTCCTCTCCCACTCAGGATATGCAGTGACAGCAGGTCACTTCTCTCAGCCGACTGCCACTGACATTGTAGGAGGAGCTCCCCAGGATGGAGGCATCGGAAAGGTGCGTCTACTTGTTGAACAGTGTTGTGGTTGGATGCAACAGGGCAGAAAGTGTAATACTGATGCAATTCCAACATGTATGAGAGGCCAAGAATTCTTTGTCTATGTGGTAATTTTGAAGCACTGAGCAGGGGAGAGGTGAGGTAGTTTGAAGTCATCAAATTTTCTCCACCTGTCCCTCCTGGTACCTCAAATCCCTCACCCCTCTCTTTCACACCCAATCCTTACAATACCCATTTTAATGAGACAGAGACAGCCTTTCTTTCATGCTGCTTTAGTTTGGGATTTGTGACATTTAGGTATCACTTAAAGCTTTCCTAGAATTGCAACAACTTGTAAAAGAGAATTTGTCTTCTGCTTGTTTTCTTCATACATTTAACTATTTCAGTATTTACTTCAAGGTAACATCTAGTAGCATGAAAATCTGTTTGTTAGCTGATTTGATGTAATTTTTAAAACTTCATAAAAAATTGACATTTAGTGGGTTAGAATCTAGGGTTTTGCCAGCTGTACATAAAAACCTTGGTGATAGTCTCTTAAGAAGGCAAGAAAAAAAAGGCATATATGTGTTCAGTGTCCCAAAGATGTAAGCAAGTGAAGGGCTAGAGGGAAGTGGCTGGCAAGTTAGGTGTTCCTATGCTGAGTACCCAGCTGCTGTTGGGGAATGTGGGTGAGAGAGCTCTGTGACCCCTTAAACTCTTCTAAACCAAAACTGGAAATGTGGGAGTGAGGAGAGGGAGGGAAGGGATATGAAGGATCTGCTTTGGTCACTATTCAAAATCCAGCCTTTCGGGACCTGCTGCCACCATTTGCATGAGCAGAGATGTCCTGCAGCCCCTTCCATCTTCTTCCCTCTGCTCTCTGGCTCTGTAGTCACATGAGTTGTAACTGAATTACAGCAAGGAGTCAGAGGTCTTCAGTACCATCTTCAGTACCAGGAACAATATGCTGTTTAGGCAGATTATTTTTGATGGTAATCATGTCCTGGGGGGTAGCAGTGCCAGTGGGGAAAATGGGGAAAATTAGAGGCTGAATTTAGTACAGATACCTGATCTGGCATGCCTAGGATATACAGGATGTAGTAGCATTGCAGTTGCTACTGAGGGCACATGTGCATGAGAAACATAATTTTCTTATCCCAAGTGTTCTGTTATGGCTGCTGCAATGCACCTTCCTTCCAACCTGTTTTCTCTGTGGAACAAATTTAATTTCTGTACAACCGCCCAGCTGCTAACATGAGATCCATGAGAAAGTTGCTGGCCCTGTAGTTTAAAGGCTACTGCTCTAGTTGCAAAAGCTCAAATTATTCTCTCTTATCATGGGGTGTGGGTAGTAGGAACACGTGGCAATGTGACAGGAAGCAAAGCTGAGTACAGAACATTAGGATGAGCAGTCCTGTTGTGCTTTCCACACCCTCTAAAAAGCTAATCTTTTCCACTTCCCTGATAGAAAGTGATTAGCATTGTCACACTTTTCTTTGCTGAATGTAGAGCCAGGATTCTTAGTGAGACTGAGTCATCGCTCCCAAGTTGCCAAGAGTGTCATTATTAAGACTGGGTTTGCAGTTGTCACAGTTGGCAGTGTGCTGTCACTGCTAAACTTACAAGTGCTGGGAGTCCTTTATATATACAGTGATTGTCCAGCAAATCTGTGCTGTGTTGGCTGGAAACAGCTTTGAACTCTGTCTCACCACCTTTTAGTAACTCACCACATTGTTTGACTGTCAAGTTCTTGGCTCTGCCACATAGCCTTGGAAGTAAAGGATCCTCTGTCCTGCAAACTGTGTGAGCACCTGCTGGAGGATTTTCAAATGCTGACTCAGCCAGCCTTTCTGTTGAAGGGCATCACTTTACACAAGCCGTGTATTTTACATCTTAAATTTTGGTACAAGGTCTGTTCTTGAACTTGTATTAACACTTTTATCCCCAGGGATTCCTGATTAAACAATTTCTCTTGTGGAAATGAGCAATGAGTAGGTTATGTTCAAATAGTTTTCTGATTTACAGACTGTTTCAGGCAGAAACAGTGAAAATGCTTTGGGTGGTCTGATTAGGATTTCTATTCTGACCTTTTCTAAAGCGTGGTGAAGTTTGCAGAGCAGTACATGCAGGCACATGGCCCTGATAAGAGAAGGCTAGATAAGGGAAGGGGAGCAGGGTTAGGGCTTCCCAGTCTTTTGCCCTGCTCATTTCCAGACAGTGTCCAGATGCTACTTGTTTGAGTTAGAAAGTTGCTTTGCTGGGTGCTTTTAAATGCAAACATGTGCACAAACACATGCATATGAAAAAATAGGAAACAAGATACTATTCAAGCATTTGTTGTGTTAAGAAGCCTGTGATTCATCAGGAATACAGGAAACTCTCTTTCATCTTTTAAAAGAAAGCTTAACAGTAAGGTTGGGTGTTGGCAATAACCATAGCCATGATCATGATTTAGATACTGTTTGGAAAGCACCGGTTCTGTACCATTATGTGTTTCACAGTTAATATTGATTAATGGTTTTCTTTTTTTCACTTTTCAGGTTTATATTTTTAGAACAGACAGACGATCAGGCTCTCTAATAAAGATTTTTCAGGCTTCAGGAAAAAAGGTGAGCATTTTTATATGTGTGTTTTCTATTAAGAGGTGTAGGGAGGAAGTAGTGGCAGAGTCATCTCAGAGCATCATTTTCAATCCACTCCTTCATAAGTTGTCAAGCAAACCCTGTTCTTGTCCTCCCAAAAGAGCTAAAGCTATTGAACAAATCAGCTGCACTCCCTTTTTCAGTAGCAGACATGACTGCAGTGTCTGCTCAATGGCCATGTGACTGAATTAGATCTTGCTGGAGAGTGTAATGGTGGTTCTCTTTAGTCTTATGTGACTCTGAGACACGGGGCACCAGATGAGCCTAGATGCAGAGATTTCCTCTTAGTACTAACTGGGAGATGTGAGTAGCTTGGAGTTTAGTAACAAAGCCCCAGTTTCTTTTTCTGTGTTCTGCTGTGACAGGAGGGATATTAGTTTGCTGTTTTGTGAAGGAGCAGATTCATTGTCTCAAAAGATGATGATTTCCCCTTTCCCACCATGAATCAGCCCTGCATTTAGCTCCTACAACTACTGTCCTAAAGCTGAGCTGCCCTCCCTCTCCAGGAAATTTAGTGAATGCTGGTGAGATCCAGCTCCCCCAGTGTGATGGTGTGTTTGAGTGGAGAACAGCTTGTGTTCTTCATCTGGGGGCTTGCTCAAGCTGTGTTGAAGGGGAAATAAAGCAGACAGTGTGTATAGCTATAGGTAACAACAAAAAGCTGTCTTATGTGGGAATAACTCTGTGGGGAAATGATACCCCTTATCTGGGGTTTGCCTGTGTTGTTCTGGAAGCAGAGGAAATACGGAAGAAAAAGGTTACTGGTGCCTTCTGGCTCTGGGAAGACCTGCTACCCTCAGAAGAACCCAAAGTGTTTGTATCCTCAAATTGAGAGTGTTATCATGTTTTGTTTATTTTTTTTTCCCAACAAGACACAGTTTCAGTCTTTAAAAACTTGCCTGGAATAGGGGAAAACTGCAAGGATGTGTAGGTGGGTGGTGTGATTTGTATTTTAGGGCCTTTGCAGAATTTTACTTTACTGCAGTAGCAGAATTACAGACATATTGAAAGGAAAAGACCTCCCAGTTCATCCAGGGTGTCTGCTGTGTTTGATTGCTTCCTCTTCATTTCTTTCCCTGTTGAGTTTTAAATGTCCCTAAGGATGTGTTTCTGGCTGTTCCTCAGTCTAAGAATAAATAGAGCTATCAGGAAGTTTCGAGTTTTCAGCCAAAAACTTTCCCTTTTCAATTTAATTGCTCTACTCTTATATGTAACTGAACTAATCAAGTATTTTAAAGAGAAGGCTGTGCTAAATCACTTTTTTATTTTTTTGTTTGGTAGGTTTTTTTGTTTTGTGGTAGAAATATAACCAGACCTGCTCAGCAATGAGCACTGCCTGGAAATGATCTCTCCTTCCCAGTGGTGTGAAATTCATTACTCTGACATTCTTGTTAGACAGACATTAACAGCAGGCCAGTTTCTTCCTTTCTTTTTCATTGATGGAGGCTGAACTAGGAAATCTAATGTGGACAGGAAAAAAGAACATGCAAAGCCTTGTTGCAAATGTTAAGTGTACAAACTTCAGGTTCTTACAGCACCGTGAACTCATCCATGCTGCTAACATACCATGTTGCAGTTAAGTAACAGCCTTTCCTTGAAAACTGCCTGAATACACAGTAAAATGCTTTTCATAACTTCAGCTCCTTGCCCATGAGAAATTTACTCATGAGAAATTTCTTTCAAAACCTTGGCAGATTAAAAAAACAAACAAATACAAAATCCACAAGGGAACTTGTACTATGAAATAACTGGATTCAAATGATGTTTGAGGTCTGACCTTGAACCCACACAAGCACAAAAATATGAATTAACAAACTGAAAGACTCTCCCCTGCCTCATATATTTAGCAACTTGTAAATCTTACAGGCTGCATAGAACAGAGCTGCTGCTGCCCATCTTCCAGCATGCCCAGTAGCTGTGGCTCCTGTAAACTTAGAGGCACGGAAGGCAGTAGGTCAGAGATCTGCAATGAGGAATGTAAAAGCATTCAAGAAATGTGATTCATTCTTTTGAACCTAAATAACTATTTCTTTAACCTCAATTTTTCCTGCTTGGTAAACAGCTCTCAATTTCAAGAAGTGGTGTCTTTCCCATTTTCCTGTGGCAGCTGCTTTTCATTTTGAGACTGTTGTTTGTAGTTGCTTTCAAAGAGTGTGCCTTGTGTTACTTGAGCAGAAGTAGATGAAATAAAGGTGAAATATCATTCTTGTTTTTGCTTTCCTTCTTGTATTTAATGTGTTTTGAAATTTGTAATGTGGGTGCCAGCCAGTTGGGAGATGATTAGCATTTAATGTTCCCCCATATAAAAAACCATGGAATGAAATTAATATATTTCCTAATTTCAAGCACTTAAATTTATTGAGCAATTATAAGCGGAGATTGAAAGTGGCTTAGGTTTGTTGTGTAATCAACTGTAAAGCTTTTATTGAAAGACTTGTTTCTGTATCAACTCACCTGCCTGTACATGAGAGGAAAGGTTATGATCACAGCCAGTACTGCTCTTTGACAGTGACTGATACAAATAGATGCAACTAGAACAGGAGAAGACAGTCCACAATCAAGGGTCAATTTTAAATACCTGTTTTCATGGATTCCCTGCCTCTTGCTTGTTTTTCTTTTTTCTATCATTATTTCTTTAAGGTATCCCCTGATCATCTGTGGTACCCAGCTTCAAGAAAGTCTGGCACTGGGCATGAATAATCACTGGCTGGGTCTGGTTTGGGAAACTCCTTTCACTCCTTCCTAGTTTTAAGCATTTGACAAGCAAAAGCTATTCTAAGAAAGCTCTTCAAGTGTCTCACTTAAGCATGTCCCAGGTTACAAGTTCTGTTCTGTTGGTAAAACATCCAGGCTGTTTTACATGCCCTGTTACAGTCAAGTGTTTTAATTCCTGCCAGAAATATTCCCAAAGCTTTCTCTGTACAAGTGCCTGAGTGATAAAGCAGCAGGTCATCATGTGAAGTTAAAAGAATAACCAAAACAAACAAAAACCATGCCTGTATGATTTCCTCTTGTGTGTGGGCAGATACTGAATGCTTTGTTATGACTCAACTTGGTTGCAGATGGGCTCTTACTTTGGCTCCTCCTTATGTGCAGTTGATCTGAATTCTGATGGGTTGTCAGACCTGCTGGTTGGAGCACCTATGTTTTCTGAGATCAGAGATGAGGGTCAAGTCACAGTCTATATCAACAGAGGAAACGTGAGTATGCACAGGAGATGACTTGGTAAGGGATGAGGACATGGGTCTCATGCAAGGGAACGCTTATGTCTTTGAGCATGGCTTGGTGAAACTCAATGTCTCAAATAAATGGGGCTCTGGATGTCTCTAACAAAGAATGAAGTCACGGGAAGACTCCTCTGGTGTCATGGTTTCACAGACACCAGCCCAGATTCATCACAGATCTGTGAATCTTCTGAGGAGGTCTGAGAAAGTGTCTGGTTCTATGTTGAAACTTGATGGTATTTGTGGCTTTTTGTGAATTTGATGCCAAAACCAATTAAGAGTCAGAAGCTTTGACTGAGTTCCCTTTGTGTTTTGGGTGGTCGCTGAGACCTACAACACAAATTAGAACACAAATGTCAGAGATTTGAAGAAGAGAAGACAAGCCAGAGATTGAATTCATTTTACTTTTTTATTAAGGCCCATATATAGACTTTAGGGGAAGTTCTTTTCAGCTGGTACTGTTGGATTTCACCTGACCTAACAACAGTCTTGGGAAAGTCTGAATTTTCTTGCATTGGCAAACCAAGACCATTGTTATGTTGTATTTAGAGGAAAACAATGGTTTATTACATACTGTTAAGAATTTAATATTCAAGTCCCAAAGCTGCTGTCTCAAAGGAGGAATTTTTATGGACTAAAATGAAATTGTTTTGCTTCATCAGTATTTTGTGAACTTTGAGTGCCTTTATGCTAGGCTTGAAATTCATCAGAAGTCCTAGCATTTAAGAGACTTCAGAGGGGATTTTGGTGTAATTTTATTTTCTATTATTGCTCCTTTAAATGAGCTTTACTTCTTCAGTTTTATCCATGGGAGGTTCTACCTTTTATGTTGCAGTGTTGCTGTTGAGTCCTCAGGTTTGGGCTCAGAATGCCAAAAAGATAATAGGCAACATTTCCTGCTCACAGTGAGAGCATACATGGGCTAATTTTTATCTCCTATAAAGTAGTCAAGAAGCTAACGTGAGTTTCTTATATTCCTGCTCCAAGAATTACCTGCAGGAGCAATGGCTTGCAGAATTGCGGATTTTACTTTGAGTTTTGGACATTTTAAACTTTTTTTTATTCTTCAAGCACTATTGTTTAAGAGCTTGTTGCAAAGGATCAGAGAAAACTGCTTTATAACACAAGCACACACAGTGATGCTACCTTTAAAATGTTTATATTTTACCCTTTCCTATGAGGACTGTGAAGAACTGAGTCCCACATACAGTCCTGACTGTCTCCTCTCTGTTGTGTTTTAATTTCATTATGTGGGATTTTCTGAAAGTCAGCAACTCCCCATAGCCAAGTAAAAGATTTTATTATATGTTCCAGAGGGTAGTTTGTTCTCATTCACAAAGGAAGCAAAAACAAAACAACCTTGAGGTGGGTACAGACTTGGATTGTGTAACTCAATTTTGTTTTCTTGTGGAAATGTTCCTTTCCCCTGGAGGGAGGACTGAAGAAATTAAAGCTGATTTATCTGACCAGAAGGTGGGTGGGCAAGAAATACCAGAGCCATATAAGGCTTCTCATGGCATAGGAGTACAGAGCTCCTTCATTCTGAACTTTTCTCAGTCTCTTTATTTTGTGAAATCTCTTTCCTTATTCTTAATTTCAGAAGGCTTTTTGGGGACTTCACTTTAATCCTTTTGTCCCATACTTAAAATGTTTTCAAATCCAGTTATCAAATGTTCTTTGCTTAGGAGGAAATACTGCTTAACTCACTGGAATTTAGCTGAATAAGCCTGGACTGAGGATTTCACTCCTTGGATGTAATCTGCCAGCAGCATGCTCTGGGCTGTTACATTTTAGGCATCTGGAAACTTTCATGAGTTCACCCATCCCTGTGACTGCATTTAGTTACATCTTTGAGTTATTGTTCAGTTAATTTAATATCTCAGTTATATCAGCCACACAGTCTTTGCCCCCTTCTCCCCTGTCCCTTAAAAACTAAAACGCAGAAGGTTTAAAAGCCAAATAAATTAGATTTCTAGACCCCAGGTAATGTGAGTGCAATGAGGGGAGAGGCAGGCTGCAGCTGTGCCCCAGAGGCATGTCCAGGGCATCCTGCATGGGGAAGGCTTACCTCGTCCAGGGATTGCACCATGTCCCTGACCCTGTTTTACTTCTTGCTTGCCAGGGAGTGCTGGAAGAGCAGCTCGTCCTGGGTGGTGACAGCGGCTACAATGCACACTTTGGGGAGAGCATGGCTGCCCTCGGTGACATTGATGACGATGGCTTCCCAGGTTGGTGTCATTTCCTCCATGGCCGTTTCTCCATAAGTGCCAGCAGAGCCAGCAGTGCCACTGGGGCATGGCTGGGTGCTGAGTGGCACCCAGAGCTGCTCCAGATCTGACCAGCACCTAGGTTCACACTAAGGCTAAATGAATGTGCTTGTGTAGGATTTGTGTGCTGAAGCCTTTTGTAGCTGACTGGTCTTGATGTCAGTTTAGTCCATGTCTGTGCAGATCACACCTCAGTCTCATTAACTACTTTGCTTTTCATGCTGTCTTATTTTCTTCTTTCCTATCTGGTTTATAAAAGGCTTAAGATACCCACGCCCCAGAGAAAACAGAAACCTATGTCTGACTTCTTTCTTCTTTCTCATTTACTTATGTTGTCAAACATTTCTGGTTCTGTTGACATAATCTCATTTCTTATCGTGAAGATAAGAAGAATTAAGAAGTAGCTTCTCACTCTTGATAGAACATCCTCTATATTAATTTCTGTCCTTTGCTTTGTTCTCCCCCTGGTCCTTTCTCAGGCCTCTCAGTGTGAGGCCCCATGCTATGATAGCAATAGGTGACAGCAAAGTGTTGATGCTGGTGCCTTTTCTGCCCTGGTTTCTGGCAGTGCAGATTAAGGACTTCTAAACAAAGGCCACCTTAGTCAGTGTGTGCCTGGATTTATTTCTCCCAGACCACTCGGGGCACAGTAGCCCATTAAGCCCAACCCAGCCTACTTGCAGATTGCCTTCACCAGTGGTGGACATGCTCCTCCTCTGCATTTGGACATGCATTTGTGTGTTCTTGCTGCTGCTTGTGGGTCAGTTGTGGTGATGGAAAGACTGCTGAGGGTGTTGAATCTGTCCATGGATATGAAGCAATTGAGAAAAGCTTAATTTTAGTGGCCACATAGTCATTAGGTCCAACTGGGAGAGGAGAACAGGAGATGGAATTAGGCATTCTGCAAGAGTTGGCAGTTAAATTGGATCAAATGTAATTTGAAAGTACACCCTCAGCAGCATTTTTCTCTTCTTACCTATCCATTTAATACACCCAGCATCTTTATGGAGCCTTAGATTTTCAACCAACCTTAATGCAGTGCTACAATAAATATTTTGCCAACCTTGTCCTAGTTTACAAAGCTGATTTGTCCATGGGTTGGAGATTTTGTTATAAAAGGTTTCCAAATTAACTTTTTGAATGTGGTTGGTGGTTAACAAACACACATTTTCATAGCAGCACAGGTTTCTAATTAGGCACAACAGCTGATTCTGTGAAACAGCCACATGTGTGTACAAATTCATATACATTTGTGTATTTTTTAAGTTTATCTTGACGTGAGCTCTTAATCCAATCAAATCAGTTCCTTCTACCCAGGTACACATGAGCTGCTGATCATCCTTGTAATGAGATGTTTTCCTACGGATAGCTGCTTGTGTGCGAACCTTCTGGGTAGAAACAGCAATAGATGAGTTGCTAAATTCATGAATAGTCAGCAAGGACATGGTTGCTGACATAAGATCATAACTGAAACTTTGTAAGAGAGTAAAACAATGGCCTGTGGTTAAGCAAATAATGATCAATGCTTAGGTACGTGACTAGAAGAAAATATAGAGAAACAATGTGGTAAATAAGTAAAGATATAAAGATATATATGCAAAAGTAACACAAATAGTAAGGACCAATCTGAGTATGGATTGAGGCTGGTGAGAATCGTATGAACAATGTATTAACCAATCATTAATTTGCGAAACGTGTGTTCAGCAGAAAATAGAGCATAAAACAAAATTTGGATACATAATAAAGTGGACTTCTAGATCATCATATTGGCGTGTGGAGTACGCATCTTTCTTGCAAACCAGAGGATTACAATTATATCTGGGTCCCGACTTGTGGTGCTATTCTCACGACCAAAGGATTACAATCACATGCTGGGAAAAAGCTGGAGTAGTGGGATGGCTTGTGAGAGGTTTATAATCTGTCCTGTTTTACAGATGTTGCCATTGGAGCACCAAAGGAGGATAACCACGTGGGAGCAGTGTACATTTACCACGGGGATGCCAATGGTATTATACCCCAGTACTCCATGGTATGTGACACTACTGTCTGTGACACCTGTCTGAAGCCACTTCCCCAGGGCCTGCAGAAATAAACCATACTTAGGGGTCCCTAAGGGGTAGCTTCTTCATAACTCAACGTCCTTTTCTCAGTCTTGGTTTGAAGGTGGCTTCTCTCAAAGTTTGTCTGTATCTATGGCAGAGGATAAAATTGTGTTAGTCAGGAGGTGTTTTCGCTCTCTTTTGTTACAGCTGTCAGATGTATCTCTTTGAAGCAAGCAAGGGGTGAAGTGTCACTTTTAGTGATAGTACTGATGCAGAGGAGAAATGAAAACTCTGGAGAGGTTAAGCATATGAATTATGGAGAGGCCGATGGGGAGTTGGGAGGTTGCTCTTTCTTCCTGTAGAACCAGATTTTGTGAGAAGGAAGATGTACTACGTGTTCTTTGTGCCTTACAGAAACCTCTTTAGCCACCTTGTTGGCCTTCTTGCATTCTCACAATATGTCACAAGGCCATTCTTGGGTGCCATTCCCCTGACCCATTTATTAGGAAGTAAAATCTATAGCATCTTGTGCAGAGGTGGCATAGTGTAATTTAGGTGCTGTAGCCAGGCAGTAGAGAAGATAGATTTGTGCTCATGCTGCCCACCATGTGTCTGATGGTCTCTGTCTAGCACATTTCGCTCTTCAGAGAGCCTGAATCTTCCCTCCCTCTGTGTGTTTGAAGTTCTGGTTGTTTTGTTTTGTTGCTGGGTGGGATCCTTCACAGTAAATCAATTTAAGCAGAATTAAAGAGTTTAGTGGTTATATTGGAGACTCTTAACAGACCATAAAAGTTTAGTCCTTCCTTTTACCATGTATGTTTCATGCACTGCTTTTGAGAAAAAAAGGAAGTTAGTTGACTCTAGTACATTTTAGAAGTATTCATAATGTCTGGTATGTGGTGGATTCTGCCCGTTTTTTGCCAAGAGCTGCTTGTTGGGAGGTTCTTCTCTGGCTGTTCAAAGTCCTGGAGCTTTCCAGCTCTTGCTGAAAAGGGTGGGATTTTTTATTTTTTGTCATTCATGGGAAAATGTTACATTTTTTTAAGGAGGACAGATCAGCAGGGTGGGAAGCAAGACATCCTGTTTGTGATCTCTCCCTCCTCACTGGAACAAGGCCAGCAGACACAGCACATGCCTCTCCATTTGATCAGCTCAGGAGTGTGGTAGTTGACCCCTGATACTATTCCTATCGTTATTCCATGTCCTGAGGCAGCCTGGAGGGCACCACTTACAGGCAGTGTGTCTATTGCCATTCCCCAATGTCTGCTTCAGGACACACCACCAGTTCATGTTCTCTGTGCAGCCAAAACTGTGTAACAGCTTCAGCTCTCCACCTACCTGCCCTGGATTTGAACCCAGAGGTGAAAGGCTTTTTGTATCTTATTACTGTACTCCTGATCCATCTCAATGCTGTGGATTTCCTTTTTTAAATAAGCTGTAAGAGGTGGAGGGTAGGCCCTACAGGGTATATATTTTCACCCTTTTTTTATTTGGTTAGCTTTTCTCTTCCTGTCCAGCTTTCCCTCCCCCAACTTTTCCACTTTTCTTCATTTCAATTGCTGATCGGTGTAGTTCTCTCTCCCTTCAGCAGCTTCAGTGGCAGCTATTAGCACAAGTAGCTTAATTGGCTTTGTGCCCTGCTATTTTCATTTATGGTCCTTGAAAGCAGAGCAGCATCATACCCTTGCCTTCTGGGCTGTCAGAGTATGCAGATGTCTTCTCAGGAGTGTGCAGATGTGATATCCCACCCTCACTGGGATCCCCAAAACTGCAATGCAAGTGTAATACGGGTATTCCAGTTGTCAGACTTACCTGCCCACAAGTAGGAGCACTGGTTTTCTATTAAACTTGACTGTCAGGTTATCTTTCTTCCCTTCAACTTGTCTTTTTTTCCACAAATTTCCTACCTGACTTTTTGTCTAATATTGCATTCTTTTATGAGAGGTCCAGGGAAAGTTGGTTGCATGTCACAAGCTGTAAAGCCCCACCAACAGCCTCGAAATTACTTCATGGAACAGGTTTCCTCTGTCTGTAACTTGTGCAGTCAGAAGTGGAATTGAGTATAGGTCTTTAATTGGTGGGCCAGAAAAATGAATGAAAGCTGTGTGAGTTCTGATTGCCTTCTTAGAAAAGGAGTTTTTGATATATTAATTTGCTTCAGACAAAGGCATTTGCAGCGCAAAGAATTTAGAGAAAGTTGTAAAAGTTAGTTAATTTGTTGGGGAGGGAGAAATGAGTTGCAACTTCCAAACTGACAGGAAATACTCCATAATAGCTGACGGAAATGGAAATTTCTAAGTGGGATGAAAATTAATCATTTTGACTTTGAGTATGCTGGCAAACTTTGTGAAATGGAATAGTTGGATGGGATTTTCTATTTCAATTAATCGTTAATTTTGTTAAGATACTGCTTGAAACGTCCATTCACAACAATGAAGGTAATACAAAAACAAAAAACACACAAAAAAAAATTTCTTGGGTGCAGTTAATTTTTCTCCCTCTGCAGAAATCTGTTTGATGTGTTCTTTGTTTTGGTTGGGTCTGCATGAGGATTGTAATGCAGCTGTGCTTTTTAATCCAAGTCAGTGCTGCCCTTCCACTAGCCCAGAGCAGAAGGGCTTCCTGCAGTTGACAGCCTTCCTGTTCAGGGCTGCACCAATGTGGTGTGAGCCTGCAGGTGTGCAGAGCTCCCAGCCCGTGCAATAGGGACCCAGTGACCATGAAAATCATGCTGGGAGGTTTTTTTATTTTGTTTGGGGGTGGCTTTTTTTAGAGGGTTCTTTTTGTTACTGACTGATTTCACTTGTGTGTTTTCCACTGCAGAAGCTGTCCGGGCAAAGAATAAACCCAAAGCTGCGTATGTTTGGCCAGTCCATATCTGGGGGAGTTGATATGGATAGCAATGGTTATCCAGGTATGTCTGGCAGTGGGAGCATAGGGAAAATACAGCAGGAGGCTGAGAAAATGCCAGAGCAGGTTGTTTACGAGTTACTGGTCCCTGCCACTGCACATGATCAGTGAAGCTGAGCTGCTTTTTCCCTTTCTCTTCTGCTACTCAAAGCTCCTGACAAAAAATTTTAGGCAATTGCTTAATTCAGATGTTTTAGCAGTTGCAATGATTGAAGATCTCACGAAGGTTCTAAGTTCATTGGAAAGTGCTCAGTCAGGATGGCAGTCTTAAAATAACCCAAAATGTAGACAACAATATAATAGTATTAATAAAAAGCAAACAATGAAGTAGAAGGGAAATAACATCACAGACCTAATCCCCCAGTTGTAATATGTATGACATAGTGATATTTGAAGGGACAAGCTGGCTAAGTCAGAAAAACATGCTCTGTAATCTAGCAACTGATTTGAGAGACCTTAATTCTATGCCTCCTTTGTAACTATCTCAATGTTAAATTTCAGACATGACTGTTGGAGCCTTCCTGTCAGACAGTGTAGTACTTCTGAGGTGAGATGAATGTATTTTTCATTCATTGTTGTCTTCTTTTTCTTTGCTTTCTGATTATGTATTATGTGGCCTTAAGTGCTTCACCACTCCAATTTCCTCCCTAGTTTATTGTGGCCAGACGAAGCAAGCTGGGTTACTTTTTAAGCAAAATTTTAGACATGAATAGTGTTAAGGAATGCACAGTCTAATTTAAACAGCAGGGTAAGGGATGACAACACATGGGACACCCAGGGCTATGAAGAAGCAGGGTTAGAGCTGGAAGGAAATGTGTTGCACCTCAGTGCCTCTTTATAAAAGTTGCTTCTAACTTGTGAGAAGGCTTTTTATTATTCTTATGTTTACATAAAGTAAATCAATTGTGATTTAAGGGATCACAGTTGAGCAAAAAATGTGCTGTGTATGGTGCCAAGATGTAATTTTGCAAGTTATAATGGGATGCAGAATGAAATAAGAGTCTTCAGGGAAATGAAATATGGATAGATTTTCAGTACACACAGGAGCTGGACTCCTGTTTCAAGTTTATGAGTTAAGTGCAATTGCTTGTTCCATCTGACAGAAAGAGGTGGGACAGCTTGGTTCACCAAATTAGGCAGATGGAGCGTTAGAGCCGGAGTGAGCTTGAGAAGCACAGACCTGGGAAAAAGAGGTTTTTTTCCATTAGATCTGTTGTTATATTTGTTAGTATTAAATAAAAAAAATCCTTTCAATAATTAGATGTCATTAGGAATAGAACTCACTACTAGGAATTCCCACATCTGAATGGAAGATACAGGGATGTGGTGACACTGGTAAGACACGTGCTAGAGCTGCAGAATAGATGTGCCAGCCTGCTTTGTGCTCAAGGCAAGAAAAACTTGGCTCTGTTTCCCTTGGAATCAGTAACAGAGAACTAAAAAAGGAAAGGTGGGGAAAGAAATACTCTTGGTGATCAGCATGGCAGGTGGTCAAGTGTTGTGAAGAGTTTTCTGTTCCTTCATCAGACACGTAGAGGCAGCTAATTACTGCTTCTGTGAAAAACTGTGCCATGCCCCAGAGGGGAATTTCCAGCCCCACATCTCTGAAACTGCTAGAAAGAAAACTGCATTTTTTCTCCTGCATCGATGTTACTTGCAGAGGGCAGAAAACAAACTGAAAGGTTTATTGTGATGCTTAAAACCACATGTATCACAACAGCATGATGACCTCTGTCCAGGCTTGTGCATTTCGGAGGAAGTTAGTGTACTAGTGACTATTGGGGCAGCCTGATTAATTGCTGCTACTGTCAAGTTAGTGTATCCCTCAAGATTCAGCTTTTTCTCCTCCTGCCCTTGGTCCTTCCACGTCTGTGAAGTCCCTTAGCCAAAACCAACAAATGTTTTGCCAAGTGATATTTAAATGCTTTGGTGGAAGCCTTTGGTGACTTGGGGCACATCATCAGCATTGTATTCCTCAGGTGTCTATGGCCCTTTGACAGATGCATTGGGGTTTTTTTCCCCAGTGAATACCCAAGTGAGATAACATTAAGGAAAAATCACACAGTGCATCATAGCTGGAGAAATATTTTTTCTAGGAAAAATATTTTTCTAGATCATTTATAGCACTTACTCTTTTATGCTTCCCTAAGCATTCAGAATGAATGTTTTTTGAAGGTGTGAAATGATTGCTCACTCTTTCTTCCTTCCTCCTTCTATATATTTCTAGGGCTAACATGTATCTTCACCCTCCATCTCAAAATGGGAACTTGCACTGTTATTTCAGGCTGCGGTAAAAGAGTCTGAGCAGTTGTCTCAGGGATTGATGTGGGTCTTGTTCCAGCTGATATAAATTAGATGTGACCACAGTCCCTGCTGTCTTCTGCTTTCTCTCCCTCACCTCTCAATTAAGTGGCTTGTGGAGTGAGAGTCCTGAAGTGTTTTACAAGCTCTGGCCTTGTATGGCTTTTGGGACTACCCTAGAACTGAATCTGCTGGTTGCTGCACATTATTTTTACTACTGTAGTTGGTTTTGGAAGAACACATACAGAATTGAAACCAGGAAGAGTAACACTGTGAATTTTTGGGCTGAAGTCCTGCACTGGAGGCAGCTCAGGAGAGCCTGGGTTTCTGGTCTGCTGGAGCTTCTGTGTTGTGTGAAAAAGGAAACTGTTCAGGAATACATTCAGTGCAGGTATCTCAGCAGGCAGCTGCAGTGGGAGCTGCAGGTTGAGCCCTGGGTGGAGCAGAACAAAAGCCATGGGGACCAGTGGCACAGCCAGGTGACCAGACAGTGGGAGGCACAGCAGGAGTTGCAAGGAAAGTGGAGACTTGCTTGGAGCCTTGAGGGTGTAAAAGCCCAGGGCATCCTTCATTCCAGGTCTCTCCTCAGAGGCACCAGCTTGAGCTGTTTGTGTGTTACTGTGGCGTGAATAAATGGCTTTATGGAACTATGAGAAACCTGGTCTGACTACGTGAGAGTGGTGTGTGTAGGGAGTCAAACGGGGCACCTGTCAGCTTACTGGAGCCACCCACTGCAGGAGGGCTTTGGTCCCAGCGATGACAGCCTCTGGTGGTGGGAGTGTTATTGCCTAAGTGCCTCCTGAATGGTCACGCAGGCAAGTTTCCTTAACAAGACATGCCTGAGCCTTAAGGCACTCACCTTGCTCTGTAATTCTGAGGTCTCCCTCAGCCAGAAGTAGTGGTAGCAGTAACGTGGTGCTGGAGTTGCAAGGGTAGAAGGCTTTTGTTCACAGTGCACTGAGTAACTCCTGAAACACAGTTCAGCAGAGTGAAGAGTGTTCAGTCCTTACCACTTGCCGGGAGGGAATTAGCCAAATGTCCCTCCTCCAGAAAACATGAATGTGGTGCCTGTTGTCCCTCTTAGACCATCAGAAAAAATTATGTATGAATCCATCTCCTACCCCTGTGCTCCCTCCTTGACTTTCAGGTCACAAGTTTGACTGTAGCCCATTCTGTGGAATCCGGTGGGCTCTTCCTACCTGTCCCTGACCAAGCAGGATGGTCAGCAGCCAGTCTCATTTGCATGAACTTGGTGCTCTTGTTTGCTGTTCTATTAATTTTTGTTACACACTTCAGCCATCAGGAAGGCTTTATTCAACCTTTGCTGGAGATTATTATTATTATTACACAATATCACCTTCCCTAGCTGTCTGCCTGCAGTCTGTATCTGAGCACTGAACTTCAAGCTGATATTACTGTTTTCATTTAAATGCTAGTAGTCCTTGCCAGCTAGGTCAAGTGCTAGTTTATTTTACAGCTCAAATGTACTCTCATATTTTTCCTGTCTGCTTGAAATTGTGCAGTTGACCAAATTTACTTTTTTTCCTTTGGCTTAGAACTTCCTTCTGATCACTCAGTTCTACTTCTCTGTTGATCTGCAGGTCCAGGCCTGTCATTACCGTGGACATCTCCATTTTCCTGCCTGTATCTATCAATATCACAGCCCCTCAGTGCCACGATGGCTTGCAGCCGGTGAACTGCCTCAATGTCACAGCCTGCTTTTGCTTCAGTGGCAAGCATGTTCCTGGAGAAATAGGTAAGGTACCTGTGCCAGCCCTGGGCAGGGGCACAG
Organism: Sakesphorus luctuosus; assembly: GCA_013396695.1. Lineage (NCBI taxonomy): Eukaryota > Metazoa > Chordata > Aves > Passeriformes > Thamnophilidae > Sakesphorus > Sakesphorus luctuosus. Next base: position 206,408 of record VWZD01009619.1, read on the forward strand.
GAACAGGGGAACCATCGAGAGCTCTCTTTGTAGTCAGCAGCTGAGCTTTGATGTGAAATCAGTAGTTTCAATGTGAATGTAGGGCATACAGGTCCAGAAGACTGGAGGGGCAAGAACTTTCTTGGGCGAGTTTTTACCTTCTGATGGGGTTGATGTAATGAGGCAGTTTCTTCCTCGTGCGTCCTTAGGCTTACAGCAAGGATAGAGAACACAGCATTTCGAGTTCATATTCCCTGTTTGCCTCTTGGTAATACATTTCTGAATCCACGTCCTCTATCAGTGTTATCAGAAAGCAGGTGTGATTTGCTCTGGATTAGTAGTTTTTGAAAGTCTACAAGGAGCTTTAGAAACAGACATGAGAAAATCCTTTTCTGTGCATCACTTTACCTGTCTGTAAAATGACTGTAAATAGCCCAGTCTTTTACTGATAACAAGAATATATTCCAGATTAGTTAGTCTCTGTAAAATGGAGATTTTCATGTGAATGGAATTGTGTAACATGTATAATTGTGCAAACCTTTATGAAATACTACTTTGACTTTTACATCCCAACACTTACAAGTCTTAGATATTGTGTGAAGTGGTGTGGGACAGATACAGTATTTCTGAATATTTTGAGGCCTGAGTTAATTCAGTTGATGCTGTTTCAGCTTTGTTGTGCTTTAGGAATGGCAGAGTGTGCTGTGTCTGGGTATTGAGCGTGGTGAGGAGCTGGGGGAGGCAGTGCCTCTCCTGATCTGTGCCTTAGTCAAGAAGGGTGGGGGCATCTGTGCAAACCAGTATGCAGAGCCTGCTGCAGTATTTTGGTTTTAAGCAAGTCAGAGAAGGAAAAGGGTTGTTACTACTTTTTCTGCTGTTCACATGGAGTGAGAACTACAAGCAGCTTGTCACTGTCACCTGAACAGCTCAAACAATGGAGCTACCAAATTGAAGGTGCAACTGAGTCTTGAGTTTCTATTTTTGCACTTTTTCCTTCCTTTAGATGACTCTACGCAGGCAAATACTGGCTATGATAAAGTGTTTTTTTGTACTGCCTGCTATTCTCTCAGTTAAGAAAACACATTTCTGAGAGTTCCAGAATTGGTAATTACACTCTGAAAATCACCAAATGGATTTTTTGAATATCTAGATGTGCTTATGTTCATGAAGTACTGCTTAAAATGTGTTTTTTTTGCTTTAATTTCATATCTCTGGACCTGTGGCTAAGAAGTGAACTTCCTGTTTTTCCAATCTAAATATCTGTTTCCCTTGTTTACAAAAGACCTGCTTTCCTGTTCATTATGTCTTGTTAGAGGTGGTTGAATTTCCCTGTGTTGTCATGCAAACTGTAGTTCCAATGACTTATTGTGGTGAAAGCACGTAAGCATCATCTTAAACAAGTAACATCCATCTCATTGCAAGGAATATTTTTTTACTAGTAAGTTGATCATTATAAAAGTTCCAACCATTGTCCTTTTATACAATGGGTCTAACAAAGCGATTTGTCTTGAAAATGTTGCAGCCAGAACTAAAACCTGTTTGGGTTACGGTTTGGATAAAGTATCTCAAATGAGCTTTCAGTTAGTAATCTAACAGTCAGACCATTTTAATTATGTTGCAGTTGAAGAATATCAATTAACAAAGGTTGGAACAAATGGAAATGTTGTAATGATCCCTCTCCTGTGTGGTTAAATGTGGGGGGAAAACCCCTCAAATATCCCTGTTAATGCATCGTTGTGCAGTTCAGACTCTGAAAGGCACATGGAAGTGTTAAAATGCTATGCCAGAATTTTGTGGCTAAAAGTGTTGGGGTTGAGATTGTCTCATCTTTGGGTGTCTGAGGCCAGTCTATCAAGTCAGATGGCAGGAACACAGTGCTTATCCAGAACATCACTCCCTTAGGACTTGCCAGCATGAATGCTTGGGGTTACTGGGGAAAAACTGGCATTTCTCTGGCTTTTGGGCAGCTGAAACTGGTCATCTCCTACATGAAGTTTAGATGGTCAAGCTGAACATGCAAAGAACCATTCTTCTGTGGCAGATGTGTCTTCAATGCTTGTTTGAATGTGTGGCTATTTTGTTAACTGGCATGTGAAGGAAAGTCTTCTTGATCTACCACTACCTCACACTTGCATATAAACATTCCCCGCGTTTATTTTCTTTTCCTTCAAGTTGTAGTTGCAATATTGCTGGTCCTGAGACAGCTATTGAGGTTCTGTGTTTATGGACACTGCTTGATACTGCCAGTGACAGTACAATTCCATGTAAGTTCTTTCTTTCAGACTGTGGTCTTCAGAAGTATGAATTTATTGCTGAAATGTTTTTATCTGATCAAAGAGCAGTGCCTGAGGGAAACGTGCTCTGCACTGTGTGCCACGCATTGTCTAAGCCTTCCCTCTGCCTCTGCTTGCTGAAGAGCTGAGCATCTAGTTGTGTGTCCACTGCAGCCTCCAGTATGTCTTGGAGGTATGAGAAATAATGCATTTTAAGTTTTCACTTTGTCACCTCAGAATCTCACTCGGGCTGTTCTTCTCTCACTTGAAGGGCCGTTGCTTTGTCTCCTGTGAGGTCTCTGTATCTCCAGGAAAAGGCAAGGATCAGAGAAAGACTTTCCTACCTTGAGTGAGAAGGTTTCAACCTGTTCAGACCATGCACTTCTGGGTTACCAGGACAAGAAAGAGCCTGCTGTGCAACTCTGTGCATCAAGGGCTGCTTCTGTGTTCATCCCTGAAGGAAAATGGAAGTAACCTTGTGCCCACAGTCTGGATAATTTGCTCTACAACAATAGTAATAATAGTGCCAGTATGAGGCTTAGGTGAATTTTAGTGGCCGTGAAAATGAAAAGTTTTGGTATTTGACTAGAGTTAGGCAGATACATTAGAGATAGCTTCAAACTTTCTCCTGTACCTTCATTTCACATACACATTGCCTGTGTGTTGATCCATTGCTAGGGTAGTCCTCACATCCCTAATACCATTTCCTGAAAGACTGGTGCAAGATTTAGTGTAGGATAATAGATTGTTTGAGAGTTTCACTTGATTTGAACGTGTCTCTGGGACTGAAGAAACATGCTTAATCTGAAACTTCAAACGTGGACTCTCCTCTTCTTGCCTGTATGCAGCTGTGGTTTGGTGCAGGAGTTTTATTTCTGTCTGTCTCTTCTTTTTCCAGTCTCTTTGGGTGCAGGCCTGAGTCAGTGCTACCTTCAGAGTGCCTAAAGCTGCATGCTGCAGGGATGTGTGCTCCAGTGTATGGAGCAGCTTAGAGCCAGGGACAACACTGTGAGAGAGGATCTGGAACAAGGTTTGAAGTAACGGGGGAAAGAAAGGGTTTTGGAAGAGGATGGAGGGAATGTCCTCTATATAGTTTCATTTGCTAGAGATATTTTTTTTAATACCTTCATTACTTAAGAATTTTCATTGCAAGCAAAGTTCATGAATCATTTTCTCCTTGAAATTACTGGCAGAGGCACCAAAGAAAAACATTCCTCTTCCAATGGCTTTTTGTGATTATTTAGTCACTTCATTTTTTCCATGTGGTGCCCTCCCCCTTGCCCCCCACAAGTCAGTACTGTAGCTGGTAGTTTAACAAGCACTTACAGATGTGCTTATGCCTGCTGGGCATTTTGCCTCCTGCTGGGTCATTATCTGAGTGGGTGAGGAGGGGATGTGCTGAGTGGCTCAGAGTGTGTAACCCCTCCATTAGCCCATCCAGCTATGATTCTGTTATAGCTTGTGGGATACCATGGCCTGATCTCAGTCTCTTCTCACTCCTCACTGCTCCAGGGCTGCCTTCAGCCTGTGCAGGGATGTCTCTTACAGCATGAGTACATATATGCTATTAAGGATGAAAATCCATTCTAAAATGCCTGCTGCCTTTTACCTGGTGCATCTCTTACTGGCTGGAGTAATTCACCTGGTCTACTGGGTGACAATGCTCTTACAGATGGGACCAGAAGTTTCTCAGAGGGAGCTGTAATCGAAGCTTGTAGCCATCTAACTTTAGTTATGGAAAAGGAATAGTTGTCAGAAGAATTGAACCCTTCTATGCTCACCAAACCCATGCCAGAGTTTTATTTTGATTGTGTGAAGTTGGATGGGTAGAGCCTCAGGAAAAAAAAAAAGGCAAGAAAACTCACCTAAAGCTGCTGGACAAATGTTTGAAGGCAGTACCTGGAAGAGTTAATTTGCTAGGGAGAAACTTGCCTCCTGATCTTCTGCTGGAGTGAGCAGGAGAAACTTATGCCACCAGCGATGATAAGTTTGGCTAGTTATCTCCTCACCCTGGTTGCTTTTTGGAAGCAATAAGGCTGAGGTGGGGGGGAAATATCATGATATTTCAGTTTTTCCACTGATATGACTTCATTGGATACAACATAGAAACAGGTTGTCATAATAAAGGGGAGGCAGGGAACTGTACTGATTGGAAACATCAGTGCCATTTTGGAGAGACAGTAGCTGGGCTCACTTTGCTCAGGGGGACAGGGCACTCTGGGATGTGTCTCTGTGCCTGCTGTGAGGAATTGTTTGGTTTCACTGATGTCACACTTCCACTAGAGACACTGCAAGCCTCCCTGGGCACCCCTGCAAGCTCTGTACTCCTTTTTTCCTCTGGCCCTCTTCCTTTGAAGAGATTGCATCTGCCCACGAGGATTTTTGCCTCTGTTTGGTGAAGTCTGGGTTTGCTAACAGGTTTTCATGTCTTTAATTTTGGGATATCAGTGCAGATTTTGGCACGTGTGCATGTGGGGCCTTGAAATCAAAAGGGACACATTTGGGCTCAGGTGTGGGATACGCATATCTTAAAATAACAGTAAAAAAATAAGAGACTGCTAGGATTTCAAGCAAGCTAAACCCTGTCTTTCTGTTTCAATGGGACTGAGTAAACACCACTTTAGTGTTAGTTTTGGGTGGTGAGCTTGTGAGTTTGAAATACTTTCAAGGCATTACCTTTCTAAGCAAGTTATTCTGCCTAAAGCAAGAAAAAAAGTGCAGGTGGAGCCTGTGATGGTAGTTAGGGTGATTCCCCAGCTGTGGGGTTTCATATACTTATGGTTTGTCTCTGGCTGCTATGCCTAAACTTTTACTCAGAATTTAACACACTGCAAATGAAGTGTAGTTAGTTTGAGTTTTGTGTGCTATGAGTATTCACAGAGACTTTTGTGCCAAGTTTTAAAATATCATGAAGTAAAATCTTCAGATTAGTGAAATTTTGGTGGAGGAATAATTTGAGATGATAGAATTGCTAACAGTGTTAATTCTAAGTGATTAGGATTTTCTCTGATTCCAAAAAAACCAAACCAACAAACCAAACTCCATCACAAAACCACAACAAAACCAAGCTAAGATCCCTTGCTGAAGTTTGGTATGGTATACCTCAGTCCAGGAATGATTGATAGTTTATAAAATTCTGCCTTAAAAAAGTTTACATTATGGGAAACATTTTATTTGACATCAGTAATTTAGGATTTAAAACATAAATAAAAGCCTAAGCAATAATTTGGCAAGGACCCTACATATGTAATGAATTGACACAGAAACTGGTGCTGTCTGTCCTTTACAAAGATTATCAACAAATTAAGCCCTTTAATAGTGAGCCAATCCCATGGCATTCCTATTGCATTGATAAAAGCTGAAATCAGTACAGATTGTGGTCTGTGATAAGTTAAAGGGCCTTAGAATCAGTATTTAACTTGTCTGTATAAAGCAGCATAACAAGCGTTCACACTTCTGTTGCAGTTTCATAGCTCCTGTTGCAGTTTCATAGCTCCTGTTGCAGTTTCATAGCTCCTGTTGTTGCCTTTAACAAGAAGAAAGGTACGGTCAACTTGGATTATTCAATCACTGGACAAATACTTGTGGCTTAATCTCAGCAGCCAACTAAGCACCATGTAGTCGCTCACTCCCCCACCAACAGGAGAAAATCAGAAGGGTGAAAGTGAGAAAATTCAGGGGTTGAAATAAAGACAAATTAATCATCTACACCAGTCTTTAACAGTCTACAACTTTCTCATGAAGGGAGGAAGAGAGGTAGGCACTGATCTCTGTAGTGACCAGTGCCAGGATCCCAGGGAACGGCCAGAAGTTGTGTCAGGGCAGGTTTAGGTTGGATACTAGAAAAAGGTTCTTCCCTCAGAGGGTGGTGGGCACTGAACAGGCTCCCCCGGGCAGTGGGCATAACCCCAAGGCTGCCAGAGCTCCAGGAGTGTTTGGATGATGCTCTGGGGCACAGTGTGACTCTTGGGAGTGGTCCTGTGCAGGGCCAGGAGTTGGACTTGAGCCCTGTGAGTCCCTTCCAACTCAGCATAATCTGTGATTTGATAATTAATCGAGCAAAAGCTGTGCATGCAAGCAAAGGACAGGGAATTCATTCACTCTTCCCTTGGGCAGTCAGGGGTACAGCCATCTTCAGGAAAGCACAGCAGTTATTTGGGAAGAAAAACACTGCCACTCCAAACATCTCATCTTTGTCCTTCTGTCCCCTACTTGATATACTGAACATGATGCCATATGGTATTGGAACATCCCTTTGATGTGTCCCAGCAGTGTCCCAGTGTCCCAGCAGTGTCCCCTCCCAGCTTCTTGTGAAGCCCTAAGCCCGCTCACTGGTGAGGCTGTGTGAGAAGCACAGAAGGGCTTAATACTGTGCAAAGCACTGCTCAGCAATAACTAAAACACCCCTGTGTTATCAACACTGTTTGCAGCACAAATCCTAAGTACAGCCCCTTATTAACTACTGTGAAGAAAATTAACTCTATCCCAGCCAAAACTAGCACAGTGCTTCAGGTAGCAAGTAAGTTTTCTTCTGGATACATCCAGGCACAAGCCAAACGATTGTGTCAAGCCTGTCCTGTCAAAGAGCAGGAAACTAGATTTACAGCCAAACAGCTCATTAGTCTTTGGATGTGTCTTCTATAAACTGCCAGGGATGTGTAACATCTAAGAGGGCACTGGGGCATGGGCCTCTAGGTAAGGTATAAATGCTGAGATAACTGCAAATCAAAGAAAGCAATTGTCAGGAAACGCCACATCATGGTTGACCTTTGTATGGTTTGTGTTGCTTTAGAAGGAAAGCAAAGCTTTAGGCTGCTGCTGTTGTTTGTGTGGTGTTTTTGCTTTTTCTGTTAGCAACATAGTTTAAGCATCTGCTGGGGGTTTTGTGGGTTATTTGGATTGGGTTTTTTTTTGTGTGCGTGTGTGTTGTGTGTGTTAAGTGTGCGTATCTAGATGTATTCTTACACATCATTTCCTGTGGGAAGGATGGGCTGGGTATATGAGAATAATAGCAACACAAAAATGTGGGAGTACATTAGTAATTGGATCTGGTTTTGTGTAGCCACAGGAAACTTAGTGATTGATTGAGGGCCTGCAAGGGTTGACCTTTCTTTAAGCACACATGCCCCGGAGGCAACAGGGTCCATTGATAGTGGCTAGAGAATAACTATTGTTCACTGACATCCTTTATTTTCTTCTTCCTTTTTAAAACAGGTTTGAATTATAACTTGACTGCTGATGTGGCAAAGAAGGAAAAGAGCCAGCAACCCAGAGTTTACTTTGTGACTTCTGGAGAGACAGCAGGGCAGATCACAGACAAGTTACAGCTGTCGTATATGCAGGAAAAATGCGAGCATTACCTAGCATATGTCAAGGTCAGTTCATTCCTGTCCTTCCTTGTGTTGCCTTAATGCAATTCCACCATTTTTAAAATATTATTCACCCAATTAAAGTGGTGCTGCTTGGCTTCAGAAGTTTCATTTCCTGACAGGGGGATGAAACTTTTTTGGGTGAAAGTTCAGAACTTCTTCCTTGGCATGATTTGTCAGTCTGAGCAGTATTGGGCCTTCAGGACCTGGTGCTGGAAAATGTATTTTATTTATGTTTGAACAGGCCTTGGTTTGTTGCTACATGTGTTATACCCAGGGAGGCAATGCCTGGTTTTGGTAGGAGTAGCAGGTTTAGTGTTGAGTTTTGTGTACGGTCTAACTGCACAAGGGGCTCCTGACACAATCTGCATGGGAATGGCAGAATAACGTGGGGTCTGCAATGAAGTAATTGCACTTTTGGATTTGAAGAGCCCTGTGAATTTCATCTGGGCTTGAAAAGAGCAGTGGAATAACTTAATTTCACCTGTGTCATGGCCATAGGGATACAGAGAATGCTTTCTAGACCTGCTGAGACATAGAAAGGTTTGTTTTTTCCTGTGGCAAACTCTTCACTTAGGGCTTACTAGGACTGTAGTTATCTTCACTGGGCAGCTGTTGTTGAAGAAATGTTACCCAGGTGCCATTTTGTTTTCAAAGTAAGCACAACAGTTTTCTTCTACGCTAAAAATTTATAGAATGGATTTTAAGATTATACAGGATGGACATTTGTCTTTTAAACCACCTATGTCTCACAAACACTGTATAACCAGTTCTTACATACCCTCCTTATGAAGGGCTTATACCCACAGGTAAGTGTGACCTAAATTTGATGGATATCACTTGCCACTGTCTTGTTTTGAGAATGCAGCACATCCAGATTTCCCTGAATGTATAAACTTTTCCACGAAGCTTCTTTGTACCTAAAACTGTGAGAATGGGAGATAAAATTAATCCTTTGACTTTATCAACATTTAGTGCATGGGTGTTGAGAGAAAACAAAACAAATAAAGGGACCAAGGAGGAAATGCTGTCCTGTTGTGTGGATCTCAGGGAGATTAGATGTCTTCCATGGTTTTTGTTTCTGAAACAGCCTTTGCTTTCTGCTGTGGGAAAGCTTGTTAAAGAAAATGTAGACATAAGAGATTACCACTACTTAGAAAGTACATCTCTGAGTTTACTAATTCTGGTCTTTCTCCAGTGTGCACATCTGGTTAGACTTCAGTGTATTGAATTTATATGAAAAGAAGCTTTGTACCTTCCTATCTTAACCCAATAATGACTTCTTTCACACTAGCTCTTCTTGTAGTTTTTGGATACTACATAGAAAAGAGCTACATATGCCCGAGAGACTCTTTAAATCATTGTAACATTTTTACCTGATTATGGGAATGCAAAGGTGAAAACTATTTTCCTGGAAAATTCTTGGGAAACTGGATTTTTATAGGCAAGAGAAGCATTTAAATGTGTTTAAAAATCCCAACAGCTTAAAGCGAAACAGCTGGTTAACAAACAAGGCTACTGACTTTCTATGTGATATAAGCAGCTATTATTCACTGTTGGAAGAGCAGGAAATGTTGTTTGTTCTGGTGAGGGAGAATACAAAGTAATGGAGAAAGTTAATCCCTGTGCTTTCATGGGAAAGGTGATATGATCCACAAGACTACATGACATTAGCATCAAAGAGAGCCCTGCACACTCTGAAGGAGTGGAAATGGGGTCATGATCTTTCACTTCTATCCTTTAGTAACAGCTGATAAAACAAACTCCCTGAAAAACAAAAAAGAAACCCCTGCACAAACTCCAACCAGAATTCTCCTCAATTGCATAGATTCGTGATGGAATGGGTGATAAAAGATGTGGGCTTAAAAGATACAAAGTATTTCACTTTGGCTTTCCTTTTTCCTTTTATTTACTGTATGCCTGATGATTTCCCCTCCATGGCAAATTGAGTTTGCAGTTGCATTCTTGATCTGTTCTCTTTAATATTGATTATTTGTGTCACTGGTCACTAATGGGTTTATGTGGTATAAGGAGGTCAGTTCTGGACTGCCTGTGAGCAGGGATAGAGAAGCTGTTTGGACTTGTGTGTGACCTCACGTGCTAACTGGGCAAAACCTGCTGGGGACCCAAGGCGTCCAGTCCAAATGGAACACAGCAGAGCTCTGTGTGTTGTGTCAGGTAAATGGAAGCCTGTGCCAGGCCATGCTGGGTAACATTGTCTCACCAACATATAATTCCAGTACACTGGAGGCACAAACCAGAAGGGCTGAGAAAAGTCATTGAATAAATAGACCTCTACAAGCTTTCTGTGATTTTTGATATATTTGATCTCAAGAGACCCCAGTGAAACTGAGCGCTAAAAGGGCTGCAGTCTGCAAATAAACTGGCAGGCGCACTCATTTAATCATTTTGCAGTTGATAAGTTTTGCTGTTTTGAGCATGACTCATTTCCTATTTGTGATTCCCTCTCAGGACAGGAGCTACTGTTCCTATTGCTGCTACTGAATTTGACTGTTGAAGTGTGTATTTCTGTGTGACTAAGTGGATCTCAGAAGGTTTGTAGGATACATATAGCTCAGAGCTTGATCTTGTACAATGCAGGCTGCTAAATTACAGATCAAGTTGCTAGAATGATGGTTGTTCATGAGGAGACATGTTTTTCTGTTTGAGAACAGAGAATGAAAGGGAAAGGTTTTAAACCTTCAAAATGTGTTGCATTTGGTTTTGTAGTGGGCATAGGGATGTAAAGGAGTGATACAATTTTATGATTCTTTCGTACTTTTTTTAATATCTTGTCTTCACTGGAACCTGTTTGATGATTGATTTCTAGTTAAGAAAGTTTAATTCTTTAGTATATGTAGACAGTTGTGCTGATACTCACAGAGCTTTGGGTGTCATTTCCAAAAGCCACATTTGTTTTAATTTAAACAGCCTTTGAAGGTTTGACTGATACATTCAGTAGGAAATGGCTGTTAGTTGAGAAGTGCAGGAGCATCACTGGCTTTTTCGTGTCAATGCACAGCTGATCCCTGCTGTCTCCAGGGAGGTGTTTCACTGCTGTTCCTCTTCCAGCTATCGGGGGACAGTAGTGCTGACACTACAGATCTCCTCTCCTTTGATGGTGACAAAACTACTAACAGCAGATAGACATCATGTGGCAACTGTCTGTCAGTTTTGCTGGAGTAAAAGGAAGCAAAGTTAAATATGATTAGCTTTTTTTTTGGTAAAGGGATTTGGTTTTTTTGGTATAAGGAATGGCAAACAAAAACGTGAAAAGAAGAAATTTACTAAGAGGAAAAGAAGCAGAAGTTGCAGAATGGAATAGAATAAGAGGAGATTAAGAAAACAAATGAGTTTTGAGGCTTTATGTCTTCTTAATATCTGGACCTGCAACTGAAATGTTGAGTTTTGTCTTGGGAACTCCACTTGTTTGATGGTGTTCAGCAGATGTGAGCTATGTGTTTAAGTAGTGCTGTGATCAAGCAGTGACTCGGAGGAATTTGTTTTCCTTTTCCAATAACTGCCCTGGTTCTTTCCTGCTTAGTGGGTTCCCCTAATATTTAGGATAGACTTAACTGTGGAGAGAACAAGAGAATTTGATACAGATGGCAAAGCACATTGTGCCTACAGATTTATGCAGGGTCAAAACCATCTTCCTTGATTTATTGCAAAGGTGTAGTGGTGATGATGGTGAAAGCCCCTTTTAGAATTCCTGCACTTATTAAAAAAACTCTGTCTGGTTTCTTACCCTGTGTGGGCCAGCCAGCTGGGCTGCCTGTGGCCACCAGTCCCTGTTGTCTGTGTGCAGAGTGAGTGCTGTGATAGCTGCAAACACCATCAGCAGTCCTGGCACATCATTAAACTGGACAGACCATTTATATTATCCAGAGATCTTTATCTTAGTGACTCTGTGGTTATTTTAAGCAATTTCATGTACTCATCATGTACACTCTTAATGGATCTAGCTCATGGGAAGGATGGAGCTCAGAAGTAACAAGGGAGTGGCTTTTCATAAAGGCAGGTAGGTGAGTAGCTCACGCTGTGTTTGTACAGGCAGGTTTGGAATAAAATACTGCCTTTTCAACAGAAATTGCACAGCTGTGCTTTGTTATGGCTGAGTTCTGTTGCAAATTTGCATTTTTATAAGTACATTTCTGGCCTTTGACATGCATCACTGTTACCTCTGAAGACACTCTGGGCTCCTGATCACACACAAACTTCATCTCTTCTGCTCACCAACTTTGGTCACTGTTGGTGGTCATGTTTGTTTCTCTGTAGCTGTTTGATCTCATGTGAGAGGGATTCATGTATTGAAGTCTTTCATTCCTAATTCATAGTAATCTGGCTTTTTTCTAGAGTCTAGGTACCAAAGCATTCAGTCTCAGTCACGTGTGATGTAATGGTATCACCTTGATCATTTTTCCAAGATGCACTTTCTGCTGAGAGTTGTCTGCCTGTGGATTAACATCTCTATGTATGTGCAGGCTTGGCTGGTGGTGTTACAGGCTAGAGGTAACACTTGAAGCAGAGACTGCTTTCCAAGCAGCAACAGCTATGAAAACTTTGTCATGATTGTCTAGAATTTCACAGGGTTTGGCCCGCTAGCCAGAGAAAGGGAATGCTGACCTCTTCCAGCCTGCAGCAGGAACTTTGTCATCGCTGCAACATGAAAGCTGCTGTGTAGTTTTACCAGGAATGATGACTGCAGTGAGATTCAGCACTAAGACCAAGAGCAGAGTTGATATCTTTGGGTTTGTTCCTTTTTTCGTATTTTACAAAACTTTTCTTTACCCTTTTGGAGAGCCAACTGGAGGAACTGTCAGCCAGATGCAGTCATAGCATAAAGGGCTGTGGAGTGATCATGAAGCACAGACAGGGGGTGATTCACAAGAAGCACGCTTTCCAGAACAGTTCTCTTTTCCAAAACTGTACAAAGTCTGCTCATAATCTATTAGCACAGGTTGCCTACCTTCCAGCAGAGCAAAATAAATGTGTTTTAATAAATAAATTCAAATAAAATTAAATAAGTAGTGTTTTCTGCTGCCTTATTCCATAAAGTGATCAACCATCTCCTTTTGGATACTTTCTGTCTGGCACTGAGTAGAACTGATGTCTCACCTTGAAAAAGAAGCCAAGGAGAAGAGAAGCTGCATTTTTTCCTGTGTAGCTCATATGGGCAAGGAAAGAACAGTGGTTAGCTGCATAATTCTTTTCATCACCTCTTAAGTACAGGGATTTAGACATACCAGAAAGAGTATTAGGAGTCAGTGACATTTTTGAGCTAAGCATTAACTGTGTGAAGATTTAAATACTGTTAACGACCATGAAGTTGTCTTTGGCTTTTTCAAAGGTTTATGCAAGGTTTACCAAGAACAAGCAGGATTGTCTTTCAGGGGTGAGCTTATACTCAAGTTCAAAACTGTCCTGCAAAATGAAGCTGCCAAAATAAAGTGACCAAAATGAAGCTGCCAAATATGTCTCCTTTCAAGAGGGACCCATGCTGCAAGTACTTAAGAGCAGTGAGATCTGCAAGGGCTCGTTGTGCAAGTTGGATCAGATGTTGTGCTATGAACTGTATGGAAGCTCTTCACTGGGCAGTGCAGCTAGAGAGGTGTGGTAGCCCAAAGGCTCTTATGTTCTGGGGACATTGAGTGGTTTTCAGCTCTGAGCTGAAGGATGAGGATTTGTCCAGAAGTTCTCACCTGCCCATCTTGCCACGTTTTTAAAGAAATTACTTTTCCCCCCACCCCTTCTCACGCTGTTAGATGATGCAATTAGGTGAGTGACTATCTGCTCTATGTGGAGCTTGTCCATTATAAAAACAGTGAAACAAAAAAAAATCCCTTTCACATTTCAAGTTTTAGCAAGGTAACTGATTTTATTGAAGCTCAGTGTTGCTCTTTGACCTTTGCCAGCATGTATGAAAAAGGCTACATGTATTGTTCATGGCCTAGGCAGAAATTTGGTTGCTGTGGTGGAGCAGCTGTCAGACAAAGTGCTTAGTTAATCACATTTATGAATTTAATCACATTTATGAATCCAAGCAGAGATTTTCTGTTCCCTAAATGAAATAAATAGCATTTTAAACAAGGCTCGGTCAATAGACATACAGCACAGTGGCTTATTAGTTCTGCTTTGCCTGCCTTTTTTAAACTGTAGTGTTCCAGCTAAACCCTAAAGGGATGCAAATCTTTAATCTTGAGCCCCTTGATAAACTTGTCCTGGCGAGATATTCTGTAATGGCAAAGAAATAAGATTTCTTTTTCAAGCAGAGTCTCTCAAAAATGCCTATTTCTTAAGTTTTGACAGAGTTGAGAATTACTTTTTTTACTGCATGTGAACTCTTAATGAACCATGACACTTCACTGCTGCTCTTATGTATTCTGTCACAGGACTGTCTTTGCTGTTTTGTCCACTGATGTATTTCTGTCTGATACTGTAGTTTCTCAAAAAGAGATTTCATTTGCAGATAAAACCTTTTGGAGACTCAGGAGGGGCAGAATTAGGTCTGTGCAGAGCACAAAGCTTTTGGGGAGGACGTCGAGCAGAGGGTTGGAGCACATCTGGGAAGACAGGCTGAGAGAGATATGGCTGTTCGGCCCGAAGACAAGAGGGCTCTGGGAAGACCTTATAGTGACCTCCCAGTAATGAAGGGCTTATAATAAAGAGGGGAGTGACTTTTTACGCAGGTAGATAGTGATACAACAAGGAGGAGCTGTTTTAAACAAAAGGAATAGATTAGAGGTTAGGAAGAAGATCTTTACTCACAGAGTGGTGAGGCACTGGCATAGGTTGCCCTGAGAAATTGAGGGTGTCCCATCCCTGGAAGTGTTCAAGGCTAGGTTGGATGGGGGCTTGAGCAACCTGGGCTAATGTAAGGCGTCCCTGTGTGCAGGGCATGGGTGGCTGGAATTACATGATCTTTTAAGGTCCCTTCCAACCCAAGCCTTCCTATGATTCTTTTAATATCAGAGTCCACAGCTTTGAGAGGCAGCCCATGGGGCTTTTGTCTGAAAGAAGTAATTGCATTTCCCAGTGATGGCACTTTCAGGAAGTCAATGACCAAACAGAGATAAAAGAGGTGTAGCACTTTGTGCTAGGAAAAATCATTTCAAAGGGTGGGTAATGATGGATAGGAATATTTTTTGCTTTCTCTGGCACTGCTGGTTAACCAAAGAGTTTGTTGTCTCAGGTGGAAAGAAGCAGCAAAGAAGGCAACGCTGCTATTTTTGAAACTTTGTAACGTGTTTGTAGAGAGCCATATGAACTAAACATATGATGACAAAAGTTTGCTGGTTAAGTTTATTAGTACGTCTTTGGGACAAATTTACATTTAAGGAGAGTACTTTTAATGCTAGAGTACTGCTGCAGAAAATTGTAATAGGGACCAGCTTGTTTGTGTTAGTGGTTTTCCTATTTAGAACACAGGGAGGAATACGGGTGTGTGTGGTAATCTCACACACATGTGCTCGCTGTTGGCTTATCCTGTCCAAACCGGGAAGCGCCTAAAATGATTACCATTTCCTTTTGCTACCCTTAGGAAAGAATGAGCAGGGCCTTTCATCAGGAAACACTGGAAGCAACTTTCAGTAGAAGACTCTAGGCTAAAGAGAAAGCAATTAATTTTGCTGGCTATGGCTTCTCAGTATGTTCCAAACCTATAACCTCCCCCTAATCAGAACAGAGTCTCTTGGGAGACTCTTACAGATGCTGTGTTTGGTTTGAGTGGCAACAATGCCAGTCCAGTGCCCTAATTCCTACCAGAAGTGCCTGTCAATATATTTGATGAAATGTGGGAACGATAGCTTGCAGGCATAAAGCTTTTTTGGCAGAAAATGCTTTTTCTCCCTTTCTCTCACAAGCCGATACATAATGTCAAAGGTGGAACTGAATTAATCTTGACCTCCTGATGTCCAGAAACAACGGAGGAAAGGTGCATACTCTGTCCTGTTACCCTCACCCCCACATACCCACCAGCACTTATGTATGCTATGAGGTAGTTATGTTGTGCTGGTGATCAAAAGTTAAATCCCGGCTCATCAGCTTGTAGTTTATTGCATGTTTTTGGTTATCAGTTCCCTTTACAGAGCTCTGGGACCAGTCCTGGAGTACCAGTTACTTTAGGATATGTTTAGTATTCTGCACTGCCTTACACTATCTGTTCTCTGGAGATTTGAAATAGGTAGTTATCAGTGAGTTTGAATTATTTTCCCCTTGCCCACAGTATCTTTGACCTGATGTCCTATGCTTAAGCTTGTTTCCTGCCTTTATACAAGATATTCTTACGGGTTAGATGCATTACTCAAATAAGATTGTGCTTCTCGACTTCAGCATGTTGTGATTTTGCAATGGCCTTTTCTCCCATCAAATGTTTGTGTTACAAAGTGACCACTGTGCTTGCTTTCAGTGGTCACTTTTGCTTGGAAAAAATTAACATCTCTGAAAAAAGCTCTCCTTAAAGCAGTGAAGTAGTCAAATTTTAGGAATATGTGCTATCTGATTTTGAGGGTTTGCTGCATCTGCTGGTATCCTCTGACTGAGTCAGTGTAATGTGCCATTTGTGTTCATCTTGGGTTAACATTTGTGTTGCTGCTTGTGAATTACACAGCTTCAAAAGAACTGTCTTCAGACAGGGCTATTGTATAGGCCTCATAGAATTTAATTAATTAACTGATTGATTCATAAGCAAAAACTCAATGTTACAGCATGAAAGAGATTTCTCTGATCAAATTGCACCAAAAACATAATGTAGCAACTTCAGTGTTTCCAAGAAAATTTCACTAGAGAATTTTCTAGTCTGCCTCTATTGTCAAGTTATTGACCACTTTTTCTGCCTAAGTTGCACATGGTGTTGTTCATGATTTCTCATACGTAACACATGCAGTTCCTTGTAAATAAAGTCCTTAAAATTGCTTGTGAGCATGTATCTTCCCTGTTAAAAACTGAAAAATATGTAATAATGAATGGCTTTTGTCTGCTTTTGACACAAGTTTGTTTATTTCCATCTTGTTGTTCTAGTTATTTTTAATCTCCATTTATGAATTGGCTTCAAGGCCCTGAATATATTTTACTCCGTAATATCTGACCATGCTTAATACCATAAGGCTAAGACTGGGTGACAGTCTGACTGTAATAACAAAACATAATGAAAAGAGAGAGAATATTGCAATGTTTTATATTGTTTTGTGGGGGATTTTTGTCCTGGGAGAAGACCCAGATCTGGTGTTAAATCTTAAACTGAAATGTGAAAAGTTAATGCTAAGTCTAAGGGAATCTAATGTGAGAGTAAATTTACTACTTCCTTCTGTTGGCACACACGTTGCACCACTTAAGACTTCCTGAGACGACAAAATAAGTTAAAAATACAATTTGTTAAACTTGTTATGACTTGGTAATTTTCATCCTATTAGCAGATGTGCAGCTGCTCATTTGGCAGGATTGACCGTAAGGGAACTGGCATTAATAACTTTGGTGAGAAGAAAAGAGAAGAAAAGGATGTAGGTTGAAACAGGTTATGTCTTATAAATGTATACCTTCTTTCACAAGTTTTTGACCCACTAGGATATAGAAAGCAGCAAGTGAAATGTACCACTAGCCACGAAAAAGAGTTTTAGTGAAGTCAAAGTGTATAATGATCTGATGAAAAGGCTTTAAAATCCCTTCTTTGTAAGATACTAAGCCATATCACTTGGCATGCAGATTTAACTGTTGTGATGTTATTCAGTGAGCTAGAAAGGATGCTAAAATTGAAAAGCCAGAAACTTGGTCATCTTAAGAAGAGTTTCCTGTGTGATCATGCAGGAGCCACCCTAGTAGTCACGGTCCCACCACTCCAGGCTGTCAGTGCGCCGGTGGGTGCCCTGCCCGACTCCCCACACACCCCACTCTCACTGTCAGGCAGGTTCCCCTCATGGGCTCAGCCAAAGGTTTCCCACAGCAGTCTCTCAGATGTCTGGTTCCTTTAAGTAATTTAGTTATGGTGCAGCAACAGGGTAACAGCTCAAGCTGTGTGTCTCCAGGGAGGGACTGTGAACAAAGGAATCCCTGGGCTTTTGTACTCTCACAGTCTATGCACCTGTTCCTCATGTGCTTTCCACACCCCTTACACATGTGCCTTATGGTCCCTCAGTGATATTTAGTCTGGGGTCTTCTCCATTGGGTTCTACAGATGCCCTTCCATGGCCAGCACCACAAAGGGTCCTAACTAAGGCATGCTGCCAGTTCATGGCCTCTTGCCTGGGATTTCAGCCATTTCCCCCACCCAGGGCACACCGAGCTAGCTGCACTAAATGTACTCCTGAAAAGTAAGCTACCCTGAAGGTTTTTAGGAAGTCTTGAAGTTTTCAGTCCAATAATAGTAATAATAATAAATGTACCAAGTGTTTCTGCAAGTGCAGAAGCAGCAACAGAGTTGGAGTGGCAGAACCTGTAAACTTTGATTTTTTTTTTTTTTCTGTTCCACATGTTCTGTGTCTTCTAGGTACAAAGTTCAGAGTGAAACACTGTAAAAAAGGAACCCTTCTTGGTGGTGTTTCCATGTAAGGATTTTATTTATTCAGAGAAAAGAGGTGGTTTCATGAAGTATAATAACTATAAACTATTTTTAAATCACTAAGCAGATTACTGAATGGTTCTGAATCACCCTTTTGGTTATGTGCCACTGGGAGAAACAATTGTTTTGTGTCCTGGTAAAGTGTAAAGCCTGACAAATTCATATGGTAACAAGTCCAATTTTGTATGAGAAAATATTACCCCCGTGAGTTCAGTTCCCATTTGTGGTGCATGACCTCCCACCACAGAAGCCTCTTGCTCTGGAAGGGCTGCTGGTTTGCCCCATTCATGAGTTCTGCAATCCATGGTGAGTGGGAGGCTTGAGCCCTCCAGCTGTAACTGGCAACCCACAAGCTCCCTGTGCTTTGGAGATGTCAGTGAGGGTTCACCCCATCCACTGCCTGATTGCGGGAAGGCAGCTGGAGGAGGTAGTTTCCATGGTGTTCCCCATATGATTGTTTCCATGAAAGCTGCCCCTGTACACTCTCAAATTGCAGCAGCAAAAACCGTAAGCTGAGCCCTGGAGTGCAGCCAGGTTTGGGAGCCTGGTCTGCAGTCTGTGCTGAGACAACACAAAACCTGCAACCCAGTCTTGGCAATAGAAATCGATGGCAAAAACTATCCCAAGCTTCAGCAAGGGGTGAGGACCTCACCTGGAGACCAGAGCAGACCCGACTCACATGAAAAAGAACTTTCAGAGTCTTTCCTGAACCCACTCAGTGTTCCTGGTAGGGGAAACGGATGAGTGTTTAGGCCAGTCGGGATGGTGCTTCTGCTGCTGGTATTTCCATTCCTGCTAAATGGACTGGAGCAGGGTATGCTGTCAGTATCTCTGCCTGACCAACACATGTGCAGTCAATTCTGGCAAAATGCATCCCTGAAATGGAGACACTGCATATGTCTGTGCTGTGACACTGGTTTTAATTTATCCTTCCAAGAACTTGGACAAAGCCCACAATTTATTTTTAACCTTTAAATAAGAAATGTAAATATTTATGATGGCTCTTTTTTTCTTTCATTACTATTCTGGAAACAGTCTTAATTTTGCCCTGCATTGTTCCTGTTATTCTTTTTTGACATTGTCTCTCTCCCTTTCCCCTCCTTCTGTAACAAAATGATCTATTGTCCCATGTTGGCTGAAGGCTAGAGGGTTCAACACAAGGTTTCTTGCTTCAGGGAATGAGCAGAATGTCTTTGCAGGGCTTCTGCTGTGTTCCCCCTTCTGCCCACCAAGGGCTATCTGAAAAATCTAACATTTCTGACTTCGTAATCTGTATGTATCTTTTGGTGTTAATGCTATCTCTTTTGTCCTTAAAGGAATGCTCCTGAGTGTGGCTGTGGAGAGCTGCTTGGTGGGCAGCCAGTTTTATACTTAATACCTACCAATTATTGCTGTTAGTCTCTTACTGTTCTAAGCCTTATGCCTGTCCCTAATTCTTTATTGCAGCAAGTTTTATATTTTCAGCCTCAAAGATGCTGGAAAGCCAATAGAGGTAAAATGCTGCCTAATAAGGTTCTGTAGATCTCTTAACTATTGCTTTTCTGACTCTCAGTACTGTTTGGAAGCCGCTGCTCCCACATATGTCAGATACAGAAACCACCACGATTCCTCTCTGACTTCATCTCAAATCTGTGGGATTATTGAAGTACAACAACTCAGCAGCTTTTCATGGTGATGTTTCCTACGACCTCTTTGTCTGTTTAGTGACTGGCTGCATCACTCCAGGCGTTTGGATCGTGAGCTTTTAGGACCAGAGACCACCTGTGGTGCAGACCTTGGTATAAACCATAGCTAGCAGTGTTCATGGCTATGACCAGCTAGGGGGACAGTCACCATGGTGCATGAGGAACTCGTAAGGTTTGTATGTTTGAAGGGTTGTTTTCTTAAAATAGACATCCCCAATATAATCAAAAAAAATCTGTAAGCTGTCTATATCTTTTAAGAAAGCAAAATTTAGGCTGGACATTGCATGAAAGAAGCTTTTCCTCTCTTACATTTCCCAGTTCTGGCTTGCCTGTAGATGCATTGTAGGTGTTGGAGAATGTGTATACTATCATCCTACTAGTTCTAGTCAGAACCAGAAAGAAAAGTTGGAGATTATATATATCTTACTGAGAAAAAGAAAAATCCCAAACTTGTAAAGGCTTATGTGAAACTTTGTATATGTGCTGTATTTTTGGTATGGTTGTAGTCTGCCATCTGACCAGTGCAGTATTCTGCAGGTGGCTGAGAAGCAGGAAATGAAATAAGTAGGTGTGGAAAAGAAATGAAGAGCATCAGTGGTGTATATATATATCTATGTATGTATCATATGCTTCTAATGTCAAGGTGCCAGGACTGTTTAAATGAATCTAATGATGAGTTTCTAATTGTCCTATTTCTCTCATCTTCCTTTGTCTTCTTTTACTGCTTCATTTTTTTTTCCACTTCTTAGACATCTGTGTTACTTGTGTGCTAGAGGGAAATCTAGTCAGCCACCTACTTATGCTTTGTGAAGTATTTTGCAAAGGACTCGTGACAAAATAGGATAAAATGATACCTGGGGACAGTCACAACAAAACAGGTATTGTTTAGTGTGTTGGTTTTCCCACTACTATCCTGCTGAATATATTCGTCCAGTGCCAGGTTGGATGACAGGTGTAGGCTGTGAGACAAGTGTTGTGGAGCAGTTTGCCAACAGCTCAGAATTATCCAAAAGGACCTTGATTTATGATGCTTGGAGAACATGGCACGTAGGGGAGCTTAGATTGCCAAGAGGCATTTTGCCAAAGTCACGCTCTACCTGGGAGCTGGTTCACTGGGCTGTGCTGGGCCTTCAGCTGACTCCAGGCTCTGGCAGATGGATTTAGCACACCACTATTGCAAAATGCTGCTTCTTTTTCAAAACCTTTTTGTCAGCTGACAATTATCAAAACCGTGTCAGTAACCGCAGGCTGCAGTGTTTCAGGTGAGCATGCTAATTTCCGTGGTAGTTATTTAGTTGCTAATAATTCAATTAAGGAGAGATATGATCAGGTTTTGCTCATTTGTGTAGCTCTTGCAATTTTCAACAGATAAAATATTCTTATTCAGCTTTGTCCTCACTATTGTTCTGTTTTCCACTCTTAGAAAAGTTTTTCCTTTTCACGTGTTCCAAGGACTTACTGTTGTGGATGCAGACTATGGAATATGGGTATGAAATACAGGACTAGGTCAAGCTGTGGGCTGCAAATTATTATCTTATGCATACAGTAAACACAGATGATGAAAGTCTTGACTCCTGAGATTGCTGCACTGGACAGATTGGTTAACTCAAAATGTGCAAGTTCATTTCACTTCCTTGGGAAAAGACTTTGGGTCATGAAGTGTCTATACAAACAAATCTCTATTTCTACTTTAGCGTTATTGCCACTAATTTACTAATATTTTGACTAATATTTACAGCTTCTTAGAATACATTTTCAGCTTATCCCTCATTTTATACAGACCATGCATTTCTGAGTAATGAGCTGGAATAAACTCCAGTCACTTGTATATTTGTCTTCTGCTATCCTATCCTCTTACTTTGCAGCAGTGTTGTTCATATGAAGAGAGGGAATGATGCTGAGTTTTGTTGTTTCTGTATGTATATTACTGTCTACACATATTTAATGTGTAATGTATATTTAAAGAAATCACCCCTAATAAAAATTTGTTTGAAAAAGCCTGTTTTGAAGGAAGTTTATGAAGCGTCTTTTCTAGGAAAGGAGAAGCAGTAATGGTGTATTATAGTAGCCTCTAAAAGTCCCTAATAAGACATGAACTTTTACTGTACTAGTCATGAACAAAAGCATGTTTAGGAACAGGCCTTTACCCTTTGGACGTGATAGTCTGTCAGGACTGCTTTTGCCCTCTTTGCTTGAGAGTTGTTGCTGGGTAATTCAAGGCAGAAGGAGTGAGAAATGGCTGCAGCTCTTGTATGGATCCTTCCTACTCATCTCTGATCTCTTTCAAGCCTGAGTTTTATGAACGCAGTTACAAGAAGTGAAGGGATAGTTATCCATGATTTTACAAGCCAGTGGCTGGGGGGCTGGGGAACTAAGCCATACCCTCTAGAAGTGTTCAGCACCACATACAAGAAGAATACACCTGGTCCTCTGCTATGGAGGCAATGGTGAGCAGGAACATGGACACGGTGTTGGGACTCTGCAGTGCCCTTCAGCGAGAGGACAGCTGCAGTGTTTGCCACACCACCTCTAACCCTTGTAGTTATAAAAAAATCACACTTTGCAGCTGTAAATTTAAACTCAACTTGGGGACATATACAATGTCTAGAATGGAAGGAAATTACAATGAGCAGAGCACAACTGCTGTCCTGTGTTCCTGTCTTTTCTGTCTGCTGTCATGGGATAAAAGATGTAGTCCTCTTTCAGACATCTAAATCCTACTAATGTTCTTCAGCTTTACTGAAGAAGTGTGATGTGATGGCTATCCATTATCATCAAATCTGTATTCCTGTATTGCAGCTGGATATCCCACCTTGCTTTTAAAATGTTAACTAATGCACATGTGAGGTCGTCATAGCCTTTCTGTTGGTAGTTTTAGTAATAGTTGGATCAGAGCCTAGGCAAAGAATTCAACAGCTGTGAAAGATGTTAGTTAAATGGTTTAGAATAGTTTATATTACTCTCACTGAAGAGCTTAGTGGTAGCATTGTTATGTTCTACTTCTTTTTCATGTTTGAAATGCCCATAAAGTTACCTTGTGTTTGAAGCCGGCCATCTTTTGAAAATTGAGTGGGCGTAAGGGTAAAACCTGCTTTGTTGGAAATGAGATGTACCTGAATTCAATAGTACAACTCTCTTACAATTTTTGTCATTGGTTAAGGATTTGGAGAACAGTTCGTGGAGTGTAGAAGGCAAATGGTGTGGCATGGGAATGCCAATACAAGGGGATAGCTGAGGTCTGTGTTTGGATTCTGCCAGGGTCAAGTGCCATCATCTTTTTCTTCTTAGCAGTGACCACAGCTGTATTGAACACTTCTGGTTTGTTCAATTGTTTTTTCCTGTTTTGTTGAGCTAAAATGAGCAACTATTAAAACATCTACATAAGACTAAATTAATATTGATAGTACATGTGAAGGCAGAAGGATATGTGGAGCTTGTGTCTTAAAAGCTACTATGCAGAGGTTGATCCAAAGTGTCAGTGGAGAGTTACACTCATCTGGAATGGGTTTTGCTGAGTACTGTGAGGAAGTGGTGGTAGGAAGGAAGGCATTATGGACAGTATTGAAAAATCATTGCTCTTCTATAGCAGACAACACTTTTACTGAGAAATTTCATTTTTACTACAGCAAGTGTACTTCAGTCTCTTTAGGTTTTGTTGCCCCATAAATGAAGGACTGGATTGCCTTTTCATGGGAGAGGAGTGAAGAGTGCTGGAGGATATTTTCTTGCTGTCAGTGAGCAAGCCAAATAATAAACAAGCTGCAGCAGTGACTTCTGGTGTGGGCAAGTATGTTGCTACAGAGCTGCAGCAGCCTGGATTTTAGGTTATCAGCAATATGAAAAGAGACCAATCTGTTGCCTTAGTGGTTGCCAATCTGCCAGTGATAGGCACCATCTCTGAGGACCCCCACACTTGCTGCACTGCCTGGCTTGTGAAGTCTCCAGTCCTCTCCCCTTCCCAGGGGAGAACGTTCTCTGCTGGTGGGGCCTGTGGCAGAGGGTGCCTGCAGATCATAGACCTGGCATTGCAGTCAGGGGTAGTGGATGTGACAATGACTACTAGAAAGGTAGTCTTGACTTTGGCTGGCTTCAGTCTGTCCTGTTTGTTTAACTTCCTAAATGCATACTGAGGACATAGTAACTTGCTCTCTGTTTCTCTCCTCTACCATGGGGTTCATCTTAAAATCTTCAGAAGTGCAGAGAGGCAGAGCTCTCATCTGGTGTTAGTTTTTTCAAAGCCAGACTGCATGATTAAAAGAAATGCCTTTCTCTGTGTCCTAATCATGATAGCAGACACCCCTCCTACCTCTGGCCCTTGGCTTTATTTCAAGGTTGCACCTCACACCTTGGAGATGTTGTGTATTTTTGTTTGTTTGTTTCTTTTGTTAGACTTACCCATGCAAATCTTCCATTACACTGGGCTACAGTGGATGTTTGGTTTAGTTGTGCCAGTTCTAAATCAGTATATTCATACTTGGTAGCCTTGTTGTTGTATGGATTGTTTTTTACCAAGGTTTTTGGTGCTTTCCTCAACTGATGTGATCCACAGCCCTAAAAATTTATCCTTCTCTGATGATGACTGTGCAGCTAAGGATTATTGGCAAGGCTGAAAACTCTGTCACATGTGAAAGTACTTCACCAAGTAGTGCAGGAAACCTTGGAAGACTTAAATTCAATTAGGTCTGAACCAAAACTTCCCCCGGCATAGCAGTTGAGACAGGACTATTTTCTCTTTGTTCCAGAGCCAGATCCATAATTTATTTTTCACTAGTGAAGCCTTGACCAGCCTTTCCAATAGAGGACCATATTAGACAGGTTTTAGAACAAAAATGTGGACTCCAAGAGAGATACATTACACAATTAAGAGCAAACTGGCTCATAATAGATAAAAACACCTGTATTTCAATGTCTAACAGAATCTTAACATTTAATTCAAGTGTCTTTTTTTCAGGTTACTGCCTTGCATACTGTGGGAGGTTGGTCTGCCTGAACTGTCCATAGTGCTGCCCTCTTCTTTCTCCTGAAGGATACCAACAATATAAATCAAATTATTTCTCTAAAATGGCCATTACTCTAGCTTTATCAAAATTATATTTCATGTGCCCTGATTATCTTTTCCATTTTCTGCTTGTTTCTGAATTTCATCATAGTCTTTTCTAGTTTTCTCTAAACTTAATAATTTGACAGCACTTGCCACTTCAATGCCTTGCTTATTTTTCTCAGTCATTTAAAATTGGATTACGTGGTGGTCCTCACTCTTTGCATGCCAGACTGCACTCTTAACCTCTTGCTATGTCCCTTCTGTTAATAGTTTAAGGCAATAAAAATTCTGACATGAATCATCTGGGGAAGGAAAATGTTCATGGGAAAGACAATGACTGAAGCATGAACTTAATGTTCATAGAAATTGAAGCTTTCAGAAATAGTATCACATCACTAGAATACTACTGTCATTAACCTTCCCACTCTGGAATAAAACCACTAAAAGACCCCCACCTCCTTCTCCCTCAAACCCCAAAAGTAAGCCAATAAAAAGACCAGAGATGCAGCCAAATGCTTTTAATATTTTAATATTGATAATTAGTATTTAACACAAAGGAGTTACCTTCTTAAAAAAATGGTGGAATAATCCCCTTTTTCTTCTCCCAAACATATTCTATGCTTTGTACATTATTCTGGAAGCACTGAAATCTCATCATTGAGCATTTAAAGATAGTGTCTGCTTGTCTCTGTGCTTTGGATGAGTTCAGGTCTGGTTCTTTACTTGGTCTCTCTTTAGACGCCAAAGTGTTTGGTGGTCCCTTCAAAGGCCCACTATGAGACCACCAATATTCCAAGTTCCTCAGTTTGACAAATGCAACATTAAACATGCCTGGGTGGTTACCGTCTCCTCTAAAGAAATCCTGACATTTAATCTCCAGGGCATCCATACCGTTTGAACTGAAGGGATCACTTTATTAGCTGCTACCATTAGCAGTTACCATCTCCTTTGTGAAACAGCCAAAAACCAGCCAGTGTATGGCAAGCACTCCTGACCACCCAGTCTGTTGTTTGAATAATCCAGAGAGTTTAAAAAACCAGGCCCTTCCACCACCACCACCAAACTTGGCATGTCCTAGAGAGCTTTGTTTGAAACTGTTGTTGTTTCCCTAAGAGGAATTATTGTTTTATGTTTGAAGCCCTGAACTGGGAGTTCAGAAATCTGAGTTGACTTCTCAGCTGTAAGTGGTACTGTGGGGTGAGGCTGGGAAAGCACTTACAATTTTTCTGATCTTCGTGTCGCCCTCCTGTCTTGCCCTTGAGTCATCGTGCTTGTTTGCTCCATGGGCTCTTTACAGGACAGTCAGGACTTTGAAGACTCTCTGTAACTTGCTTGCAGTTCCTGTGGTAATCATTTGTTTTATGTATTTGTGTATTACTGGAACACTAATTCTCTGAATCCTGCTCAACAGTTTAGAGTGGTTCTGCCAGACAAATTCATTTGTGTTCATTTTCTTTTCTTTTTCCCTTGCACTCTGGTTTTTTTTCCCCTGTCTTTGGGTGTTTGGGCAAAGGCAGACATTGCCAAATCTCACTGCCATAAGCTGCAGTGTGGAGAGCTTGGGTGAGGATGTGCAGATGGATACTCACAGCTGCCAGCGGTGTAGAGACAGAGCACTGCAGGAGCAGAGGACAGTGCAGGAGTGTTTTTAGGTTGGAAGCATTGATTGTTTGCTTTAGAATTCTTCTCATCTCCCACACCTTTTGTGTATGTGCACGTATCTTCCAGCTGGGCTACATCAGCCTCATTCTGTAAATTTATTTTTCATGGTGCTTTCAATGGTGTTCTTTATGTGGGGCCTTCTGTTGGGCTCTTCCACTCAAATCTATTTCAGTGCTTCATACAGCCACAGCTTAAATTTTGTACACAGCATTACGAGTATCTATTGATGGTTATTTTAAAAAAGAATTCAGAATAAGCTGGTTTTTGGCCTATTGACAGCAAAGAATTGCACTTCAGGCCCTCAAACTGTAACACCTCAAGCTGTGACTTTGCTATTTCTCCTAAGAAAAACAAAACTTAGCAAGCTGGGAAACTACATGAGAAAACTTTGAAGACTGAAAAGATGTAGCAAAATGGGTTTGGGTCTTTGGCCTTCCTGCCCCAACTTAGTGATGAACCAGTTGCCTGGCATGATAATACTCTGCTACTGTAGGTGCTTTTATTTCAAATGGACCAAAAAACTTTAGGCTTCAGTTATCCTTTCTGCCTTAGGGCAGAACTGGTGTAAAGTGAGGGTTGCATTGCTGCAGTCTGGCAGTGTTGCTAAACAGAGGAGGCAGATACCTCCAGGACACAGGTGACCCAGGTCTTGGTGACAGAGTGTGAAAGAAAGAAACAGCTAAGGATCCAGTTATGAGTCTCAGATGAAGATGTTGACCTTGGGATATCTCAAGCCTACTCAGGAGATATCAGCATCACAGATCTTGGTGCAGCCAATATTTCATTTACTTTTCCTTGCCTCCCGCTTAGCCCCAGAGAACAACCAAGGGGGGCAGAGGTGAGACTTTGGTTAAAAGATGAGCTGGGCAAATTTGTATCTCACAACATTTTCTCTGAATGACTCTTGGTAACCTGTTTTTTTTTAGGGGGGAAAATCAGAGCTTTTAACTGAGTATGGTAAAAGACATCTGTTTGAAATTGAGTTCCTTGTGGATGCCAAAAATGTACCTGCATTCAAAAGGTGATCAAATGAATCCGTGGCATAATACTTCAAGGATCAGAAAGCCTTTCCATATTGCAGGAAGCTGGGACAGTGTGTGAGGAGGGTATCTGTGTCTAAGCCTTTACTTGTTCTTCCCCATAGGATTTTCTACCCCCTATTATTGCCCTATATTCTTATCCTCCAGGTAACTTTAAGTTAATTACAGTTGAAATACCAGGGTCATAGGAATTCTTTGAACAGGGTTTTAATGAATTTAAAATGTCTGCCTGTCTGCTGGTTGACTGACAGGCATTTTTCAGTAACTGGTTGCACAAGTGGTGTCTTCAGCCAAGGCTGCACTCAATGGATTTTACAGTGACAGGTAGAAAGATGCAGAAGAGCTGTGCCAGTAGGCACATCACAGGCAGGATAACATGCATACAGGTAGTCTCTGGCATCAGAAGGGGCAGGGTCTGAACTGAGGAGAGACAGAGACTGTCTGCGCTGTAACCTGAGGAAGGGACAAGAGTTTTACAGCCCAGAGAAGTAATTGTCAATGGGGTGTGAGACTCAAGATAAGTTAATTAAAGGCAGAGGGCTTTTAGAAAGGACCTTTCCTCTTACTGTAGGTTGTCCCTCTGAGTTTTCTGTAAACATCTCATTTCATGAAAAGAATACAGTGGCAAGCAGTTCTGCAGTGTTCCTTTGCAGGTGTGTGTTTGTTTCCAGAGACCACGAGGGACAAGGGAAAGGTTCTAAATTGACCATATTGTTATTAAATGATCATATTTTTATCACTGTTTGCTTTCAAGAAATCAGCTTCTTGTACTACATCCTATTTCCATAATCAGCTGAAAGTGTTCTTATTAGCTGAGTAGGAAGCAAATAATTAATTAATTTGCAAGTGACATGAAAGTGAAGCTTTCTTGGAAACTCTTCTTCTGCCACCTCTTTTTTAACATTTTTGTTCTCTTCCAAGTTATTGTTGCAGTGTCCCAGGATTAGTATATTGGTAACAGACAAAAGAATGAAAAATATATAAGCTGTACTCTGATTTTATTTTTAGTTTTAAAAATAGTGGTTGTGTTTGTGTCTGATCAACAAGTTCCTTGACAAGCCAAACAGTCTTTGCTGTTGCTGGATCTAAAAGCAGTCCTGTGATTCTCCCAAAGAGAGATTGAAACAACTTTGGAAGCCTTTTCCGAGTTAGTGTATAATTTTTTTTTCAATAAGGGGGAAACTTGAACCTCCAGGAGGAATGAATTGGCTGGGGAAGATTGTGTGATTTCAGATGGTATCATTAAGTCCTGGCAGGTGTGCTGTGTGATGTGTTGTGTGATGGGTCAGGTGTCTGAGAAATGCTCTATAAAATATGATTTGATATGAGATATCACAAAGCAACTGCAGTTTATGGCTATGCTCATTGTGTTTTCACAAGGGAGAGAAACACAGTGACAGTTGGCAATGCTCAAACATCTGAGTGTGTTTGGTCCCCTCTCAGATGATACTTAAATTATTAATGTTCTCCTTTCCTGAGATACACAGAAACACCCATGACAGTATCTTAGGGATACAGATTGCTTTGATTGTTTTCACCTGTGGAATGCCAGGCTCTTAAAGTCACAATCGCATTCACCTGAAGGGAGAAGGAGAGGAAGAAGCCTAGGTGGGAATCTGGAAGATCTGTAGATCAGGACCTGAAATGAAGATTCACAGATAGCAAAGCCACGACAGAAAAATGTCTCAGCTAATTCTTTTAATCGGCATTCCTTCTCCAAATGGTTAGAAGGCTTCCTACATGATGGAAAACAAATCAGGTGAGTTGACTCCAGCCAAAGTGGCAGCAAAGAGCTTGTGTGACCAACTGATGCAACGAATAATTGAGTATGCATTTCAGGGACCAGCTGTATTTCACCCCAAATTTGTGAGGTAACTCAAATAGGAAATATCAACCCTAGTTCACAAGCTGCCACTTAAGTTGTTTTTTGGTGTCAGAACAATGGCAAATGTGATGCAAATATAACAGACTTCATGGAGACTAAATACTGTTTGTCTTCCTTATGTACTAGGGGAAACTGAAAAAGAACAGAAAGAGTAGAATTATTATGTCCATAAATCATATTCTACAATGAGGAAAAATCAATGTGATTTTCTTAGGGGATAACCTCTTTATCATAAATGTGTTTGCATTCATTAGAAAGAGTCAATTAAGATACTATTCTAGATATTGTGTAAATTAATTTCTAGTAAGGTTTTACAAGCTCTTAGGTAACTTTGTAGAAATGAAGTCTCAGAGAGGAAAGGTACTGTTGTGAATTAGGAACTGATTGAATAGTGGAAACAGTGTTATTTTGTAGTTTAAGATAACTGATGTGTTACTGAAGACTGTGTTGGGCTTGTGCTTCCTAAGTGATACAGAAAAGGGTTGAATGGTGACATGACAAAGTGTGCTGATGATGCAGTTGTATTCAGGGTGGGGAAAAACTGCCAGTGATATGGTAGTATTCAGAGTAGAAAACCCCAAAAGATGTTATTTTGGGCTCACAGAAAGATTTTGCAGTGAATGGGCATTAAGTGGCAGATTAAATTCCCAGTAATATTTGTGGCATTAGCCAGCTGTATGTATATATATACATACAGTTATAGGGTTTAAAGTGGTTAATTCAATGCAGTATAGAAATGTCAAAATTATTATAGCTAGACCTTTGGAAACATTAGTTCAAGTGGCAGATAAAATGTTGGTTCTGGATCAGAATTAGGAGAGAAGTTAGAGAGCCAAACTGATAATTCTTCAGGATGTCTCTGTGTTGCATGAATATCCTGGACATGGTTATCTTTCCCTGCTTTCAGAAGAGGTCATGACAAAGCTGGAAGAGGTGAGGAGAAATAAGGATAGTTAGAGGAGGGAGATGACTTCAGAAGGTGATTTGGCTAATTCAAAGGAAAAAGTCTTGAAGAATTAATAACAAAAATTTTAGGTAAAAGATCAAGTGTATGAACTTGAGAGTATCTAGCAGACATAGTGCTGTTCTACTCACTTGGCTAGCATAGTCTCACCCTCAATGTCCTTCACTGAGCCCTGGATGTGCCATACCTGCTGGGTTTTGGATCACCTGCAGCTGGTCTGGGCTCATCCTTGGAGCTTTATTTCTCACTGGCCATGGAAAGAGCCTCCTCACAAGGCTGGCTCTGTGTGTTCTGTTCTCAGCTTTGCAGCCCACTAATGCTATTCCACTTCCTATCAAGTGTTGTAATCTGGGGGAAGAAAAGTAAACTTTTGACCAAAACCTTATTGTTAAATCATATACTTGGTGGTTTGCCCTGAATCAGGCCAAGAGTGAGAGTAAACTTGACTTGCTCAAGTCACTCTTGTCTTGTGTAAGAAATATGAGTACTTTGTGGGAGGGGAGGATGGGGAAGTGGTTTGAGATTTCCCTTAGTGGTTTTAACCGAAAAAATGTATTCTTCTGGGATTCATAGCAAGATGGTGAGAGCCTTTTTCACCTTTTTTACAGCAGAGTCTGTGCTCACAGGCAGCTGGGAGGGGACCTGTGTTTTCTGCAGGCAGAGCAGTGTCCCGGAAAGAGTTTAAGAAATCCTGTCTCAGGACTGACTGATGCCCAGGAGGCTGCAGAGCACTGTGGTGTTCAGTGCTTTAATAAACCTGATAGGGAGGAACAAAAAAATCTGTGCAAATGCTTGCGAGTGTCCTCTGTAATTTCTGTGTGTTAAAGGGTGATTAGCTACCCCTTTTGATCACAGGGAAGAGTTTGTAACTAAGACTTCCTTGCCTTGCAGAAGTTGTCATTGTTATTTTTTCATCTAGACTTCTCTTGTCATGCCTTTCACAGTCCTGGCAGAAAATGCTAAGGAATTCAGGTTTGTTTATAGTCTTTTAAAGAAGAAAGGGGAAACAAAAAGAGTGGGTGAAAAAAGGGAAAAAGAAAACATCTGGTAACGTGTTCTCAAAGGTCTTAATTATGGATTCAAAATGACACAGCAAACTAAACTAGCATCCAACCATGTTTTGTTTTAAAATAACCCAGTCCAGTGTGCATGTGAAAGGAAAAAATGGGTATATGAGTGAAGACCCAAGACCTATTCCAACAGTCTGTTAACATTGCAGGCATGAAACATAGTTGTTTATAGTATTTGGCAGGGCATTTCAGAGGAGATTCTTTGCTTTTATCTGCAGGAGGTAGGAAATGTTTGCGTCCTTGCTTGAGGTAGTTCTAAATATTAACTTTATAAAACCTGTGATGGAAATCTGCAGAAACCTGTAGAGCCAGGCAGCAGAACTCACTGATACAAATGTATTTGGGAATTAGGAGACCTGTCCACAGAAAAAAGGGAGGAGGCGGAGCCTGAAGACTTTGTAACTTACCTATAGTATTGATTGCAAAGCAAATGAGAATTCCAGAGTTGGGTACACTGTTTTGTTCTCATGCTTTGCCTCAGTCTTGTTGTGTTAGGGTTATGCTCCTACATCTGATCGTGGCAGGAAAAAATCCTAACATGGAGTTAAACTTACATATGTGGGTTTTCACTGCTGGGTATCAAAATAGCTGCTTTCATATTTGCCAATCTGCAGAGGCATAGAAATCAGGAAAATACTCTGAGAATGGGAATGCAGTGTGGTGATGTCTGTGTTGCAAATAGACTTTGTGTTTCACTCCCGTATCAAGATGAACTGCAGAATACAATGTCAGGATAAAGAGAACCAGATACTTGCATTGTTATGAGATAACGTAATGACTGTGTTTTACTGAAAGGAATTAAGTTTTAGTGGCTGAACAAATCCTTTGGCAGCAGCTTGCTTTTCCATTCTAAACACTTTTCCCCGCCTCAAACCGTGGGGAAATCTTGCAACACTGCTTGTAAAAAGTAACACCGGTGAGTTGACATTATTCAGGGGACAGGAGGTCAGGCCAGCTGCTTTTCAGCCAGTTTAACAGATGTTCCTTCCTAAAAAGGGCATGTTCAGCTGTCTCCAAAATATTGTATATCAAGTGCTGCAGCTTTTGTGCAGAAGTCTTGGCATTAGGTATTTATAGTTACTCCTACACAGGATGACTCAGCCCCTCTTTTACACAAAAGAACATGGATGGTTAAAGCCTTCCAAAAGTTGTCAGGTGGGGAAGCTTTGCAACTGAAGTAGATCATACCCTTAGGGTTTCACCACTGTATATTTTGATTTGCTAGTGAAGTCCTACCGTGGTCTTGTGCTTTGGTTCTTTTCAGTGGAAACAAACAAAAAGAAAGCTGAAGTTGTAGTCCCTTCATGACTCTTCTCCTAAAAAAAGTATCAATTTGATGTGAGGATGCTCTAGGTTGACTTAAGGCTACTACTGGTTAATGTTCACTGCTTATTGTGAAATGCAGTAAGACCACTGGGAATAATGTAAATAAAGTCAAGAAAATGTGTTACAGTCAAGAAATGAGCATTTAACTTGTTTTTCATTCAAACTGGTGCTGTAGGTGTCCAGTCTCATTGCTACTTCTCAGGATTCCACCTACTGTTTTACATGATGCATTTTTATCTGTTTGCTTAGTTAACTAAATATCAACATGGTTTTTAGCTGAAGGTCCATTAGTTTGATGTTTAATACTGATTTGGCCAGCTACCAAACAAGGTGATGGTGGCAAATGGCAAGGCTGCTGAGCAATCGCAAATAGTCTCTTCTACACTTCCTCTGGCTCTTGGGATAGAACTTGCTGTTTGCAGTCCAAAGGAAACAATGTCTAGCTAATAATACTTCGATTTACTGGAAGTTGGAGATAATAGGGAGGTTGTGTCTTCTCAGGAATTTATAAATGTCTAGTTTTTGGTTAAAAGACCAAGTCTCCAGAGGAGCAGTAGGTGGAACAGACTTCTGGATACATTCTAAATAGAAACAAGTAATTTTTCATCTGCTAATTCTGGACATAATATACACTCACCTTCTTTCCTCTCGCTTGCCTTTCTTTTGTTTGTTGGGGGGTTTTTTGGTTTGTTTTTATTTTTAAATAGCCCTGCAAGGACTGTGCAGTCCTGTTGCAGCATTCAGTCAATTTAAATGCTTGTTTGCTTCTTTTCCTGAGACTAAGGTCAGTTGATAACTCTCAGCAGGATGCAAATGCAACATGAAGCCACTTCCTGTCTTCAGGGTCAGTTCAAGCACAGATTTTGTATCTCAGAAGGTACTGTAAATTGGCAAATTAAGGCACTGCAGCAGGAGTCAAACATTACAAAACTGAATAGTCTGTAATCCCCAGTCATGTCAATGAGTTTGCAACATTGTCATTTGTTTTATTATAGAAAGTTCCCAGAGCTCACTGAAGCTCCTTAATTTTCATTTGACTTTAGGTTGCACTGAGATAAATATAACTACTACTACTGTGCTTCTCACCATTGAACTTTATTCTTGAATAGCTGAAATAAGCTGGAGAAATCAGGACGAGAAGAATGACTTGTAGAATGTCAAATATTTAATACAATGTACATTATTCTTTTAGGTGTTTTTTTTTAACCAAAACAAAAAAAAATGGTAATAGCTATTGTATTTCTTAAAAGGTTCTGTTGACTGGATTCTGGTGATAAAAAAGTATCAGAGATTAATTTCTCATGAAACCTGTAATCTTTCCTAACCACGCCTTTTTAATCTGAAATGTGTTTTGAGTTCTTTTGCTACTAAAAAAGAACCAAACCACCCAGAACCCTGCAACCCATCCTGTAGATATGCTGTTTCCACTCATGTTAGCAACAGTGCTAAACATCTGGTCAAAGTCCCATGTTTCTTTCTGATCTAATGTCCCATTGCAATTCTAATTTTAAAAGTGTTTCCCTTATTTGGTAACCACTCTAGTTTTCTTGCTGCTTTTTATCTCAGTGATTTTCCTGTGCTCTGCATTAGCACTTGTATCTTGTGCCAACA
This sequence comes from Sakesphorus luctuosus, assembly GCA_013396695.1. Taxonomy (NCBI): domain Eukaryota; kingdom Metazoa; phylum Chordata; class Aves; order Passeriformes; family Thamnophilidae; genus Sakesphorus; species Sakesphorus luctuosus. Next base: position 240,865 of record VWZD01009619.1, read on the forward strand.
TTGCATCACCCATTATGCAGTTGAATCTGAAGGCAGCAGCAGCATCATACTTTTTGGTTGCTTTATAATGGGAGCTGCAGTGGTTCTGAAAACTCTTGGTCAGGGAAATCTTGCAAGAGGAAATCCTCCAGTGCAGCACAAGCTCTGTAAATAGCTGTAAATCATGAATCTTTTTAAATTAACTTCCTCCCCTCCTCCACAGGGTTTCTGTGAAATGACAGCACATTGCACAGGGGGAAAAAAAACTTGTATCCTATTTCCTACCTCCTGAAACAGCCTACAGCTGGGTTTCAATAGCTCAGCAGCACTGATGGCTGTGCGGTTGGTACGCAGGGGCTTGGCTTCAGCTCTAGGGCAGGACCATCTTTCTATCAGTCAGATGTTGCCTCTGAAGCATGTAGTGCCGAATACACGGTGAGGTTGTGGGTTGTTCACCCAAATGCTTTGTTTTTATTAGTGATGTTTGTTCTGAGTGTGGTTTTGTAAAAGGTTTTCTGTGTGCTATGAGTTAAATGATGTGCAATTACCCTGGAGACAATTCAGTATTTCTGTGAGCCTCATGGGAAGCAATAGCCTTGTGCCTTGTTTTTAGCAAAAATGTTTTCCTTTTGTTAATAAACAGGATGGCCACAGGAGTTTAGCTTGAAAAGTGTTCTGCTTTGCATTTGTAAAGTGTTTTACTTCAAGGGTGCCTTCCAGATAATTAGCCTCAAGAAGTTCCTTTAAGATATCTGAATAGCATTATCTCTGTTTTACAGATCAGAAAGTGAGGTAGTGAGACAAAATAATTTGCTCAAACCCACCAAGGAAATAAGTGTCCACATCCTGGGATTAAACCTCTGTAGCTTTGTCTTCTTTTCAGGTAAGGTCCAACAGGAGCAGGAGGGCCAAGTCAGGCAGTGCAGGGGGAACTTGGCCACGTTGCACCTTATGCAAGTTGCACCTGAGCACCAAGGTCCCCAAAATTGAGTTCATTGGAAGTAATTTGTTTGAGAATCAGTTATATTTATTTAGTTGTAAAGTTTGTTCATTTGATGTAGTGGAATTTCTTTGTTGTTGGAGTTTTCTGTTTACGTGTCTGCGCAGTTTAGGTGTGACCAAGCAGCTCTGTAACATTCACAAACATACAGATCACTTGAGAAGTGATTTTTGACTTCTCGGTTTTCTTGTTCTTTACTTGGCTTCTGAAGATATTGGAGTATAGGTTTGAAAGCAAAACCAGTCAAAGAGAGAATGCAGTGAAATGTTTCACCCAGATTTGAAAGCTTCCAGTGGCTATGTTTCTCCTTGATGAAGTCAGTAGATTTTCTAGGTTTTGGTAGAGAAAGATGTTTCTACTTCATGTGTGATACTATTGATGTTTTGAAACTTGGTTGTTTTTCAAGTCTTCTTCTGTTAGTGATTTTTCTTAAAAATACCTCTTTCAAAGATCCAGTCTCATTCTGTTGTAACTTTTTTTTCTTTTTAAATTAGATATCAAGGTAAGAAAAAAGTCATTACAGTATTTCTGCTGGCACCAGAGGAGCCACCATGGCAGTCTGTGGGGCATTTCACAGAACAGTGTTAGTGGGCACTCTGCCATCTCCTTTTCTCTGTCAGACTCCCCTAAAACCACATTACGATTCCCCAGTGTTAGCTCAGATAGCTGTGGAAGGCCTGGGGAACCAATTTTGTTGGTGTGCCCTTGCTGTGTGGTTAGAAGGAGTGAGGACGGGGAAGCAGCACAAACAGCTAGTACTCCCTGCAGCCAACACCTGATGCACATTCTGCCATCTGACCCTGAAGCACGTGCAGCCACGGTGTGTGCCAGCCCTGGGTGTGCAGAATTTACAGAGGTGTGCTCGTTAGAGGAGAGGTTTGGGTTGCATTTGGCAGGGCTGTGAAGGCACATATCCTGGCCAGGGTGGTCTGTGAGGGTGCCCATCTGGATCCATCTGGGAACGTGAAGGATTACAGCATCCCACACTGATTTTTCCCTCCATCCTCTCTTCCACCAGTGTCGAAAAATCCTCTACCCCTCCTCGAGGAAATAATTTTCCTTGTCCAGCTGTGTTTGGGGTCTTTATTTATAATACTGTAGGTGAGGCTGCTGGTTTAAGCAGCAGCATTTTCCCAACGTGTGTTTTTTGCATGCAGGGGAGACCCTCTGGAGCTGCTCCAGATCACATGTGAAAGCCTTTTTGCCGCTTTAGTGACCCCTTTGTCCCTACAGCCATGGTGGCACTGGGCACAAGGGTCCCCTCCACGTGTTGTGACACATGAAGCCCCTCTGCTGCAGTTTCTGAAAGTCATCCCTGTCCGTGGGGCTGCATTTGGAGTTAATTTAAACCTCCAGCTGGTTTAATAATCCTCAGGGGACATATAGGTAGTGGCCTGTCCCCACAGCCTTGGCAGAGATTAGTGATTAATAAAGTATAGATATCACCATTTATCCTTGGGCAGGAAAAGAGCCCCTGGGAAGTTTGAGGGGTGTGGATTTTGTGGCTTTTCGGGTGGAGGAGTGTAATGACCCTTTCATAATTTTAGAGAGGAAAGACAGTAGCAGAGAAAGTGCTGATGCAAAGCATGTCCCCACTGCACAGTGTGTCTTTGATGGGGTGGGTTTAATGAGATACGATACTTTCAGTCAACAAATCAAGATTTTTGCATCCTTTCCAGCAGCTGGCAGTGGCCAAGACTGTACCCAAGATTGTACTTCGAAAAAAGGAGAAATGCAAACATACGAATCCTTTTGCTAACTTTGCAGGCAGTTCTTTTCCACTCAAAACCATCCTGCGCTCCCTCAAATTGCCAAACTGCATAGTTACAGCTACACAGTTACCAGCAACTCAGTTTAAAGCTAGTTTAGCTTTACACAGTTATACTCTTGGGTTGTAATACAGTTTATTAGTAATGATCTTTTCCAAATCCTGTTGATTATTTGCTTTGTCTGCACATTTAAGGAACTCTTTTTTTTCCTCACTTTTAAATGTGCCTTTCCATGTGCACATTTTTTTATTTTTTATCTACACATTTAATTTGTAAATGAACTCCCTTTTTAAGGTAGTTTAAGGAAAAGAGCAGATCAAGACCTTTAAATCTTTCTGTATTACTTCCCTCTCCTGTGGTTTTTCCTCATATGAAATTTGATTCTTCTGAAAGACATTACTTGGAATGGTTTGAAAGACTGTTGTCTTTAAAGTATAAAGAAGGGACCACTTCTTATGAATACCATGCCTAGGAGGTAAAAGTTTCTTCATTATGATGTTACTCTTCAGGGTTTCATATTAACAGCTTGAAGGGAACTTGTCATGCTGTGGTTTGTTCTTTGTCACAGGGTATTTTTCATAACAAAGTCAGATCCATGTTTGTAGGCAACATCTGACCCTGCCTCATTACTGAAGGAATCTTTCTTTGCCAGCCCTAGAGGAATACCAAAACTATCCCAAACCCAAGTCCTTTGTGTGTTCTGTCTGTCTGATCACTTTGGGACCAGTTTTTGTCATTTGGACCCATGAGCATTGAGTGTTTGTGTGACTTTTCAGTGGGGTAACATTGTGTTTTAAACACAACCTTTGCTGGCAGGCATTGTGGCTTACAAGAAGTGAAACCAGTCTCCCATCATGGTCAGTTTGGCACAAATAAAAATGTGTTTTCTCTTACTCTGCTGGGCAAGATGAATTACATGGCAGTTGCTGCCTTTTGGGACAAGAACAGTAATCTGTGTGAGGCAGACATTTGTATGACTTAAAATAAGAGGAATATTACGGTAATAGTAGGATTGTTCTATGTTAATGGATTTGCACAATGAGATGTGAAGATGCTTCAACTTAATTTGGGTAAACATGGGCTTGGTTTGATATGGGAACGAGTTGCTGTAGTTGAAATATGCATTTTCTCATCGTTCAGACCCCTGGAAGGAGGAATTTCACAGTAAAACTATGTAAAATCTAAACAACTTCAAGTTGTACTGCCAATAAACACTAATGCTTCTCCATATGAATTCTGCTGTGAATTTCTACAACTCCTGACATACACTTTAAAAATGTTTATTCATTGTAACATTTATCTTTGGGTTAGGAGTTTTTCTGTGCTTGTCAGAAATGGAAGCTAAGTCAAGTCATACTCCCTGTGATAAATGATATTTGCAAGTGAGAGGAAAATTGTTAAGTAGGAAAGTTAAGGCATTATGCCTAAAAAGTACAGGGAATAAGAAGTGACTGGAGTTTCCAGGAAAGAAAAAGTTATATGCAGACATTGACATGACCTTGAGAAAATACACTATGTACAAGTGGAAAAGATAGGCTTTTTATAAAGTTACATAAATACGCAGAAGTTTGAAGATAAGAAAAGAAATCTGGTTTTCAAGCTTTGGACACTTCCTACTACAACATTAGAAAGGATTTTTTTTTCTGTCAGTGTGTTTAAATGTGAAGAAACAGTCTAGAACAAAAGTCTAGGCTTTTGTCTCCAGCCATGGTTGGTGTTTTTTTCCATCACCGTATGCTCAAAGTCTTCTTCTATTTGGGATAGTAATTTCCATAGGAAATGGTTATGAATCATTCCCTCATTTTTCTTTCCACTTTTTTCTCCTCAAATTCAGAATTAATTATTTCTAGAGTTAAATTTTTTTTTTTTTCAGATTTTGTAAATACTTTCAGTCTTTTCTTTACAGAGCCACAAAGAGTTTTGAGAGGGTTTTTTGTCACTAAAAGAACTTGCAATTTTTCTCCTTCAGTTTTGCAGAAGATTTTCTGAACCTTGAACAGAACAGCATTTATCTTTCTGTCAGTCTCCAGAGTCCTGCATATCTGTAATTACAACCACAATCTGCAGTAATCTTTTATCCCAAAGAAAATAGGTTTATATAGGGAAATGAGAAACTATGGAAGAAAGAAATATAGGCATTGTATTTAAGAAGTTGACTGTGATAATTCAGTAGTTTAGAACAGGTCAACCATTTTTTTTTTCAGTAATATCTTGAAGATTGAGTGACCAAATGTAGCACTGATTATTCTTTGTAAATGGGGGCAAGATAATTACAGATACTTTGCTGCTGTTTTAAAATGGATGCTTGCCCATGGTATGAAAGATTATATGGGTATTTTTACAAAGGTTCATTTGTTGGCTAAACCAGCAGTTTATTTCAAATACAGGAAAAATCAAATGTACCTCTTTTTATAGAATTTGTATAGTTTGAAAAAAATCTGAAGCACAAACCCTTTAATAAGCTGCAGAAGATACATGAAGAACAAATAAGGTTATACATTCAAAATCTGTGGTTAAGAAAGTATGATTGTAGTTCCATATAATTGCCATTTTTGACAACGGGTAATCCTCGAAGCTCATAAGCTGAGCCAGTGCTGTTCAAATTTAAAATACTACCTGATCTTTCAGCGGTGCTGAATTCTGGGCTAACAGTCAATCCTGCTTGTTTTAGCTGCAAACAGCAACATCTGACCAAGCCCTTCCCTGAATTGTCTGCTTCTGCTTCAGCTGAGCATTCCCATACCCTCTGATCTCTCTCAGCAAATAGTACGGGAGCTGAAACATGTCCTTTCTAAAACTGGGAACTACAGATGTGGATAAACTGTGTAAAGCAGAGATTCTTGGGTTGATAGTGTGTCCCCTCGCCCTAAGAAGGACAGGAACCATATTGTTATTATCAGAAATTTTCCTTGGGCTCTATTTACTGTGCTGAAAATCAACAGTGAAATCTTGGGGGGGAAGAGCAGATCAATGTCAATCCTGTAGCCAAACAAAGGAAAACCTGCTTCCCAGTCCAAAGATTTGTCTTTTAGCTGGGTTGCTGGGTCTGTCTGGACCATGGTGGAGGTCTGGGAGGTTGGGGTTGGTGTGTACTGCAGCCTGCCTTTTTCAGTGACAACACCACCTTGCAACTCTGCTTTGCCAGAATGACTTGAAGGGAGTTCTTGCTCTTGCTTCTTTTTTCCATTAGCTTGCTGCACTCTTCTGAACCACTGCATGTAAATTATTAGTTACTCTGTGGCCATAGAAATTTAAGCCATTATGGAGCCTATTGCAGGATTGGGACTTCCTTTTTTCACCCCCTGTTTTTGGTAGTGATTTACAAATATCCTTTAATTGCATCATATTGCAAAAATAGAGGGAAGTTTGGATCCCCGCATAGAACAGTAGCACAGCTTTCATGTCTCTTCATGACCTCAATCTTCACTACTTTGATTAAATGGCAGGAAAGGAAAGGAAACCTCCCTCATAGCTTTCCAAAACAATTGCAGTACTTTTGGTGCTTTTGCTTCAATTTGGCTTGCAGAAATGACAGCTCTGGCTTCACAGCAACTGCTATAATTACAGCTGCAAAAGGATTTAAATTACAGCACCTTTTTTCACACTATCGTACCTTTTTGGTAGGCTGCTGTTTGGGGAATGAAATTTTCCGTGTGGTGTGGCTGTGAGAAGTACAGGAAATAGGACTTTCTCTATTTGTCCTTGGGTTTGGGAAATGTTGGAAAAGTACACACTTGAGCCGTTTTATTTTTTCGTCTTTTAGCATCTACACAGACAGTTTGCATTCAACATGATGTGTAAATTTGTTTGTTTGGGACGAAAATTGTCTTCCATGGGAGTATATTTTAAAAGTTTGAAAAATAAATATGATTGCTAGTAAAGTCATAGTAATAAAATAAAGGTGTGAAAGGTCTTTGAGTGCTTTCAAGGGAAGAACTTCCGCAAACAAAGCCTGAAAAATGTCCATTTTGTGACAGTCTGTAGGTAGGGGCTGACACCACACAATGAGGATGCCCAGGGACGGTGTAGTGGGAAAAGATGCTCTATATCTTCCTCTAAAGGTGGCAGGGAGCTGCCATGCTGTTGGGATTTGAGGAATATCTATGAAGGTGATGATGAAAGTACCACAGCAAGGTAAAACCTTTCAATTTTTAAACAGCAGGTGTAGCGAGCACCCATTCTGCTGGAGTGGGGAAAGTTGGTGGTGAACACTGTAGATTATAAATATGTATTTTGAAAGGAAAAATATCTGTGAAGAAAGCAAGAATTGACATCTTGAAGCCTAACTCCCGGGTAAGCTATCCCTCTGCCCCTGATGGCACACTGCCCTCATAACAGGCATTTTCCTCAGTACATGGAGCTCCTGTGGGGAAACCCACTGCCTTGGCAAGGGCTGCATTGCAGTTTGGATGGCAGTGCACACAGAGAACATGCCCTTTGGAAATCCCTCACCAAGGTCAGGTGAAGCCCCAAGGCCAAGCATACTGTGCTAATTTGAAGCTGAGCGCTAAATACCCAGTGAGTCTGACTGGAAAAGAGAAACAGCATACAGTGATGTGCGTGAACTTTTATTGGGTCTTTGGTACATTTTTCAAAGTAATCCATTTGTTTGGGTTTGTGGGGGTTTGGTTTTGTTTTTGTTTGTTTGGTTTTGTGTGAAGGGGTTTATTTGTTTGTTTTTTTTTTTTTTCATTCCATATTGCCCAAGTAAGATTGTGAAATGCCGGTAGTTGGTTAAAGAGGCAAATGTCTTTTAACTGACTCCTAACAGGATTGGGATTTGTCTGTGATATTAGTGAAAAAAAGTACTCATCCAGCTTGGACTAAAAGGTGAATCTGGAAATACAAACCTGTCCAGCACCAGAGTGGTTTGACAATGCCATGGCTGCCAGTGCATCCTGCATTGCTCACAGCACACAGACTGCCTGTCAAGATGATTGTTTCCTACAAGTGTCACAAGGTGAACACACTCTTTTCCATTGTTTGCAGCTTGGAAAGCCTGCCAAAATACTAGTCTGAAGGGTTTTTAGCTGAGTTGGAGCCTCTGGGTACTATGAGGGAAGCATGGTGGAGCAGATATATTTTATGACTACAACAAAAGCAGACCAAGGTGATTATCAACAGTATTGCTTTTTGGAGAAGCAGAATCCCATTTGTGTATTTCCTTTTTTCCCCACATGCACTTACCCATGAGGAGAAGGTTAGGCAAAAGATAAAGGAAACACAGGGCTAGATAAAAAGGATTGTATTCATTATTCATGCAGTTGGAAAACTGGTTCTCATGATCTGTGTTTCACTCCCAGACCAGGTAGCTGGGCAGTAGCCCCATTTCTGATCTGCATGGTGCCTGGATCTTCAGCAGGTTTCTACACAGAGGGCTCTGGGGCTGCTCTTCAAGTTTGTTAAAAAAATGGGTTTGCTTTTCATGCTGAGTTTTTCACATGCACCATCTCCACTCATACTCTTTCCAAAAACATTTCCTTCCTCCATTGCACTTTATTTTTTATCTGGCTAGCTAGATATTTGTATTGTATTAACAGAAAGAAGTGATTTTAGGAAAGCAAGGGTGTATTTTACACTTAGTTCAGAGACTGGTCTAGTTTTAGATTGCTTTATGTCTGTCTTCCAAGAGGAAAAAAAGATAAAAGGCTGAATATGTAAATTTTCCAGCAAGCAGATGGGTAGAAAGTAAGGAGTAAAAACAGTACCAGGGGATTTTAAGAACAACTTGCAAGGTGAGAATGCGTAGCCTCTCCCTTTTTTGGTTCAGCAGATATGCAGTGTGTGTCTGAGGGCTTTGTATATAAACAGCTCCTGACAGCATTGTTGTAAATGGCTCTGGAGGTGTTTCTTAGCCCGAGCAAGGGCCAAGTGATTCTATTTAACAAGAAGTGCCACAAAAGTTTTCTAAAGCAAAAATGGCATTTGTCTTCCTTTCCCGCAACTCTTGTGTCTCCGTGGCTCTTTCCTTTTCATGGCATGCCATGTCAAGGCCTTCTGGCACTCAGCTCATTCTGGTGAGGTTTGCACGATCTGAGCCGATGAACACAGAGCGAGTTGAGGAGCTCTGGGATGGATTGGTCTAGGCCTTGCTCTGCTCTTGAAAGTGTGCATGTGTTCTCACTCCCCAGGAGTGCACAAGGGAGGGATATAACTTTGCCATCTTAAAATCACTGGATATTGTGGCTGCATTTAATTGAAGGGGCAGTGATGGACATAAAGACTGGTGTACAGGTCTGGGTTATACCCAAAGCTTAGCACAGGAGCAGTGGTGGCAGAGCAGCACCATAGACTGCTGGAAGGACAGAAGTTTGCTTTAAGAACAGGCTGTAAGAGCGTGGGGACTAAAGTAAACAATATTTAAAATATGCAGAGGGATAAGGACACCACGCACCGACCAATGTGATCAAGCGAATGCCGTTTATTACACACTGCACACGGTTTATATGGGGTTAAGGCTACGTTCCATTGGCTAAATTGAATGTCACACCATCTAACTGCAAACTCTAATTGGTTATAATCCATATCTCACAAGTCCAGTGTTTTGGTGAAATCCTGACTGTTTTCAGGAACATCTCTGGTGTCTTGTGGGAAACCTGCGGAGGTTTCATGAGCAACTTCTGGGGAGTTGCTAAGAACTCCTAGGGAGTGATTTCTCCTTTACCGGTCTGCAGCAGCTGTGGCCTTGATTATTCTTAGCTGGCAGCTCTTTCAGTCCCACTAGGGTTCTATCCATATAAATCTGAATTGTTCACATTTCATTTCTCAGTACCAACAGGGGACAAGCAGTGCTGTACAGAGGACCTTGAAAATGATTTCTTGCTCTGTGTTACTGGCATATTCTGAGCAGTGGGACTTTGATGTCCTCTTTGCGGAACAACAGTTCCTGGTTGCATTTTCAGTCCTGGTTTGTAACACGAAAGATGTGAAACAGATAGTTCATTTTTAGGAGTATTAGTTAGAAAGATGTCCAGCCTTCACTGACTTAAGATATTCTCCCTTCCTGTCTCATTCTTTTCAAATGGTCTGTAAATTTGTGTTGTGATGCATTTGGGTGTCTGTTAATGTACCATTTGCTCTCTGTGGGGTTTGCCCAAGTCAGTTCCTAAGTAATACCTTACATTCAAACCATATGTTACATCTGTCTAGACAGACTTGTGTGTGTGTGTGTGTTTAGGAAGCAGTTTTAAGGCAAGCCTAATAGTGCTCAGCCAGAAGTTTGTAAATGATTGATAATTGAGTAGAGGTCTTCCAGAAACTTCCCAGTGTCATGTTTCTGTAATAAAGGGTTATTGTGTTGCAGTACTGTGTAAAACATGGAAGAGAAGCAGAATATGCTGCAGTTCTACTAAATGGAAAGGAAAATGGGCCTATTTTGAACTGTTGAACTTTTTAGAGGTTCTTCTAGTGACTCAAGGCTGGGTCAGAGTTCAGGGTACTACACAGGGTTTTTAAGTGTGAAGAAATGATCAGACCGAGGACAGATTTTTTTTAAAGCTGCGCATGCAAACGGCACCTGCATTCATGTAAGAACAAAATAATAGCTATATGGGTGATCAGTTGGAAGAATACTCACTTGGTTTACATGTCAAGCTGCACACTCTTGTATGCAGAGAATGCAAATGGGCAGGTGCTATTTAGGCAGGGATTTGCAGAAAAAACTGATTTTTACTAGTTGCTTAGCACACTGTATGGGTTTGACAGTGCTGTGTTTCAAGGTTGTCATCTGAGACATCAAAATGAGAACTTGGTGGTGTCAGGAGTTTGAGGAGCTCGGTAAATTTCCACCCATCAAATCACAGAATATAAAAAGTGTTTGCTTTGACCAAATGCTTTAAAAACAAATGTATTAAAGGTGAAAGTGAGTGAAAGATGTGTCAAATACCACTTTCAAAGTGTGTTTCAGGGCTGCACAGCTGCAGTGGTGTTCAATTTTGCTTCACCTCTGAGCAATGGTTTCTTGAATTGGGTGTGCAGACTTTCTTTTCTTTCAAAGAAAGATTTGACTTTATTTCAGGAGAAACGATTTCTGGATTTTTTTTTTGTGTTGAGCAATGCTGATTGTGCTTGAAAATGGGACAATCTTCCCCTCTTTGGGTTATCAGGGAAAGAGACTGACAAATCTTTAAAACTGTTACTCTGAGTCACAACCTCCTCTGGGTAGCCAAATTTCATTTTGTATTCCATTTACTCTAGCCAAGAAAGTAAATGGGCAAACCTTCAGTCCTCATATAATTTCATCTGTGCAAAGTGGAGAACATTATTGCGGCTTATGTAGTATAAAGAGAATACCACAAATATCTCAATTATTATTTCCTAAAGCATGGAAGTTAAACAACACTGTGTGTAACTGTCTTACCCAAGGATTTGAAGTTTTGAGAAAATACTTCAGCTGCCACAAGCTGGGACTTGCTGGCAGTGACCACTTGTTACTGTAGGATCCTGAGGAGGATTGGTAGTTTATTTTTATGTTGTTTTGGTTGTTTGGTTTTGTTGGGGGTTTTGGTCTTTTTTTAGTGCCCTTTCCAAGGAAAAGTTATGTGCTCCGTTTGGTAAAAGGTAGACGTAAAGGTAGACCTTTGAGATGATATTTGCTGCAAACTGGCAGTTAAAGGAGTGGAAAAGTTAACTGAGGCTATTTCTACATAATGGAAAGGGTTTTCCTCTCAGAGGCCTTGGAAAAACTTGCTGGAGGTGGATACCTACTACCGTAACATGAGCTTTATTTTTCCTTGTTTCCTTTTTAAATGTCATATGCTGAGAGAAGCCTCTTCTTTACTGATGCGTAGTGCTAAAAACAGGTTTCTGTGGAAAGAAAATTCCATCCACTTTAAATAAAAAGAAAACCTAAAAATCATTCCGTATTTTTAACAAAATACAGCTAAGTAAGCCTTTCCTTTTCATCCTGTTGCTTGTGATGTCTCATTTTATTCTTCCTTGCCTGACTGGGGTATATTTAAAAGGAATCACATCACCTGTGGGCAGGGATAAATAATTTCTACCATCAAGGTTTAAACACCTACCGTGTTGTCTGGAGCTTTTTACAGGACAGTTTTCCATTCTTAGTAAAATGCTCTGTGTCTATTGAGGCAAACTACAACAGTAAGTCTAGGGTATAAATTTGCCTTCGTGTTCCCATTTTTAGGTGTTTTCATGATTTCAGGTTACAGAGATTTCAAGCTGTCACACTTGAAATCAGTCTGGATGGTGAAGAAGCTGAGAGTAGTTGTTTGGAGACATTTATCTTTGGAGGGGAAAGGAAGAGGTGGAGTGCATTTTTAGTGAGGTTTCTCAGCTCACATCCCTTCCCATGTTGTTTTCTAACATGATAAAACTTTTCTGACCTACTGCCTGGCCACTCCATGGTATCTACAGTGAGGCCATCAGTACCTGTGGTACAGCAGCTGTGCTTTGTCCCCCCAGAATCTGTGTGAGTCTCTTTCCTCTGTCATTATAGCCACTTCAGAATAAAGTTGTGATGCATTAATGAAATAAATCCTAGCAATAATATTGGCCCATGATTTGATGGTGGTGGAAAAATCGTTCGTACACAGAGGCAAAAGGGCTTCATTAAATAATTATGGATTTTGTTAGGAGCGAGGAGGACGCATTCATATTTCATGAAGTTTGTGCTGTGCTTATAATGCATTTGTAAATGTGGAAAATATCAAATGCTGTTTGCCAGAAATAAACACACTAAAATGATCTGGATACTTAAGAGTCCCAAAGACTGGCTGAAGAGCTCTCTGGCCCCATATTGCTAGCTTTGCCTAAATCTTGCAATGTGAGGGAAATTCCAGGAAGCACTGAGGACTTTAAAGTGTCCATGTACCAAAAAAGGGTAAGACAGCTGATCTGAAGGGCTGTAGATTGACATCATCATATAAACAATATAATGGAAAAACAAATATGTCATATGATTGCTCAAGAAAGAAAGGAACAAATACAGCTTGATTTAAAAAGAAAAAAAGACCCAAACCCTGAGTATACAAATAATGAGTTTGCTCTAGAAGGTATCTGTGAAGATGTAATACAGTTTTAATGGCTGGCAATTTTACTTAATGTTTTAGGCACTATCATTTAAAAGAAAAAGGAAAGATTGTACAAAATCTGTACATATACTAGTTAATGCTTAGCAGACTGATGTAAAAAGGAAGTGTTGCAGGGTTATAAAGTGAGTTACTTCTAATGATACTCTTCATGGATCAATAGAAGGCTTAAAATTAATATAGTTATTAAAGAACTGAAAATAAATACAAAATTACTTCTACATTTTGCAGGTAACACAAAAATTCTTGGTTAAAAGAGGAGGATAGGGATTTTTTTTAATAAAATGCTTTGGATCAGCTACTATTCTAAGCCACCCAAGTAAAGTTTATTTTCATCCAACTAAGTGCGAGGTCGTTCAACCAGGAATGAAGGATGTGGGTCCCACCTACCAAGGGGGAGAAGGAGCTTGTCTCCCAGAAAGTGGGGGCCTTGAGAAGGATTTCGAGGTCATAGCAGACCAACAGTCTAACATGACTTCTCAGCATGATGGTTGGCAAAAAAGAGCAGTAAGTTTTTTGGGTATACATACAGAGAGAATGGTACCTTGGAGTGGTTCTTCTGTATAGATTGTTAGTTTGCCCAGGGCTAGAACGGTGTGTTCTCTCATGAGATGCTTTGTGTTGAGATGATGTTACAAAAACCTATAAAACCCGCTCAAGGTAAGGCCTCACTTAGAAATCAAAACTATTCACAGTGAATATTTTAATCAAGGCCAAGAGTCACCTAAGAAGCTATTTGTAATCTAGCAGAGAAAGGTGTGGCAGAAACCCGTGACTGAAATGTGAGGTCACGTGCATTTAAAGAAGCCAGACCAAGGACCTTTTAAATTCAAAGGGGATTGCTATAAGACCTAACTATTTGCATTCCTGGAAAATATGCTGTAGCTAAATAAATTATTTAATGTAGTGGAAAATTAACAAACAAAGTGTAATGTCTATACAAGAAAGCAGACTAAATTATACAGTCTATTACTGCCTCTTAGGATCATTTATTTTTAAGAAAGGAGAATTTTGTTTGTTTCCACGAGCTTCCTGTTGATGAAACAGGGACAAACTATTGCAAAACAGTATCAGTTTCTTTGTGCTGGAGTTTTGAGGCAATACCAAAGCAGAGAGACAACATAAGAGCCCACAACCAGTGGGATAAAAAGTAGCTGAATGTGGTTTGTGTCTGAGGATGAAGATACAATTTTTGAACATGTAATACAGAAATTGAGATAAAGTTAAAAATACTGCAACTTGCCAGTGTCAGTTTGTATTTAGTTTCATTCACAGCACAGTTATGTGAATATAACACACGTTACTGGTGTTAGGATGTGCAAGCCAAGGCAAAGCCCTGTGGTATAGCTGGTGCTTGAGCAGGCTGTGCAGGGAATCTGATACACACTTCTGACCTGAGACTCTTTTGTGAAAGACTCTATGTCTTGAAGCTGACCACTGAAGCTCCCTACACAGCTATTTTTTCTTGGTTATGGATAAATATTTACGTTGCTGGTGTTGATTTTCAGAATTTGGTGCTTTTAGGGTTGGAACTGTGTCATTCTGGCCTGTGGCCTTGCTATCCTTGTCTTTACCATCTCCACTTCAATTTGTCTTTCCCAAGCTTTGAGCCTCATGCTTCTGATGAACTTGGGGCTTTATACAAGTACTCCCTGCACTGTTTGATGTTTTTCTTCTGACACGCTTACTGTGCTCTGATGTGCTCTTCAGTGCTGCATCTCAAGGCAATTTGGAAATGAACAGATTCTGGAAAAATATGTTCCAAAATTTTATGCAGTAAGAAAATTAAGGAAAGAATTCACCTCTGAAAATGAAATAACATCAGCTTTTCCCTAGTTACATAGCTAGGGAGATCATATTTATTAAGGCTGATGCTGTTACCCAAGTCCTAGAGCTGCTGAGCACGCAGCCTTTTGGAACTGATTTACCCAAGGGTAGTGATGCTGTGCCACGTACACCCAAAGGACCTCTCCCCAAGGATTTGTGTGTATTTAGCTGTCAGGGCCTGCAGTTGCCTAGGGGTTAACTCTGCCCTTTTCCAGTTTTGCTGAATCTCTTCTCTTGCCCCAAATCACAGCATTATCCATTTAGAGTCATTGCATATGGCCTAGAGTAGTCCTGTGTTGGCCACAAATTTGTGTTATCACCAAAATGTTACATGTTGTGAAATTGAGAGATGGGGATTTCAGAAAGTGCTGCTGTTAAGATAAGCACTCTTGACTCAATGGATAATGTAAAAAATAATCAAAGGAGGACATGGAATGAAAGGAGATGTGTAAAGTGGCAATACGTAGACTTAATTGTATTTAGTTAAAATTTTATTAATGTAAATGCAGTATTGTCATTGTAAAAAGTGATTTTTTTTCCATTCCCCATGAGTGCACCTCTGGTTTCAGAGTAGAGCTCTCCACTTTGATCTGGGGAACTGTATGGTTTGCTCTTATTTGTGGAAACGTTTGCGTTGTTTGTTTTTAAAGCCAATGGAACTTGAAGGGAAAGTTTTGGTTTTCCTTGGTTCCCCTGAGAAACACTCGTTCATCCTGCTCCCGTCTGTGGGTGTGAACAATTGCCCTTTGTCACTGTACGACATCCTCCAGCCCAGCCATGGACTGCCGGGCAGCTGTATCCGCTGATGTGGCTCCTGAGCAGGACACTACTGCCTCGCCATGAATGGTCAGTGGAACAAGGAGAAAAGCCTTATTGTTGCCAAAATGAATGGTGAGCTTTCCATTCAGTCGTGATTCCAGCTGTAAATGGACTAAAAAGATGATGAGGTTTCTGAAATATGTTCTGATTCCTTACTCTTTTTCCTTTTGGTTTCATGTTAGTTATAAGCAGAGCCTGAGTCTGAAGAGGGGAAGGTGTTAGCAAAATGGTGTCTGGATGGTCAGAGGAGAATGGGAGAAGTAGTGGGGAGGGAGGTGACATGGAGAGACAGGGTGTCACTGAGGTGATTGTCAGTGTACTGAATATGTAGGTATGTGCAGGACTGGAGAGTTTGAGGCTGACAAAATGTCCTTGGCACCATCCATAATGCTTGTGCTGTATAATGGGTAAATTTCCTTTGACTCTTTTCAACATTACTTTGTTAATAATATTAATTCCTCTCCGTGGATTTTTAATCCCACTAATATAGTGGAGAGGTTTTCACGCTCCCAGGAGCAAGGCTAGGAAAGCGGCGAGCCGCCTCCGGCAGCGGCGCTTCCTAGAATCAAGCCCCTTAGAAGCTAGGGTCGGCTCTTCCCGCTCCCGGCCCGGCGCGACCCCTCCGGCCGGAACAGACGCAGACCAGGCGGGAGTCCACGAGGAAAAGCCAAGTTTAATGTCGCGCGCTCGCTTATAAGGGGGCGTGCACAAAGTTCCCGGATGAGGGCGGGGACGAGGGGCGGAGACGGGGAGGAGTCACGCACTCCATTGGGTGTATGCAAACGAAGGGGAGGAGGGGAGGGAGGAGCGGCAAGGGAACCAATAGGGAGAACGAGGTGTGTGGGAGAATTCCAGGGGTATTGTGGGAAGGAGAAACTTTGATTGTAGCCATCTTTTAAGGGAACAGCGTCCACGTGGGAGGTCTCATGGTCCCGATCCTGTCGCTGCACGCGCTGCCCGGGATCCCGGGCCTCACGTCCTTATCTGCCCGGCGCCTGTAATCCTTTCTCGTTCTGGTCTCCTCCGACAATTCCTATTAGTTAGGGTGTTACAGAATGGGAGTTTGTCATCCTTAGAGATGTCATTGTTTCCAGAACAATGCGGTTTCCTCACACTCTTCAGATAGCCCAGCTCATGTGTGTACAGAAGCCACAGGGGAGTAAAGGGCTCAAACTGTGGGTCCTGGTTTCAGAAGGCTTCTAGCAGCTACCTAGCATGTGAAACATGAATTGATATTAAACATAAAAGTAAATGTCACAGAGGAGTTCTGTTCACATTTTAAATTTGTGTTGCAAAGTAGACAATCATGACACTTTTTACTTTTACCCATATTGATTTTAAATCCTGCTTTCAAGAGGGTTAGACTAATAAATACTACCTTCTCTATTTAATAGTGTAAAAATAGACTTAGGTCACGTTATTATGACTCCGTTAGTTTTGCATGGTTTTGGTAGCAGGGGGACTGCAGGGGTGGTTCTCTGAGAAGCTGCCAGAACCTTCTCCCGTGTCTGACAGAGCCAATGCCGGCAAGCTCCAGGATGGACCCACCGCTGGCCAAGGCTGAGCCAGTCAGGGGTGGTAGAAACCCCTCAGTGATAATATATTTAAGAAAGAAAAAAAGTTATTGCACAGATGTAATTGTGCCCAGGGAAGAGAGGGGTGACACTGGAGCAGTCTGTGAGGAACTGTAGCCTGAGAGAAGGACTCTAGTTGGAGAAGTTCATGGAGGACTGTCTCCTGTGGGAGAGATCCCACACTGGAGCAGGGGAGGGTCTCCTCCCCCTGAGGAGGATGTAACAGCAGAAACATCATGTGATGAGCTGACTGTAACCTCCATTCCCCATCTTTCTAGGAGGAGGAGGAGCCTGGGAGTGAGAGGTGGGGGAAGGTTTTTTTAAGATTTGTTTCATTTCTCGTTATCCTGATCTGAATTTGATTGGTAATACATTCACTGAATTCCCCCAAGTCAAGGCTGTTTTTCCTGTGGTGGTAATCGATGATTGATCTTTCCTTGTCCTTAACTCAACTCACAGACCTTCAGTTGTATTTTCTCTCCCTTGTTCAGCTCAGGAGGGGAGTGATAGAGCAGCTTTGGTAGGCACCTGACATCCAGCCAGGGTCAAACCACCACAGCAGCACTCCTCCCAGGCTCCTATTGTGGGCTATCTATTCTCCAGCTACCAAAAGAAGGATCTATATTTTTCTGTGTCAATATCTCCAGATTTTGTAAGTAAGCTGTTCCCATCTCAATAGTATGTAAATGAAAGTATATGAGCATCATTCTTTTCATGGATTTAGCCTCTCTGATGCAGGCAGGCAGGCAGGCTGGCTGAACAGTGAGTTGTTTCCTTTGCAAGAGTTCCAAGGACTACCTCTACTGAATTAACGGTCAGTAAAAATGTTGATGGTAACCTTTGTTCATGTCTAGCTATCCTCTTCTACTGAGGATGATTGTGCTTACTTTCCATCCTGATGCAGTGCTACTTTTTTTTTCTGTGCTGTTTTTTATAGGACACTGAGCTTAGCTATAATATTTCCCTGTGCCATCAGCTCCTGGGCAGTCTAGTGGTTTGTGTTTCTGTATTGCGATGTTGCTGGTTCTTGTCATGTGTTGCAGAGATTGACCGTGCCTTCCCTGGTACCAACTGAAAATATAACTGAAAACATTACATCCAATGAAAGACCCAACATTCAAATGTGTAAATCTGATGTGAATCTATATTGTTATTATGCACTTTATTTCTAAGCTGGAAAATCAAGATCTGAGTTCACTAATACATAATACTGAATTTGGGAGGTATGTAGTAACTTTTCTTACTGATTACTGTGAAACACATACCATAATATATTATGGTTAAACCTTCGTAACCTTTGACATGGAATAGTTCTGCTATTGATTGCAATCTCTACCATGCTGACATCAGCAATTCCTTTGT
The DNA here is from genome assembly GCA_013396695.1 of Sakesphorus luctuosus. Lineage (NCBI taxonomy): Eukaryota > Metazoa > Chordata > Aves > Passeriformes > Thamnophilidae > Sakesphorus > Sakesphorus luctuosus. The sequence continues at coordinate 259,244 of VWZD01009619.1, forward strand.
CACTCAGGAGCTGATAGCAGGAACCCAGATGCACAGGGTGGGTGAGCACTTAGACTCACAGTGAGACTGTGCTCAGGTCAGGTTTGGACTGCCAGCTCTTTCCTTGGTGGCTCTGGGTGTTCTCTCAGGCCATGCAGCCTCCTGGGCGCCTGGTGTTTATTTAACACCAGATTTCTCCTAGGAATTTGCTTTCTTTCTTTCCCAGAACATCTTTCCAGTTATCAGTGTGTGTGCAGAGAGGGGTTGCTGACCTAATGGGAACAGTTGTGTGCTGGAGTAAAACATTTAGGAAAAGGATAAAGAAAGCACTCCCGTTCTTTCAAATGCTATCCTTAAATGACATTTGGGTGTGTGAGACCCTGTTTTAAGCTTTGAGATTCTTCAGAAGTCTTGTAATAGCTGAAGTTTAGCAACCAAGACTATTCCCCTTTTTGTTGCATTTTAGCTGTCACAAGATCTTAAAACAAAACAGAAGAATGTATTGAAACATCAGGCCTTTGGAGTGGGGAGACACCAATGCTAAAATTATGCCAGTCTGAAATGAATTATTACAAATCCTAGAATATCTGTGGCAAAGTAAGCACAAGACAGAGGAAGGCTCTCGTGAGTACAGAGATGGTTATTCTTTTGCACAGTAGAAGGCTGAAAGTATTAACTTGCATTGGAAATGGGCACCAATGGATCTGAACTTGGATTCAGTAAGTGGTGCAAGGAGTAAGGCAAGGAAGTTATTCCCCCTTTTTCATATTCAGTTGCTAGAATTACATGTACACATTCATTCATCTGAAATGAATTTAATTTAAAAAACCCTTCCAGTTTAAAGCCAATTTGTCTAATTAATATTCTTACTGAATTGCATGGCACTGAATTGGTACTTGCATCCTGAATGGCTCAGCTTAGAGAGGGAGACTGAGGTAGTAGGAGATAGTAATTTTGAAGTTAAGCACTGTCATCCTATTGATTCATAAGCTATAATGTATGTTTATTAAGACCTACAGCAGATATTTTATTTGATAGATTGTGGCAGTAGTGGCCTTTGTTTCTGAAGGCTGGTGGACATTTGAGTCATTTTTGAGATCACTGATCAGGGAACTATTTATGAGGACTTACATGGTAGTGACCTGTGAGCTGATTAAAGTGATATGCTGGATTAGCATTAGCACAATATCTTTTATACATTTTGCAGCATTATTATGTTATCAATTAAATTGAAATTCTCAAATTTATTTTGTGTATTTTAAGGCTGTAAAAATTCCTGTAGTCTATTATTAGTGATTATTATTTAGCACCTGAAATAAACATGTTTGGGCTAAAAGTTTCGAGTGGAGTGTTTTAAAAGACAAATTCTGGAACTCATTCTAAGTCATTTGACTAAACAGAGCTTGATTCTCAGAAGTACTGAAAAGATGTTTTGAATTCAGTAAAAGCTCTGGAATCCATGCAGGGGTTGATGTCCTCGGGATCAGGTCAGAGGGAGTAGGAAAAAAGGCCCAGCAGAGCAGAGAGCTTTCCCACAGAGAAAGAGAAGAGAAATTCCTGGATGACATGAACAAGAACAAAAGCAAGGAGCTATTGTAGAAGTCCCCCTGATGATTATGTCTTTCTTCAGCTGATGCTGTTGAAAATTCATATTTGTTGCTTTAAAGGGCCACATTTCATGCTTCATTCCTGCACAACTCTTGCTGTAGATTGTGGGAATTATTTACATCTCAATTTATTTCTCAGACCATTGGCCATAATTAAAAATAGAATTTTGCACTCTCCAGAGTCCTTGCCTGGAGACTTTCACCTTGTAGAAGAAAGAGGATTAGATGTCATGATTTATTGGGCTCATGTACAGTCTCCTGAGCGTGCTGTGGCACTGAGCTGAAAGAAAGCTGAAATGATATCCAGTCTGGCAACCACTCACACTCTGAGCAGAGTAAATCCCATCCCTTTGCTTGAATTCCTGATGTGTGTGGGCTCTCGGTAGCACTGAGTTAAGGTTGGAGAAGGCAGTGGCTGTCTGCCAAGGCACTGTGCCTTTGGGATGTTGGACTCTGTACCTGTGTTTGTGTTGTCATGAAGAGCCTTAGGTTGTGCCAGTGAAAAGTGCCAAAAATTATTTCTTACAGTTGTCACATTCCATCTTCAACAGAGAATTGGAAAAGATGTTCAGAATCACGGTTCTGACATTTGATCATTGCTCTGGGATTACTTTTCTGATTTTTGGGACTTCTTGGTACTAAAGTCAAACAGAAATACAGTCATAAACCTGGCAGAGGCTTTACTTTCTTCCTTTCTTTTCCTCTGCCAAGGCAGAGAAACAAAAAGCAAGAAATATGTGGCTGTGCACAGTTTCTACCACAACATTAAAAAAATTCTTTGCAGTGATTGTTCTGTGAGAGAAGGTAACAAACCTTTGTTATGACATTTGTTAGGGCAAGCTTTCAGGATCATGGTGTCTTTTGAAACATTTCTAAGTGCCTTACTGCTTTCTTAGATGTTCTTAAAAGTGTGCTTTTTTCAACTCTGAGTTCTTTATCAGATACGAATGAGGGATCATCCTGAAATGCTCTTGATTAAAATCCAGCTTATTCATGCCTAAACACCTTTTTTTTCAGCTCAGAGTGATGTCATGCAAAGTGTCTCAAAGGAAAAGATAAAAGATCCTCACAGAAGGTTGTAGCTGGCTAGGGCTGTTTCCATTGCAGGAGGCGATACTGGCACGAAGTTGTTTTGCTGGGACTGAAGTGTATTGATTTCTGCACAAGCCTTAATGCAAAAATTTTAGAATGAAATCTGGTCTGAAAAAGAAGGAAAAATCCCTACCTAAAAAACCTGCTTGTAAGAGCATAGGATTGCTGATGGTGGTCCCAGCTTCAGGATCTCAATTCTAACTCAGGCACTGTGAAAACTTGGACCAGTTTAGTGAGATCCAGTCTATACAGGCTGGGTCTTTATTGCTATTTCTGGCTGAACCCTAATTATGTAGTTGTTTCTGTTGATTGTGTGAACTCCATGGATGCTACACTTGTTGTAGTGTCCTCCAAACACCTTTTCCATTAATGAAGCTGTGCTGTCTGTGTGCTATCATTTACCAGGGATGCTTTTCTAGGTTAAAGAGATGTTCTTAACCTATGACACTTCCTTGGCGTAGCAGCATTGTGGTGAAAAATGATGATCACATATAAAAGCTACTGGCAAAAAATATATCCCTTGGCAAATCCAGCTCATTAGAGCCATGTAACTGATACAAAAAACACATACAGTTTCCTTGATTTGAGGGATTTTTCAGTCTGTCTCAGAACTGATTCTCATTGCATCTTTGGACTTCCTCTTAGAAATCAGGAATACTTAGAGGCAATCATTGGCCTGCGTGATCAATATATGATTCAACCACTAGAAGAGATACATTTGAGTAGAAGGAAAGATTCCTTTTGGGCAAATATTAATTATTCTCTTTATGTGCTCACATCCCAGTCTCTAGTGTACCTTTGAGGCAGAACTGTTTTGTCTCTGTCTTACCCCGGACAAATCCCACAGACTGTTGCCTTCATTTTTGCAGGTTTGTGAGAAGAAGCAACTGAACATGTGGCAAAATTAATAACTGGGTAGCATTCATAGTTTTATTCGTAATTAAGGACAAGTGGGTATGTGAAATGTATTTCCCTGGGGCTGTGGTGAGGGAGAAGTCACAATTTCACCACTAAAACAAAGCAGAAAGAGACACCAGCAAACAATATAGACACTCTCTAATATTCATCCAAGTCAATAGGAAACTTGCCTTTTAACTTTAAAGAGCATTGGTCTTAACCCTGCAGGATCATATGAAAACATTTAGATGAGATTAAGCACTTACTCTTGCCATACTGCAATAGTAGAGCTAGAAAAACTATAGGTGGATTTTAACTTAACTTTCTCCATTCATTTTTAATTGTCCATGTTTACATTGTTGCTTGCATACAGTTGGATGAGGTGGCAATTTGCCTGATGATTTGTGCTTGCCTGTTGCTACATGGCATGCTCTTTTCTACTTTTGTTTCTCTCTTTATGTAGTCTTCTTGTGGGCTGATACAATCCTCGCTTAGATTAACACCCGTGATTCCCTGTGAAAGAAAAGCTGGCGACTTCTGTGAGTTGTAGGATTGTTACTTAGTGGTCTCAGCATGGCACAATTCTTGCCCTGGGGATGGGACTGTGGAAGGGGCTGCAGGCATCAGTCTCTCTTCTGCTGAGAGCATTAACAGTGCTGCAGAGCATGCACGATCCTTTTTACAGGACTGGGAAGAGGTCACGGAGCTGTCAGCGCTGCTGCTGTGTCTGCTGTAGATTGGTGTTCCTTACCAAGAAAGCACAAACCACTCCAAGCAATGCACAGTTTAAACTCTGGGGCACTGATAGACGTTGGGGTTAGGATAAGGAATGTAAGGGCTGGCTGAAGGCATCAAGGTGCAGGAGAGTAAATATAATCCAGCCTGGCCTCTGGTACTGTTCACCCGAGCAACCGATGATTTGGGAATTTGGTGAGCCACTAATCTTTGTCTGACTTCGGAGATCTGTGGTCCCTCAAGACAGTGGAGAGAGCAAATGGTTGCCTTGAAACAGATCAAACAGGGTGGTCTGAAAGCCAGTTAGCACCCATCTGGTAGATGGAATTTAAATGGCATGACATCTCAATTGCTTCTTGTGGTTGTTCAGAGAAGGACATTAACCAATGCAAGGCAAAGTTCAGAGCTGGCCCATTTTTAGATTTGTTTTGCTTACTTATGGTATTTGTTTATTGCCTCAATTTCATCTGCACTTAATTCATGCTAAGTTTTAAGTAAATAAAATTTAAGACTAATGTCTGCCTGTGAAAAGGTAGAGCATTTGCTACTTCTGTTTTCTGGTAAACTGGATTTTGAACAGAGCACAATGAGCCCTTTGTCCTTGCACTGCAAACTGGATTTAAGCAACCCATGTTGTGACAAATGGTATGAGTTTTGTGGCTTGGGCTCTAGCAGCAAGAATCTCTGTATAATCTTACTTTATAACCACATCAGTATTCTTACCTGTCCGTTCATTTCACTGCTATTACAAAACAACAGAGGAAGATGGAGTCACTGGTGGTGACCTCAATCAAAGTGTACAATTTAGAAACCCCAGAGATTAGGATGATTTGCTCTTTGCTTCTGCAGGACTAAGGAAATCACTTTCTAATTTTATTTTTTCCATAAAATGTCTTATTGAAAACCACTTGATTTATAGGTGTGCCAAATATGCCACTGCTTCTGTGGAATCAAGAGTAGATTGTAAAAGAAAAACTATTGTGTTTTAATTTTTTATTTTTTTAAGTCTTCTATCTTGTTTTAAGTGTTCTGTCTTGCTAATTGTGCTTATTCCTTTTTGGCCTGAAGAAGAATAAAGGAAGTAGAGAAACCTGCCTTCTGTCTGCAATGTTGAATCTGATTTAATTGCATGTTTAATTAAGTGGTCTGGTTTAATTGAATGTATAATTGTTGTAGATGGAGACCTGCTTGCCTATATGCATAGGTGAAATATCTATTTGGTTTCTTACACAGAAAAGAATCGAAGATGTCATCTCTCCAATTGTATTTGAAGCTGCATACAGCCTTGGGGAACATGTGATAGAAAGAGGAAGAGAGGACAAAGAGCTGCCTGCTCTCAAGCCCATTCTCCGCTGGAAGAAAGGACAGAAGATAGCACAAAGGAATCAGGTCAGATTTGGACTGTGTTATTTCCCTGGTTGTTCTGTGGCTGCAACTCACAGCAGGGGTGGCTGCAAAGCTGCACTGCCAAGCTCAGGTCATTTGCAAACAGTAGCCTTTTCGTGCAATCCCTCCTGTTGCCCACATCAGTGCTGCTCCATAACATATTAAAGACTTGTGCTGCCAACGCTGGACAGCACCAGGTGAGGACACTTTCTTTTTTCTTGAGAAAGGTCCTGTTCCTCCTCTTCTTCCCTTTCATGTAAGAAGTTCTAGTGAAAGGCTTGGTCCTGGCCTCCTTTCCAGGCTGACCCTTTGTCAGTGCTGGAGGGACAGACAGAGCAGACTCCAGGAAGGGACATGGGGACTTTGTGAGGGGAGAACAGTAGACAATAAAAAGAAAAATTTGTCTGGCTCAGCTGCCTTCTTCTTGAGGACTCCTCACATCCAGTCATGTGGCAAGGGAAACCTGCTCCAGCTGTCACTGTAGGGCATGCCATGCTGAGGCAGGATGGGTTTATTTCAGAGAAAGTAAAGTGTAGGTAGAGCCATGTATGTATTAGGATCCTATTTTGCCCCACTGCATTGCAGAGAAACCCCTTTGTCCTTAATTTTGGTGAGAGCAAGAGAATTCCCTTGGTATTGAAACTTTTTTTTATATTATTATTATTTCATTTATCCCATCCTCCTTTCTCCCAAATTGTTCCCTAGGAGATTGAAGTGCATGTGATTATCCCACCTCTCTTACTTGTCTGTCTTGATCTCACTGGTATCTTTGAAAAATGAAGCGAGTGTTGTCAGGTTTTGACAGGAGTGATCAAGACAGTGCTTATGAAGGTATTAAACACTTTCATGATCCGTGAGACAGGTGCTCATGTGGATAAGGGAGACCCTGCTAGAGACCTTTTGAAGGTCTCCCTTTTCAGTGTAGCCCTCATAGGTGCAAAACAGTCTGCCAAGGAAGGAGCCTGCAGGACAATTCAATTTTCCACTGTGCCCGCACTGGAGCATTCAGCCGTGAAGCTCAAAGGCTTCTCAGGGAAATCAAAGTTCTCCTGTGGTGGGCAAAGCTTCTTGTGTGTCAGAACTGCAGGGTAATTTATACTGGAAGGGTCCTCTGTGGGTCAAGTTCCTTACTCGAAGTAGAGCCAACTTAAAAGTCAGATTGAGTTGCTTGGGGTTATAACCACTCAAGTTCATTTTCCAAAGCATGCTTACATAGTTACGAGCTGGCATTGCTTCTGAATGCAAAACTTTTCTCTCTCTCTCTTTTTTTTTTTTTTTTGAAGTGGCAAAAAGTCTGTCTGGAGGCTGAGTTTTAACCCTAGGAAGTTCATGTCTATTAAGTGATAATTGCATCATGATCTGTAACGTTACTTTCTGATGGTGCTTGTAACGTCTTTGAATGCTACCTAAAAAAAGAGTAACTAAAATGTTTAAAGATACTTGCTTTGTCCAAACCCAAGTGTTTTCAACTGTATATGGCATAATCCTTGTACTTAAGAGATATGCATATTTATTCAAGTGTACTTTATTTTTATAAATGTATGAATGAAAGATGCATTCAGGAATTATGTATTTTTATGAAGAAGAACTGTGTGGCTGTTACGTATACAATTTTTGTATTGTTGCAACAGTATGATAGGAATTTGTGGAGAACTTTGGAACTTGAGTAGTGTGCTGAAAACCTGAGTGTTACATGAACAAAGCTGCTTGTATATTTTAGCAAAGGGCTTAAACTCAAAAGGTCACATCTTGCCCTGCAGGCATAGTCTCAGATCAATATTAAAATACCTAAATGCTGAGATTATAAAGCAGAAACAAAAATATGTTAGGAATTTCCCTGACTTGTTTTCTTGTGCAATTTGGATGAGAGAGAGCCAGTTTAACAATCCCTTTCCATTTGCTTTCCAGATGTTGTTCACTCGGCTTAGGAAGAAAAGGATTTTGACACTGGGTGTGCTGGAAAGTGTGCTTTCCACTAAGGAGGAGAGCTTTGGAGTTGGTGTGGCCATCATGGCGACAGCGCCCTGATGGAGCAGCCTTGAGGCAAAGTGCTGGGGCCTCATAGGAAAATTCATTCAGATGTAGCATTCTCTTTCAAGATTCTTATTATTTTCTAGGTAGGAAGGGTTTTAAAAAGCCAAGAGAGATAGTAGGAACCAAAGCTTCTATAATAAAGGATTTACAGTTTTCAAAGAGTGTAATGATTTTGAAGGAACTTTACATTTTGGTAAGTCCAGTTCAGACTTAGTGGTTTCTGTTTTCAGAAGATACAGCACAGGTGACGTCTGGTGGACAAAAGTAGTGTTGATGTTAGTACTGATGTCTTTAAATACAGCTGGTTGTGTGTTGTTTTTAAAAGCCCGATCCTGTTGATCCAGTAGGAAGTGGCATTTTAGGATCAGGATTGTTGCACTTGTTCCTTTGAGGCACCATTAAGATAATGTTAAAAGGTTGATACTTTTCTGACAACACCAGTTTACTGGGTTTTGTGAATGAATGCAGGAGAAGCTGAAAGTAGAGAATAGCTTAAAAAAATGGGAGGACACCATTACTGAGCAGGAAAGGGGCAGACTTCCATCTTTCAAGATTTTTCTACCGCTCTGCTAGACCTACTTGAAAAGCCACACCTTTTGCAAGCTTGGACTTTATAGTCACCTGAACTGATGTTATACCTGAAGTGATCACTTTCACTGGTATTTCAGTTTGTTTTTCATGAACCAGATGTTTCTTGCATGCATCACTTCCCAGCAAGAGTGTATAACCCTATAACTTACAAAAAAAGGATGTAGGAAAGCCATCAAGAGGCTTCTTGACATAAGAACTGAAGATTATATTGAGCATGTGAAGTTCTTCAGGTTGCTTTACTCTGATGCTTTTAAGGAGTCAGCTTGGAAATACTATTCATAAACATCCACCACAAAAGTGGTTTCTCCTTAATGACATAATCACAGAAAAGGATTTTGTTGGATATTCATCCTTTAAATCAGTGTTGCACTGTATGTGGGAGAACAGCCTAGCCCTGTACTCATCACTTAGACCAAAGCAGAATTATTGTAGTAAAGGAATGCGTTGAGGTGAGATGTCATTCGAAATGCTTTTATTTATTGATCACCATCATTTTAAAAGCATACAGCTTTTAGTATAAGGCACTGCAAAATGCCTGTATTTAAAAATAAAACAAAACAAAAGCAAGCCTTGACTGTTCAGAGAAGGAGCCCACTTCTTTTCCTAAATGAACTGTGCTTGAAACCATCAAAAGATAATAAATAATTGGAATATCTGACTGATTTGAAGAAAAGGTTCTTCACTGAAATTTCCTAATGAAAACCAAACAATTTTAAGACTTCATGTATTGGTAATTTTTTTTATAAATGAATAGGCTTAGAATAAAGGAATAATGTAATTAAGCTGGCCTGAAGGTTTTTTGGGCCCAAGATACAGTAATGGTTTCTCGTGGACTTTATTATTTTCTTAGTTCTTGTACATGTTTATCAGAAGTGGCTGTTGCTATAGTTTGGTGTCATTTTTTTGTGGTAACAGGAGTATATACTTAAGGGTTATGTGTACATATCTATTGATAAATGGGTCATCAACTAGTGCAACTGTTTAGTGAAGACTGGCTGTGTGGAGAAGATTATAGCATTCGAAATTAGCCAGCTCAGTTTTTCTCAAACAGCAAATCTCTGATGGATCAAGACTGGGTGGAGGGAAAAAAGATTCTACTTTTTAAGTGCATATTACCAGCTTTAAACTGCCCATCCTAAGGATGAATTTCCATTAGCTTCTTTATTGCCTCTCAGTTGCTACCTCCATCCACAGGAAAAAAAACTAGTAAGTCTGCTTTATTCAGGGAAATTAAAGTGTCTTTGGAACTTGGTTTGACTTAGTTTTTTGCAAGTGGTATGTACTATAACATTTATTTTTGTATATCCACTCCATAGATACATGTCAACCAAGAAGAAGAAAGCTCTCCTGGCAGACACAGTGAGGATTTGTTCTTAGTAGTATCCAGTAATGTATCTTAGAGTTCATACTGTGGTAGGCTAGAATTCTGCCTCTTCTAAATACTGTAATTAAATCACTTGCTATTATGTGGATGGAGACACCATTTTGTTTTAGGAAAATACTCTCAGTAGATTTTATTGTGTCAGTGTCTTCAGGAATTTGTAAATGGTCTGCCTTAAAACTGTTTATAAGTTAAAAGATGAGACAGAAAATGTTTAGAATGTTCTGTTCCCAGCTGTGCCACGGATTTGCACTGAGAATTTGTGTCCATTGCTGCACCCCTGGGTGATTGAGACTGCATGTTTCTTGGATAAACTTCACCCTTTTAAAGCAAAGATCCATTTTTTGGAAACATTTGTGTTTGAAAAGCTGGTTAAGTATTTGCACACAAATTAGCTTGGTTGGCAGGTATGAGAAAGTATAGAAGGATTTTTATTGAGCTGAATTATGAGCAGCTCTAGTGATTCTTGGTTTGCTGCACAAACAATGCCATTCTCTATTTTAAAACTCCCCAGTCTCATACTGAGAGCAAAGCAATGACAGATCTGGTTAGGCTAACATGCACTGTCCATACACACAGCGTGGTACAGGTTTGTAGGTGGTTCTCTTCTCCAGAGAGATCTCCAGATCTCTCACCTTTTACAGAGAGATCCCTGTGTGCCTGCTTGAGTCAGGTCATGTCACTGCCAGCAAGCTGAGCTGTGCCCAGGACACTTCTTGGCATTGGAATGACATCCTTATCCTGGCAAGCTGTTGGAATAGCTCTTGGCATGGTTTTAACCTGTGCCGACTACTGCAAACCATTTCTAGGCATGGGTTAGGAGTTAGGATGCTCCTGCCTCAAGGCCAGGACAGTTTAATTTGCTGATGCAGCTGGAGCTTCAGTACCTCAGTACAGCTGTCAGTAGCTGGATAGGTGGCAACTTGAAGATTAATTGACTTACACTCAGGCACATAGGAAGTCCTTGGAGACTGCAGAGGTCAGTCTAATAGCCATGTTTCTTTCTTCTTGGGCAGGGCAAGCTCCCAAATTATCTTCTGCATTTATTCTTGCAGAAGTCCACCTTGAGCCACCCTTCCTGTCTAATTGCCATTGTTTTTCCTTTGGTTGGAGTGGGATTGCTGAAAGCAATGATTTATGTTCTTCCCTCTGTTCTCCCTTTGGAGGTGTCCGTCTTTTGCTCTAGACAAGTTTGGTCAGTCAGTGCTGAACTGGCAGGGACTGGATGCTGTTCATGCCAGGAAATCTGGGAAAGGCCCATCCTGAGAATGTACTTTTGCCTGAGTTTGTTTTGTGTTTGGTTGAGGGGTTTTTGGTTAGGTTTTCTAGTAGGTCTTTTGTGTATTTTGGTCATTATTGTTGCTGTTGAATGGCTTATAACAAGGAAAGATTTAAAAGTCTGGAAGAGATTCAGAACTGAACAAGAAAAGTAGGTCTCCAGATGATACTGTACCTCAGAAACGTTTTAATTGACCAACTCCCTGAAGTAAGAATGAGTGGAAATCAGTGCCTCTGGTTTTACACATGCTTGAGTAGTAATTGTCCAATTTGTTCAACTTGTAGATGAAAACCAACATATGAGAAAGTGTAATACATGGTTTGATCCCCAGGTTTAGATCTCATGGGCTTCCTAAAGAACAGTAGCCAATATCATGTGCTAACACACACGTGAACACACAGAGAGACATGATGTCTTGGCATATGTGCTAGGGGAGCCTCAGACTGCATAGCAATCCTGTCTTAGGTGATAGGATGGGAATTATCTGATATAGGTGACAGGTTTTTCGCATAAACAGATAGTGAAAGGAGAGATAAACACATAGCATTTCAAGCTGAACCCTAAATTAACAGCCTACTGGCCAGTTTCTGCAGTTCAGCATAATGATAATAATTTTGTTTCCAAGCTACAATGGAGGTGAAGAATTGTAAGAAATGGTGAGTTCCTGCTTGTACTTGGAGCTATAATAGAAGATTGCAGCATTCTTAAAAAAACACAGAGACAGGTGACAGACTTCTAGAAGACAGCTTCCATTAGCTTTGTTCATATCTTTTTAGTAGTTTTATGAAGGACCTGGAGACCTTAATTGGAATACCTAACATCTTGAGGAGATACTATGATAGTATTAGTTTGTTTAGTTTGGAGTACCTCAGTGCCACAAAAGCCTTGCCACAAAACCAGTGAAGTGCAGGTGGATTATAGAGCAAGACTATCCCACATCCTTCAGGGTCTAAATGAGCTAAAGGTAGACCTAAACTACATATGATGATTTGGAGATGTTTTTTGGCATTTCCAGCTGACAAAATAGGTGCCATATCTGGTTTTCATTTGTTGTTGTTATTATGCTTTTAGATTTTCTTTTGCACAGTTGAGTGGTGAATAACAAAGAGTTTTACTGTTGTGTTAAAATGTTTAAGTATGAAAGCATGCTGAGTCAGAAGGATTCATTTTACACAGTTGTGCTTTTAGTAGTAGAAATAAGAAGGTTTAAAGTAGAAAATGTTCTCAGATGTTGTAAAAGAACCCTCCTGAGAATTTTTATGTGGTAATCCAAAATAAATGGAACACTATTTAAGATGAGACAGGAAAATATATAGAGAAATGTGCTGCAGAAATCCATTCTATAATTGTATGGGGAGATGGAACAATTACCCTGATAGCTCTTTCTCTTTTCCTATGAATTTATAAGGTCTGAAGTCTTGTAAAATGAGAACAGTATTTGGAGGATTTAAACTGTTAATGATTTAAAAAAGAAAAAATTGTCTCAGCCTGAAAATTGAGTGAGTCATAGCACAAATCTAATAAAGCTCTCAAAGGTTGGGGACATATTTTTTGTCACCACCAATTTCAATTCTTCATCCCAGGAGAATATGAGGACAAGAGATTGCATTGTTAAATACACTCATTCACTGCTCTGGGGAATAACTAATACATATGTTTATTAATTTATTGCTTGCTTTCAATAGCTAACAGGTTTCATGGCTGATCTTTTCTAAACAGTTGATTTCATTTGGGAGTTTCTATTTCTCTCACATTTGAGTGTCCTCTGCCCTTTAGCTTGGTGATCCAGCCCAGGTTTTAGCTCTTACTGGAAGCAGGATGCAGCTGAAATAGGGGACAAATGATTGCATCTGGCTTAGATGTCTTGGCAAGTGGCAATGTGCTAGTCATGAGCTGTAGGTCCAGAGTCTCAGTGAAGTGGATGAATTCCCTTGTAGCTTTCCCCAGCTGGGGAAGTTTGATTTACATGGTTATGCCCTTACTAGAGTAGTATAATAATAATTACTGGCCAGTGTCTGTTTTCTTGTGCTAATTAACTATAAAGGTGTATCTATTTTCTTTTCATGAAGACATCACAGAATCATTATGTTGGAAAACTCCTCTGAGATCATCAAGTCCAACCTTTGGCTGATCACCACCTTGTCAACTGGACCATGGCACTGAGTGCCACATCCAGTCATTTCTTGAACATCTCCAGGGATGGTGACTCCACCAGCTCCCTGGACAGCCTGTTCCAGTGCCAGACAACCCTTCCAGTGAAGAAACTCTTCCAAATGTCCCACTGAATGTCCCTTGGTGCAGTTTAAGGCTGTTTCTTCTTGTCCTGTCCCTAATTGCCTTGGAGAAGAGACCAACACCCACCTGGCTACAACCTCCTTTCAGGGAGTTGCAGAGAGTGATGAGGTCTCCTCTCCAGGCTGAACAACCCCAGCTCTCTCAGCTGATCCTCACAGGATTTACCTGATAGACCCATCACCAGCTTCTCTGGACTCTCTCCAGCACCTCAATGTTTTTCTTGTAGTGACAGGCCCAGAAGTAAAGAGAGTACTGAGGTGTGGCCTCATCAGTGCCTAGTACAGGGGACAGTCACTTCCCTGGTCCTGTGGCCACACTATTGCTGATCCAAGTCAGGATGCCACTGGCCTTCTTGTCTACCTGAAACTCCACTTGTGCAGCTTGAGGCCATTTCTTCTTGTCCTCTTCATAGTTCTGTGGCAGAAGAGGTCGATCCCCACCTGGACTACTTTCAGGTAGTTGTAGAGAGCAACAGTATCACCCTTGAGCCTCTTCCTCTCCAGGCTAAACAACCACAGCTCCATCAGCTGCTCCTCTCATAAGACATGGCCTCTAGTCCTTTCATGAGCCTTGTTGCCCTTTGCTGGATGTGCTCCAGCACCTCGGTGTTCTTTTTAAAGTGAACATCTCAGAACTGAAGGCAGTACTTGAGCTGCGGCCTCACCAGTGCTCAATACAGGGGATGATCCCTTCCTTGGCAATTACTCTGTTCTTGATACCAGCCAAGGTGCTATTGACCTTCTTGGCCACCTGGCCACACTGCTGGCTTATACTGAGCTGGCTGTCAACCAGCATGCCCAGGGCCCTTTCCACTGAAAAGCTCTTGGGCCACTTCTCCCCAAGCTTGTAGCTCTGAGTGGAGTTGCTGCAACCCAAGTGCAGGACCTGGGATTTTGCCTTGTTGAACTCACGCAGTTGTCCTTAGCCCACTGACAGGGTCTGTCCAGGTCTCCCTGTAGAGCTTTCCTACCCTCCATCAGATCAGTGCTCTCATCTAATGTAGTGTCACCTGCAGATTCACTGAGGGTACATCCTATCGCCTCACCAGATCATCAATAAAGGTGTTAAACAGGACTGGCTCTACGACAAAACCCTGAGGAACTCAGTTAGCAATGCATTTAGCTCCATTCACCACAACTCTCTGGGTCTGGCCATCCAGCCAGTTTTTTACCCATTGAAGATTCCACCTTCTGAAGTGCTTGTATCCACCCACTGCAGTATTTCAGTCTTGTGAGTCATCCCACCATGTTTCTGTGATGTCAACTATGTCATGGCTTTCCTGCTGCACAGTGACCTCCAGCTCCTCCTGTGTGTTATCCATCCTACATGCAGTGGTGTAGGTGCACTTCAGCTGGGCTATGGATTTCACCTCCAACTGTGACATTCCTCCTGTAGGCTCATTTCCAGTGAGCCTGATCTTATCCTTTCCCACTTCAGACTCAGTGCTGTGATGAAGTCTGTGTGGAGCTGAGGGAGTTTGTTAGCAAACCTTTGTCCCTTGAACCATGTGGTCCCAGCAGCGCTCTTTGTTTCACAGTAGGATTCTGCTGAACATTTATCTCTCCCACAGTATTCCTGCCTTTGTCATGTGTTCACTCCGCCATTTAGTCAGGGGTATTTTGGAAATCATGCATTCTCATTTTAGCCAGCACAGCTGATGAAATCCTGGAAAGTTTTTCACAGTAATAACTGCTTTTCCAGTGGGAATTTAAATCCGCCATTTTCTGCTTGTCTTAGCAGGATATATGAATGGAACCTTTCCATGAGTAGTATAGTGAAGCATAGGATGCCTCAGAAAAATCAGTTTATGCTTCTTTTTCAGTGGCCATTAGACATGTAGGTAATAGCTTTATTTTGCAGGCAACTTGAGGGTTTAAAAACAAAATAAATGAAGGCCTAAAATCAGGCTCCTGTAGCTATATTTAGGCATATTAATGTCTGAGTGAAAAGTATATAATGTAAAGCCATAAACAGAATATACTTTCTATAAATGTAATGAGCTTTGCTTGCAGGTCAGCACTTCTGAAAATTGAATTGTATATCCTGGTCTCTAAATAAGGACCCAAGAACTTACCTTCACCAGATTCCAGTCATAACCATTTAGCATCAAGATCTAAAAAGTAAAGAATTACTAGAATAACAAGCCCCCTTACTGAATTGCTTTTCTACTGCTAGCAGGATCTAATTGTTAAGTCATCTCTGCACATAATGCAGGTTTTGGTGAGAATTTACAGAAAATCAGAGATTGATACACTGTATTCTTAATGCAGATTATTTTGTATAACCTTAGTTTTTCTGTAGAAGTTCACTGTGCAGTTTATGAAGTTAAAGCAATGGATCCTCATTTACCAAAAGCCAGGTCTGCCCTTTTTTAAGAGGTGGTATCTAAACCTTTTATAGACTGATATGTGAAGAAGTAGTTAAATGCCTGATGTCAAGTGATTCACTGTTCTCTTTCCTGTGTGCATAAAAAGATGTTTTTAAGGCTTCTTTTGAGAATTCTCTTTCTCCCCTTCTTTCCCCCTTCTCTTCAAACATTGACCTTCAGCTGTCACTTTACCTTTCTGTGAAAGAATGGGAAAAACTATTACTAGAATGGTGCTGGCAACCTCTCAAAGTCGTGTAACTTTTGGCTACAACCTAAAATTTCCATGTGCTTCCCTGAATTTTGGGAGATTGGATATCTTGAATTACGGGGTTTTTTTCCTCTTAGTATATTGGAAGATTTCCAGTATTTTCTGTAGACAGGAGTGTCATAAACATAGAGGGTTTGGGTTTTTTTTATTTTATTTTCTATGTTTCCTTTCTCTTCTCTACTTCCAGAAACATAAATATCTTTAATTTTTGATAGCCACTGAGAGAAAGTGAAGCAGTTTAGTAAGCCTGGTTTGAAACCCTTCCTCTGATCATTAGCCTGAAGCCAGGCTCCTTCGGGTTTATTTTACCTCCTAGCAGCTTTCTGTAGCAGTCCACTATCAGCAAGAAGGAAAAGGAGAATATCTACATACCCAATACCCAGCAGCTTTGCACTTAGGATGGCGTAGGGTGCATGAACTAGAGATTTATTCCCCTCCTACTTTCTACTACATTTACCCATGGCCTGTATCACAAAATATGGAATTTAATTCTTATTCCTCTCTTCAAGAGGCATGATGGACAAGATACTTACTTTGATGTGACTGCCTTTGCAGATGTATTCCCTTCCTCATCAGCTGTCTTTAGATCTCTCCTTACTGTGCATTGGGCTGTGTACAGACAGGTACACTCATGAGTGTACCTTAATGTAGGCTTTTTGACTTACCCACTGGAGGACATGGGTGCCATACCTGTCACATTCCTTGGCCTCCCAAGAACCATAACCTGTTTTACTCAGAAAAGTTGCCATGCAGAATTTGAGAAAAATGTGTTTGTCGAGGAAGTTTGGTGATCTGGTGGGAAGTGCTCTGGAACAGTTTCCCATAGCTGCTGGGATCTGGGCAGCAGAGGTGAGAGTGCAGAGAGGAATTGTGGACCCTGGAAATGCTGGGTTTGATCTGTGCTTTGCTGTAGATCTGGTGATTTCAGGAAGTCTGACAGGCCCAGTGAGCATGCACTTTACACTAGTTTTGTGTTTGTACAGTGGATGTGTTCTAGAAGCACTGGTGTTATCCTGTCCCTGCTACTGAGCACACAAATACCTGTTTTTCTTGTAGAAATGCCAGGCAAATATGTGGTGGCCTTGAGATAAGAGATGCAGCTGTGTTCCTCATCGGGACAATTCTTGCCCTGCATCCATCCCCCACAGTTTTTCATGTGTGTTTTTCTTATGTAAGGAAGCTTCCTGATACACATATTCAAAGCTATGAGGAACTTGGTTCAATGTTAGTGGAATGTAGTAAAATTCAATTAAATTTCAATCAAATCACTGTCCAGAAGTGAAGTTCTCCTCTTCACTTTGGATAATAGTAGTGGCAAAAATTATGAACTGTTTCCGCAGTGCAGTGACTTTATTTTGCCCTACTTGCTCTTTCCAGACCATAACCCGGACCACCCATTGCTTACCTTCTTTAACAATTTTAATATTTAAAGACCTATATAAATCCTCAAAAGCTGGTACTGTAAAGCTGCAAACACTTTAAAGACTACTTAAATTCATGATGATATTGTGTCACATCCCAGGAGTGGACTTCTGCTCTACCAGCATACACTGTTGAGTTAGGTACAGATTCTGGCCAAGGACATTTCAGCCCAACTAAACCCAGTAAGGGCACAGTAACAGAATATATAAGTAGTGTTCACAAATTTTATGATGCCTTAAAGGGTGTTTACTCCCTTAATTCTTTAAGAGGAATTTAAACAGACTGGAGTGAGTCAACTGGAAAAGCAGAAGCAGCAAAAGCTGGAAAAAAGAAGGCTCAAATTAGCAGAGAAGAAAATGAGGGAAATAGACTGATTGTGAGAAGCTAGGGGGTTGAGACTCCCAAAGACATACGAAAGGGGAAAGTGGAATACAGATCCTGGTAGATCAGGGAAATGGTGGAAAATAGCAAAATAATCCAGAGGTGTCATTAGCCAGGAAGTGCTAATCAGTTCCTGGGCGGCTGAATCAGTTGTGCCTGCAACCATGGGTCCTTGTTGTACTGGAAATCCAGTCCAGCCAGCAGGTGAGAAAGCTTCCTCCAAACCTGAACAGGTTCAAGATCCTCCACAGAAGCAAACAGTTGATTCCTACACAGCTACAGATCTGGGCACTCATCACCATAATTTCTTTCTCCCAGCCCAGTGCTTTACAGGAACCTGGGTTCCTGTGACATAATGAAATGCTCTCAGTGTATTTCAAAGTAGCTTGCTGTCTAGTGCATGAAATGCTAGAAGAGATACATGCTCAGTGAGTTTAGAAAATGAAATATTTCTTCATTCTTTCTGCAGAACTGTAATTATAGATTTAGTAACAAAATGCCAGGATTATTAGATAGTTGTTTAAATGTACTTTTAAAGTGCTTTATACTTTGAAATATGCAGATCAGAGCTATGTTCATTTTGCCAAGATTTCTGCAATGCAAACAGGGAAACTGACAGGCAAGAATTTTTTTATGATTTATTACTCTTTTTCCTCTCAAGGTCAAACAGTCTTTCCTATGTATAACTGCAACAGTGTTTGAGGATTAATTCTGAGGACTTTTGAAACTATACCTCTGGAATGTGCTATATTTTGAGAGGGATGCCTAAAGCCAGCTCCTGTCTCAGGGCTGTTCTTGTCCTTTAGTTGTGCTAGTCTTTATTAAGGAGGAAGGGTAAGTTCAGTCACTGTTTTTAAAGCCACAACATATTTCACTTCCAAGATTCTAAGAAAGCAAAAGATGGGGAGGGAAAGTGAAAGAACAAAGTAAAAACAGCCCAGATGAACTGGCTACCTTTCATCTTTCTTTTTTTGCAACTCAGTGCATAGTTTGATATGTGCTAGTCCAACACCATTAACTTCATGAAGGTCCACTCCTTTTTGGAGAGCTCTGACGACATAGGAAAAGGAGAACAAGCTGCCTCCTTAGTGAAGAACCTTCCTGGAAAGCAAAGGACTAGAAGTCTCTATGTCCTCTGGGCTTAAGGTTCCAGGCTTTCTCCAGTCATAATATAGTTAGGCAGAGCTCTTAAAAAATGTACCAACTTTGCAATTTCTTTTTCTCCTCAGTCTCTACAACTCTATCTGACTCTTATGTGTGTCCTGCACAGATTTTCTTTGACTTTGCATGTATGATTGAAATATATTTACTTTTGTAAAAAAGGTAAAGAGGCCAAGAGTAGGGAAAGGTACAATCTTATTAAAGGAGGAGGTCACTGGGTTGTCAGGTTTCTTAGCTGAACAGTGTTAGCAACACTCATTTTGTGTGTTTCAATACATGGTAAGCTGAAGAGTACAATTCAGAAGGAATGAATCATCCAGCCTGAAAAGTCTGGCCTTATGTTCAGAAAGGTATCCATCGCTGGTCTAAACTGCAGGGGAAGGTAACCACAATCTTTACAGTTTCTTTGATGTCAGGAACATGTTCATGTTCCCTTCTTCCACTTACTGGGGGCTGCCTCATTTAGCCATGGCATGGTACTGCAGAGATACCGTGGGTTCATAGACTTCTCATCTATCCCCCTTCTTTTTGCCACTGAAAGGGCATACCTGTATGTTGTCCCTTCATACTTCCTGGATGATCCTGTGCAGGGCTAAGGGTTGAACTCAATGGTCCTTGAGGGTCCCTCCCAACTCGGCATATTCTGTAATTTTAAGTGTGACTGGAGTTCATAAAATTGGCAATGGTTCCATTATTTGAGGCTATCACTGGTATGTAGCAGTCTGTGCAATTTTCTATTGGTTGCAGGATGGTAGAAACGTTACCTACTGTACATGAAATATAGTGAAAATATTTGCTGCATTATTTCCTTACTTGCAGTTCTTAGGACTGAAAATGGTTCCATAAATATTTTATTTTCTGTTTAATTTTCATGTACATACCTTGGGAAGAGAAATAAGAATGCCAGAAATATGTGTGAGCAGTAAGTCTTATCAGATGAGAAATGAGAATGGATTGAGGAAAACCTCTGAGAGACTCTAGTTTGATGAAACTCACTGTTCAGTTATAAGAGAATAAAACAAGTTCTGAAAAAGATAAGATTTCCTTCATCTTGAGTTTCTTTAACACTCACACTATATATTCCTGTATCACAGATTTTAGTGGTTTTTTTTTTATTTTGTCCAAGCATGTTCCTTCTTTGAATTTTCATCTTCCTCCTTTCATGCTTTAACAGTTCTTTTCTCCTTTTCACAGACTGTTTTTGAGAGGAATTGTCAATCTGATGACTGTGCTGCTGATTTGAAGCTTCAGGGTAAATTATTGTTATCTGGGTGAGTAGGTGAACTTTTTTTTCTTGCTTGCACACTAGCATGGCAGTCATTTTATGTAAAATGACAATGAAAAATCAGAAGACAGAGATGGATATTTAAGATCCAGATGAGAAGGATTGTGTGTACCATATAATTTTTCAAAGAGAATAAAATGATGTTCATAACATGGTAAGAGTAAAACTGCATGCAGAAAAGCAGTTTGTTCCAAAAAAATGTCAAAAGGTTGGAAAAAACCCCTCTGAACATGGTAAATTACCTTATTCAGACTATCATTTTCTGTTTCTCAACTTGCAGTTTTGCTCACTCTTCTGAAATAATGTTCACCTTTCAAATTCATCTTGTCTACAACTTGAGGATGTGTCTGATTTCACTTTCTTCTGGGATAATAAACCTCATCAAATAGATCAGAGGTGAAGTTTATGTTCTGTCCCTTGTGATGGGTGATCTAGGGAAAAGACCTATTGTTTTGCCAGGATGTCTATTCAATTTGGGGATAAATCAGGCTAAAGTGAACTTCACACCACTTCTATTTCCTTTTGTTTATTTTCAGCATTTTTAGGGATGGAAATGCTGATGTAAGTTATTTAATTGTGTGCCAGAGGTGTTGCTGTTTGATGGGTTAGCTCTCTGTGAAATGCTTTGCTTTCAGGTCAGTAGAGAGAGGGGAAGATGCTTCCTTGCTTTAGGAAAAAAAAAGCCCAAACAGAAGGAAGAAGTAATAGTTGGGAGATACACACATGTTTTATATAGGTCCACAGCACACTGTAGTGGTACTTGGAGACAAAACTGAACTGTAGCCACGTCTGAGAAGTTCCAGGCTTCTCCATACACAACTGAAGTCCCGGTGAATGTTTGAGCTAGGTACATGTCTGTGTGGATTAGAGAAGCCAGGGAAGGATTTTGTCCTGTTGTTGAGGAACAAATAGCAAGAGACAGGTCTAAAAACCTGTCAGTTAGTGTATAGTAATCACAGCAGTAAGAGATGTAGTTGCAATTGGAGCATTAGGCTGTTTAATTTTGTGGCTTTTATTTATGTTATCTTGGCAATTTAAAAGCCACACCTGTCAAAAGAGCCTAGGATGTTCAAGTGCAGTTACTAGTTTGTATAGCAAAGTGCTGGACAAATGCTCTCAAATTGTCTTTACCCAGCGACACTCTGAAGTCCTGTTTGAAATGAACAGGATGTTGTCAAATCCCTCTGCAAAGTATGGGCTTTCTTTGGCTAAAGAGCTCAATAAGCTTCAGTTATTAAGGATCATAACACAATGAATATCTCTTATGCAAACAGATTTTTTTGTTGTATTAGTATTACCTGTAAAATTACTAAGAAACGTACTATAGATTCTTATTTCAAACAAGTGTCTGGTAATTTTTCCAGCTCCATGTGTTTCATGCTAAATAATCCTGTCACTGTTTTCCCACATTATTCCTGCTTTTGCTAAGTCTATGTACATGCAAAATTATTATATTTATTTTTTTAGGAAGAACTAAAAAGGTGACTCACTTATTACCAAATGCACTAAACATTTGACTTCATTGTTAACAGAGTGATGTTGATGCCTTTGTCTAAATAATCATGTCTGACTAAATTTGGTGAGCTTATTTTTGGAAAGAATGCAATTAATGACACACAGATACACTGGATAGAAATAAACCAGATGTTTGTGGGAAGGCAGCAATAAGTACTGTCTCTCAGGTCTGCTGCAGCTCTTAAAAGATTCAGTGGACCTGTGGATAGGGTGGTTTGTTTAAGATCATCTACCTGGGTTTGCAAAAGACATTTATTAATATTTCTCACCAGGGGTTCACAAAGAAAATAAGTTGCCTAGATCTGAAAGGAATGGTGTCCTGAATATTACTACCTAATTAAAAGGTAATCAACAGAAAAAAAGGTATAAATAGTTGGGTTTGGTGGTGGAGAGAACTCTACAAGTGCCAATGGTATTCGGCACATTCACAATATATATGGGAAATAATCTGCTGCAATGGAATGTTAAAGTTTGCTAATCATACTAAACTATTCATAGCAATGAAAATAACAAAGAAGGAGGTATGGCCTCATGAAGGCTATGATTAATCTGTGGATTTTACTGTCTGGGATACTGTAAGTTCTGAGAGTGTATATGAATGCTGGAAGTTTCAGAAATATTTCAGTAAAGTGCCACTCTGTGCTTGCCATGTTCTTCCATATCCTCTTGCTTTTAGATATACTTGGATACAGGGCTCTCTGCTAGATGAACTGACTGTGCTTACACACTTTTCTTAAATTTGTAGCATGTTAAAGCCAAAAGCTGTTCAGAGAGCTGTATATGGCAAGGTATAGTTTTGCTCATCACTTTGAAATGTGTGCTGGTTAGAGCATATATGTATATAGGAAATGATCTCAAATTGCATTATTATCAAAAGAATTGTTTGCTGAGGACATTCTTTTGAGCTCAGGAACTGCACAAGCTACTGTGATACAGAGTTTACCTGGGATGCATTTGAATCATTAGAAGTACGCAGTTAAAAGGTCACAGCCAGCACTGAAGATACAAAACACGCATACCCCATGACCAAATGACTAGCAGAGAAACCAGCCCACACTGGCAAGAATTAAACAGGTCTGCTCTGATTTTACTCTTCTTGAAATCTTTCTTGTCTTCTTAAATCTTACTTGTGTGCCCTTAAATTGGGAACACTTCACTTTCATAAATAACAAGTAGATAACCCAGAATGTTAACACTCAGTCTAAGAGACAACCCCATAGATGGCCATTTATCCAAAGTGCTAAAACCAAGCAAATCTGCATGTGTGAGTCAGAAACTTCACTTCTGTTCTGAACAGATATGATGGGCTTTGCCTCATTAGTTTGTGTTTTTGAGGAGCTGTTATGTGTGGAAATGGCACTGCTGGGCAAACTGAAACCCTCTGCTGTGAATTTGCAGAAGAGGGCAGGGTAGAACTGCTTGGAAGCAAGTGATGTTAAGCAAGTTAAAGCCTTCCAACTATATCTGGAAGCTTTTGCAAAGACTTAGGAAGCTGGAGCTGGGATGTATTCTTCTTTTGAAGGCTTCTGTTATAGTGAAAGGTGTCCTTGGAGACTTGGGCTCCTGTATGTGTTTTACTGGAGTGAAGAAGAGTTATGGTGCATTTATTCCAGAAAGAAAAAGGTCTGTTTTCAGTTAACAGATAAATCCCTTCAAGGCTTGTGCACCTTCATTATCATCTGTTTGCATGGAAACCCATCCCAACTTCCTGAAGGGATTGTTGGACAAAGGAACCAAACTCTTCTTACTTACGGCAGATAGCAAGAAAGGCAAGAGTCATGGACTGTGGCTTGGCATGTTCAGAGCAGAGATTTGGAAAAACCTTCTTGCATAGGCAGTTTATGCTACACAGGAGTGAGATGTGCAGAGATGGTGTGCTCTGCCATCCTGGGTTTCGGGACTTGTCTGGGTAAGGTCCTTGCTGACCTCATCTGTTTCTGGCAATAGTCCTGTGTCAAGGAGCATGAGGATGGATTTTATGATCTCTAGAAATCCCTTCCAACCAACTTTTCTATAGTGTTCTGACTAGTATAGAGGTAAATCCTCTCTGAAACCTCAGAAAAATTGCTTTAACAAAACCAGCTCTTCTCCAACACGGAAACATCCACCTGGGGATGGTTAAGGGTGTCTTCTAGTGCTCTGGGTGGAAACCTGCCTGTAGGACTCTGTACCTTTTGCTGATGCCACCTCTACTAGAAAGAACATTCAGCTTCAAAAGAGGGGACAGTGCTGTCCAGCATTGGACCTAGAATAGCAGACTGTGGGGTTTTAATTTTCTACAGCAGAAACCTCTGTAGAAACCACTACAGTGGTGCATGGTAGTATTGCTAGAAATGGTCTTTCTAGTGGTGGGCCTGGACTTTTTTATGGGACTAGTGTGTTGTTAACCTAAAACTACAGATGACAATTTAAGAATAAAGGGAAAGGATCCATGGAGTTTACTGGGGGCTTGATGAAGACAGTAGTAGGAGAAACTGAAGAAGCAGAAGAGAGGTATTTCAACTTTCCAGTCATGACCGTTTTCAAATCCATTTTTCTTGAATAATAAATTTGTGATGTTTTGGCCGCACGGAGCGAGAGAGACAACTCATTACTTCCCCTTCAATAATTCTGCAGTATTAAGTCTTGCAGCTGTCATAGAAGATGGCAAATTCATGCAGTAATACCCTGTGGGTGCTGGTGGTGATGATTTCCTAGAGAAAGAGACTTAAAAGTGTCTTAGTCTAAAGAATATATTTATGTATTGTGTACAGGTATCTTTAATGACACAACCTGAAACCATAAGAGAAATAGGAATAGAATATTTTGCAATAAGCTTTCTTTTTATGACCATAGCTTAGGACAGCAATAAGAACCCAGGTTTCCTTTCCAGCAATCAAAAAAAATGTTACATTAGTTATTATTTTAAAATGCTGTTTAATATGAAAAATGCATCTATTACATATCATGTTTGATTTCAATGCCTCACTCTGTTTACTTGGCATGGTAAAAGTATTTTCTATCAGGTTTCTGTAGCAACTAGCACACTTTTATTGAGCCTCTCTGTAGATTCTTAGAAGCTGAACTGCATCTGTTTCCTCAAGGTTTGCTGGGGCAAACTCTGAAGTAGGTGTTCTGTAGAAGTTTATACTTCCCTAGCCTTTAAAATCTTGTATTCATTCCTGTGGTACTTCATAAGGGAGAAAAACACTCTAGTCTTTTAAGAAGAACCTGAAAGTGCTGAGGGAGATCTTGTCTGCCACACCAATGCAGTTTCACTCCTGTCCTGATGCCTCTCCATCTGACTGGCTCTGCAAAGGCAGTGGTGGTTTGCAAACCCTATTGAGGCTGTAACGGGAACCAAGTGAAAAGTGTGGAGAAGACATTTGAGTAACAGTGGGGGTGTTTGAAAAAACACACTTTCTTCCATCCATAATAAACAAACTGGCTAAAAACACCAGAGCAGAATGGGTGGTTGCTGCCATGTGAGATGCAGTTAGGAAGGCAAGCTGTGTAAATGCACTGGCAGCTTTACCCCAAACAAACAGTACAGGACAAAAGATGATGTTGTGACATGTCATGTGGCTGCTGTGTTCCAGCACATGCATGGTATGGAAGTCAGGTTTTAGGCACAGGACAATGAGCCCCCTTGGACAGAAAATCTGTAATAAATATTGCTATTCTTGAGAAGGTTCCAGGAAGAAATCTGCCTTCCACTTGTTTATGTGGCGTGAGGTTACCTTACATCCACCATTACAACAGAATTGCTTGTACATTTGAGGGCTTCTGACTGACGTTTGACTGTTTAGAAAAAGCAGCTTGCTTTTATATGTTGGTTTAGAGGATCCTTAACGACCACCATTCGCTGGGCTCAAATCTATATTCTTCCCTTACAGACCAGCTGGGGTTCCTGTATATACTGCTGGAAGTGATTTATTTTGGAAATGTGAAATTGGAAGCAAAAGTCATAGAAATGCAAAGGAGTGGCAAGTGAATTTTGCAGAAATTTTTAAGTTTTTCCAAATTGTAGGTTTTATTGAGTTGGAGTCAATACTTTCAAAAGTTCTCTTGTGAAATGGGATTTTTGAGAAATGTCCTTTTCCAGTTGAAATGTCAAGTTTGTGGCTTGGGCTGTTTCTGCTTCCATTAGTCCCTCAGGAATTTGCCAGAGAACGGACAAAACTCCAGTCTGTCAAAAATTTCATTGGGCTTGTAATGTTTCCATTTTAATGAAACAGTAGTTTATGAAGAAAGGTTTTTTGCAGTATCATCTGGTCAGTTCCACAGAAGGTTGTTTTTGCCTTTTTTCCATATAAATTCCTTCTGTGACTTACTAAAGGATTAACAACTTTTTTCTGACAACATTTCTTTTGTTTCTGTGATCTCTTTTGTCTTATTCATGGCTCTGTAATTGATAAGCAGGTGAATTACTTGATGTGATGTTTTGTTATGTAGTATTGCAGTACCTAACCCAAGTCTCTCTGAAAAGACAAGGCAGAGTGTGCATCAGCCCCCTGCAATTGCCTCAGACTTTGAGCTTACAACTCTGAAGTTTATAAGTTTTTTGTATTATTGAAGGGTGAATAATTTCACATAGGAAATAGCGATGCAACTGCAAAACTGGTTATTTTACAAGTGCTCTGTACAGATACAAGGATTAATATGCTCATGGACCTATTAAAATCAGTGGAAGGACTCCCCCTGGTTCAGTGGCCACATCATCAGATTTGAAAAATGAACCTCAGCAGTTTCATACTGACTTGTCAAATTATTACGGAACCTGAGATGAGGGAATTCAGAAATCATTGATAAAAATGTGCTATGACAGCTTTGTCCAATTTGCTTTTCACCAGCACAAGATGAATGGCACAGAACATAAGTTAGTGCTGTAACAGTGCAGGAAATCAATGTGTTCTGAAGGAAGGAGCAATAAAATAAGATTTTGATCAGAAGGTTCAAAACTTTTTGAGTGTATCTCATCAATATAGTGATGTTTTATATAAAAAAGGTTAGTATGGGTTTTCACTGATCACAGGCTTTAGCAAACTATGGAGAAAAGATGCAAGCCTGTGGTTTATTTGTGGGGAGTAAAACTGATAAATTTGACTATACTTACATCTCAGCACTTCCCTTCCTTTGATCACACAGCAGGGGCTTGTTTCCAGAGAGGCCTCATGTTTCACAGTGTGCCCATTGAGGTTTTATGCCCCTGAAATGTGTCTTAACAAAATAGTCATGATGATGAAATGCAATATCCCTTCATGTGGAGCTCCATTACATGCTCTGATATGATCTGTTTTTCCCTTCCTCCTCATTCATAGTAGGGGAAGAATTTGTTTTCACTTCTTTTTTCTTTCATTGAACAAACACTTCTTTCAACACTATTTTTGACCTTCTGTTTACCCTAAATAGCAGAGCTACACAGATGGAGCTCATACCTGCTTACAGAAAAAACCCAAAGAAAAATTAGTGAATGCTGTGGTTAAACCAATGCTAAGCATTTCTAGTGCTAGAGGAGTGTCTTGACCCTGTGTGTATAAAGCTGTGTGTGCCAACATGGATATTCCCAACTCCCAGGGGACAAATCCAGAGCCATGACTGCACACTGATTACTTGATCATACCCCAGTGCTGTCTTAGGCTGTGATCCTTTAAACTACCAAAAAAGTTCCAAGGAGAGAAGAACAATGAAACATTGGGAAAATGGAGATGAGTAGATTGCTTGCTTTTTTCTTGAAAAGCCATACCAGGTTTCACACTGTAATTTAAATGGTTTCATAAATTATAGCATAGTTTAATGTTATTTAAAAGTAATTTGCAGCACTGCAAAGGATGCAATGAAAAACTGCCCAGTACCATTTCATGTATATTAGGATATTTGTAATTTTGTTTGGAATTTAACCTCTTTTTTTTTGCAAATCTAGGGAGCAGAATTCTGATTTCTTAATTAGATTTATTTATATTTTACCAACAGACAGTTGTTAATGTGTTGAGCGCTGAGTTTGTGAGGCACGTGGAAAACTGTTGTAGCTCAACAAAGATTGGATTTGCAGTTTCCTGAAGAGCTGCCCAGCAGAGCCCACAATTAATCAAGATGTAGTACGAGTTGCAGGGAGAGCATCATCTCAAGGAATGAGTGAATAATTTCCTTTGTTGAGGGTAGATAGGAATGGAGAAACAGCTTCTTGATTTCCTGGTTAGTTGTTCTCAGAGCTTCATAAATCTCTCACAAAGTAAATAGATAAATCCAATCTGATAGCAGTGGACACTCCTGTTCCTTTTGAACATATGGGGATATAACCCATGTGGGTGGTAATAGAACCATCAAGTGTGTGTGGTAACAAACCAGGGTAGGCCACACCTCATACAAGGATACAGATTCCCAGTCTCTTCTAATAACTCTTCTAGTAACAGGATGATTAGTCAGGGATAATCTACAAACCAGTCTTGTCCCTTCTTAAATGCTGGTTTTCTTTTGTGAGAATCACTTGACTCTTTCTACTGGAGTAGGCTTGTGTTGTTTATTTTAAACTAGATCCTAAAGAGATGTTCTTTCATATAATTTGAATTGATTGCTGAGCTACTGTGTAACCTGGCCTTTCTTGTGAACATCTCAACACCAGTATTTCATTGACCTGAGATAGTTAAAGTCACTATATGGATTCTTGCTCCAGCAACTGAAGTATAAAGCTAGCAAAACTAAAGCTTAACCTCAGGATGCACTGTCATACACCAGCTGCCTCCAGAGGTGGAAGTTCTTGATAATATACAGACCACAATGAGAAGCAGATGCAGTTTTGTTTTGTACTTGCAGAATACGCCTTGGCTGATGCATTTGTGCATGTGTGTGTTTGTATACATACATATACATGTCCTCTTTTGTGATGCAGCTACATGAACTTTTTCTATGTTATGTCCTGAAATTTCAGAATCTGGTAAGCCTGAGGTTCTTCACAGGTCACTAGGTAAATTCTCATGCTGGTTTTGTATGAGCTAGAATGTGCTGATATGGGTATATGTTGCTTCTCATGTTTGACATTTAGCCATCACTTACTCTTGGTGTATAACATCTGCTACTGCAAAACAAATTGCCTTAAGTAACAAACCTGTACTGTTTCTAACATTTCAACTCAGCTTAACTGCCTTTTATTGACCTCAGAGTGATTGCTGCAGAGGGTGCTGATCTTTTTCTCTCCCATCAATGCTTATCTGACCATGCTTTTTAAATTGCATATTATACCCCAGCATCCCAGGAACAGGACAAGCAACTGAAACCATCTAATAGTAGGAAATCTGTTTCTGAAGGCAAGATTTTTATGGTACCTACATGGCTTTCCATTATTACTTTATTAATTACCTAATTCCTGGAACAATATGTTATGGAGTGCTACTGATTCAGCTTCAAATTTCAGGGCCAGATCTGTAGTCAATGATCATCTACTTTAACAGAGCTCTTCAAATTGGGAAAATACAGAGGTATTTTTTCTTTTGTGTCAGGCTTATGTGTTCAACTTTTGTCTACAATTCATCTTTCATCTGCAGTTTTGCATTTCTTCCTGCCCCTAGTAACTAGTTTTTGTTTGCATTCCAACCCTAGGATGCTGTCTTACACACACGTGGAGGGATAAGTTTGTCCCAGAGGCACAGTACCACTGATTCCAAGGACAGCTGGTAGTTATAAAAGATGTTAATTTCTGTGTTTGCAAGGGTGAAAGATTAGATTAGAGCTTCTGTAGATGTTGTGCCTCATCTTGCTTTCATGTGACAGTTCCACAAACCAGAGAAGCTCCATTCAAGCCAAAAGGTGCTCCCCAAAGTAAACATTGTGTGAAAACAGAGGCAGCTTTTTGCCCATTGTTTCTTCAATTCTGTTTATAAAGTGTTGTGAACATCTGGATGCAGTTGAAATTACTGATAATAATAAAAGGCACCAGATTTCTGTAGGATTATTATGGAGGTATTTTTATATGGATGTTGTGCCCTGTTCTGTCCTTTTTACTTACAAGTCTGAAGACACAGATGGGTGGAAGTTATATCTTTTGGGTACTTACAGGGGATTTTTGTGAAGAAACCACATTTGGAGAAAAGAGGGCAATTTCCAGAGAAGCTTTGACTATATGGTAACTACCTGTAACTAGAAATCACTGTTGATTCTATACCATGGAAAAGAGTGGTGTGTCATGTATGTCTTCCCCCACCCTCCATCCCCTCTGCCCCCCTGCCCCTTGTTTACTGCTCAAATGTATTAATTTTTGATGTTAAAGTGTAGAAAAAATGATGGAAAAGGTAAGGGTCTGAGCCATACTCCTGAATTGTAATATGCATGGGAACTGAAGCTCCAGGGACAGCAGCTCTGTGCCAGAAGGGTCCTGGCACAAGCAGTTCCATCCCCTTGGCCCTGGGCTCACCACAGTGAGCACTTGTTTCATATGGGACATTTAGTCCCTTCCTAAAGGGAAACACTGGCACATTGTTGCTCATCTTCATGGGCAGTAATATTGTTATGATATTACTGTCCCACACTGTGCTCTGGTGACACAGAGCCTTGGTAAACCACTCCTCAAGTTCTCAGTTATGTTTTTCCCTTCTCCTCATTTATATACTACTCAGGGAACGCTGCAAAGTCTCTGCTTGAGAAACAGATTAAGAAATAGAGAAAAAGATCATTAATGAAATGACCTGATGGCCTCAGAGATAGTTTGGGCATAGCTGACTTGATGCACCTCACATAGGCTGTGATCACCAGCTGCTTGAGGTCTCTTTGCACCTTTGGCAGCATAAACTTCAGTTTAAGAAGGGGAAGGCAGAAACTCAGTTAATGCAGAGTAAGCCATGGTATGTCTAGTGTTTGCCTCAATAGTCTAAATTGGCTGTGAACTTTGCAGAGAGAATTGACCTTTAAGGCCCATGCAATGAGAAGAAGTTAAAGGAAGCAGTGTAAAATACTATAGCTTTGCTCCCTGTGGGGTTGTTTAAATTTTTTATTTGGTTTGTATTTGTTTATGGGGCTGCTACCTCTCAGTTTTGCACTGTAACATCAAATGAATTCCCAGATCAACTAAGGGTTTCAGATTTTCATTGGCCTGTAAGTATTTGCAGAACTCCTTCTAAAGTTCAACCAGCCCTGGAGCCTGTGTTAAGAAATGCCAACAGAAGAAAGGTATTCAGGGTTGATGTAAAGAGTCTGTGGAAATAAAATGAAGATTTAATTGTCTTAGTAACTGCAAAGACCAACTGTAATGCTGGTTGGTGAAAGCAGAAATCTGTTTGGATCTGTCACAGCACCAGAGTTTGTTGACTCACACCTTTTACTGATTTAAAAGCAAAAGATGGGATTCTTTAATTTCATCTGATGGAGGTGGAGGACAGATTGGACTTCAGTTGTATCAAGCATTTTTACCCATTTTAACTGACCACAGCTGTATCTTCCACTATCCACTGAGCAGTAGTGGTGATTTATCCATATAGGTGCTGATTTGCTGTAAGGAAAGAAAGGCTCCTAATATAAAAGGGAAACTCAGTGACCCAGACTAACAGGGTAAGTGTGACCCTGGCACCTTCCTTGCCCTATGTATGATCTGCACAGGAAGACAAAACGTGCTGAATGCTTTCTCCGTTTTTAAAATATTTGCCCTGGTACAGGAAATAGAGAAAAATGTCCCTACTTACCATTTAGAATACAGATTTTGCCCCTACTGACCCACATTAATAAAAACACCAACATCTTGGGGGATGGAAAAATGAAAATTGCAAATCTTTTCAGTTTGTCAGAGGGTCTTTCTTCCCGTGCTGGCCATAGTGCAATCATGTGGTCTGGACATTATAAAAGAGCTTTAAAGCATGCAAAAAAGATATTTTTTTTTATCCTGGAATTTGCTTACCTTTTCTTAATCAGTCTAGAGGAAAACATTAGGTATTTCTATCCACATTTGATGTCATTGTCAGTGAATTAAAAAATTTGAAGCCTGAATTTCAGAATTGCTTGTTTTCTGCAAGTCTAGGTCATATGAATGAAAGCTGCAAGTACTTAGTACTTCTGAATTTCAAACTTTTTTCTTTCCTTGCAGACACTGATAGCTTGAGACCCTCATGTCTCTGTAGGTATGAATATACAAATGTGCTTGCCTGTGTATAATGTATATATACGTCTGCAGTCTACCCAAATCTTTTCCTCTGTTCATTTTTTTGTGTGTGATAAAATGGTAGTGTTTTGTCCAATTAATTGATTATTTCTTGATATTTCCCCCCTTCTCTTTCTTTACTTTTCTTTTTCCTTTTGAGTTTGTTTTTGTTCCGAGGGTCATGTTGAGAATGTTGGCAACTTGGCAGTTCTCACACAACAAAATACAAACAAGAAGTCATTGCTTGATTATAGTTCTTAAATTGTTTGACATACCTTGTTGAGATGAAGGGGTGGCTTTAGTTTGTTTCCTTGTTTCTGGCAGGTGACAACAGTTCTTTAGTTGGCATATTTTGACTTGGCAGCCCGGGTGCTTAATGCATGGCAGGCGCTGGAGGAGAATGGCACCACGTGGGCAACTGAGCTGCTCCAGCAGCACAGCAGGCTGTCTTCAGTCATGACATTACCCTCTCAGGCAGCAAACAGGGCTTGGAAGCTCCCTTGTAAATACAGAGATTCCTAATCCTCACTGCAAGTGAACTGATTCATTCAGATGGACACAGATTCAGTGACTCAGAAAGCTGCTCTCCTATAATGGGACTTACAGCACAGTCTCACAGAGCCTTTCAGAGGGAGAACTGAACTCACCTGCCAACTTTAAATCAGTGAGATTTTTCAGAGTTTATTAGAGTGTGAATTTCAGATAGGGGCAGTTACAGTGTGCTCCTAAAAGTGAGTTTTCTTTCTATGCTGAGGAAAATGCCATTTTGGTATGATACGCTTTTAACACAGGAGTGATAGCTCTAGAAAGGAGTAACACAACCCACTGGTGTTTATGTTTGCATTATTTTTGTGGGTTTAGTTTTAAATAGGATTTTATTCTGAGCATTTTTAATTATTCAGTACAAAGGAGAGTATTCTCGACTGTCTTCACTTTATGTTAAATCTCAAAGTTCTTGAGAGGATTCTGTAGCATGCATTGCATGTAGTATCAATCCTACATAAGACAAATATCTTGTAATGTTCCTTTACTTACTAAAGTGATCCCTACAGATTTTGCTAATGAGTATGATAGATGCTTACTATGTTTTGAAGTGATTGCAAGAAGTGAGATTATAAATTTCATGAGAAATAATGCACAGTATTAAATTGCTGCCTTGTTTCTTTGCTTCCAAATATGGACTTCTGATTATTAGAAAATCCCAGCAGATTGTTTAGCATCTCCATAATTTGTCTGTCAACAGTAAATTTTGAAATTGGTGCCAAAGCGTGAAATGCTTCCAAGTACTCTCATGTGGATGAGCTATGAATTTGGTATATAAGAATCAACAACTCAAATTATTTGGACCTCTCAAACTAGTTTCACAGTCAATCCTGCAGTGCATACATTTGCAAATCTTTATTTGCACTGATAATTGACTGTGAGAATAAACTATAATATTTTGAAAGCAAACTGTCCAATTATCAATAGGATTGCTTGGTGTCTGCAGTTGATTTTAACTGTGAGAAAGCAGACACGTTTCCTGGATCCTTATATCTGCCTTATAAGAAACCGTAAACCAGTTTTGGGCTTCATAAAGGAAGTAAGTATAGGAACCAAATATACCACAAATGATGTGTGCATTACATGGAAAAGTTATGCTCACAATCCACAGCCATCAGCTTTAAAGCCTGAGTCTAGACCATCTTCCTCCAAACTTCTCATTCACCAGAGCCCTTGGCTGCTTTGGGATGTACTTGGAAACTCATATTCAGAAACTGCTTGGCAAAGGCAGGCAGATGGAGCCCAGTGAGCTCTGCCTTTGGACATCTGATGTGGCTGTGGTTCCAGAACCTGCTGAACAGTTTATAGGCACCACATTCCCAGAAACCCCACTTTTATGCAGATACTCTGCCTGCAGTACCCCAAGAAAGGCTGGCAGAGGAGAGCTGATGGCAGTGGAGGGACAAGGCTGCCTTTTTAAACACAACTAACATCCTCCCCACCAGCCATCTTCAGAGAGTTGCTAATAAACAGAGAAGCAGCACGTGCCAACGTGTATGTTGCCAGCACAGCCATTCCTTTATGGGAATTAGGGGAATGAAAAGTGGTTCCTTCGTACTTTTGGGCTGGCTGTACCCCAGAGGAAATAATTGAGCATCTCCTGCTGTGTGGCTGGAGGTCTTCACCCTTTTCTGACAAGCTACTCAGTGTTTTCTCTGCAATATTGTCTCTCTTTTGTCTAGGATGCATGAATGGTCTTAGATTCCCGTTGTGATAACTGCAGCAAATTTGATATTTGGCTGATTTTTTAAATTTTTACATAAATACCTGGTATATTTCATATTATTTTTTACTGGACTCTTGCTTCCAAGACCTGCAGATGTGTGCATTGGTAGTCTATTTTCTTGTGATTTATCTTTAGCCTTTATTCCTGCTTGTTAGCTCATCTTCTGGACAGCCTAGAAGGATTAAACATCAAATAATAAATGTGTGATGAGTATTTATATTTGCCTCTGTGTGTGCATGTCTGTGTGTGTTCGTAATCTGTGATGCCATATTGCAGTAGTGTATTGATTCATGAGATATAACCGTTACTTTAATTGAAGCATCCCCTTGGAATTCCCCTGGTAATAGGTGACTCCACGTAGGTCCAGCATAAACATCTGAAAAAAGATTAGTCACATTCAGTGAACATTTGTTACAATTTCCATACATTCTTTTTCATTTGCACCAGTTTCTGGATTTTATTTAACCTCTTTTCCATTTTTTCTATCCGTAGCATAATTCAAAGAAGATTTTTCAGAGTTGCTAGAATGTTGGAATAAGTAAGAATTACTGAGACCCAAACTGATATATCTTGTGCATTTGAATGCAGGCATAATATCTTGATCATTATGTATTCTCTGTCCAATTACTTGACAGTTTTCAACTAATGTATTATCACTAAAAATAGGTTGTTTGAAATAGTTCCACGTAAGGATCACATCCCAAAAGGAGTGTCAGCACCACGAGTCAGGAGCTGTTCATTCCTAGTATGGGCCCCTACAGCATGAGTTGGCTGTACAGCACATTCCTAAACTACTGACAGCTTAGCTTTTAAGCAGTTGAATTGTGATGCTTCTGTAGCAGAAAGCAAGCAGGACCAGAGTGTGAAAGTTGATCAGAGTTAAACCAGTGTAACTGTTTCTGCCTACAGTGTTGATGACAGAACTGCCTACCTGGCCCTGGGAGCGGTGAGGAACATCTCGCTGAACATTTTCATCTCTAACATTGGGGATGATGCCTACGACACCAATGTTTTCTTCAATTTTTCTCAGGAGCTCTTCTTCATCAAAATGTGGCAAAAGGTAAGAAAGGCCAATCTCACTGTGAACAATTCTTTTAACTTTAAGCTAATTTAATCACAAGACGCAGGTCAGAGAGCGGCCTGGTCCAAACTGCTGAGATATTTGGAGGCTGGTTTTAGTTATGCAGGACTTGAATTTCTTTCAGGCTATTTACTGAGATTTGGTTTGATGTGTGTAAATTACATCCTTTGTATTTTTGCAGAAGACACATTATTGTTATTTGTGGTGCATTAATGAAAGACGGTTTGTTTGAGGTATTAAGAGGTAGAGGGAGAGTGGTTTGGAAACTGGTAGGGTACCAAATGGCACTGGAATACAAAGAGTACCTCTAGTCTGAGTGATGCCACACTGCACTCAGCAGTCCTGGTCACCTCCTGCCCTGCCCTGACTCACTCCTTGTTGAAACCACGATACAAGGCTGTTCTTTGCTGGGGTTTTGGTGCACGTTGGGTTGGTGCCAGGGCCCATCACTAGTTCAGGAGGTCGGGAGTGTTTTTAGTTTCACCCGGATGGAGTCAGGTGAATCTTTTGAGTTTTAATCCCTTTTCATTTAGATTGAAATACTTGGATGTTTTCATTAGCAGGATTTCATTTAGTGATAAAGGTGTTGTAACACCAGCATTGAATCATTCTTTTTGCAAACTGCTGGCCATGAAGGCTGTCTGAGTGTGAATAATATGAAAATAATTGTGCAAAATGAAAGCTGTACGATCATGAAAACATTCTGTCTCTTCCTGCTTTTCACAATCATTTGTCTCTTCACTAAAGCTTTGCTTAGGTGTGCAAGCCATAGTAAAAGCAATACTAAAACAGTCATAAAACTGTTACAAACCACAGGGTTAATGTGGTCTATGAAATCTTGCCATTATTTGTCATGTTTTATTATAGGTATGGATTATTATAAACCTCTTAAATTAACTCATCGTATGATAAAACAAGATGTCTTTTCTTAGACATGTTAATTCTGTTAATGTTCAGTTTTGCCTACACAGTTCCAAGCATCAGAGAATTTTCTTTTTGTTATGAGCTTCATTTTCAGACATTATGTGCTGCAAGTGTGCAATTTATCAGGAGGAAAAAGTCAGAGGACAAAACAGAAATGCCTTATACCAATGCAAAATTTGTCCTTAATGGAGGTTTTATGTTAAGACTTTCAGGGTCTGGTCCAGCTCCTGCTGAAATCAGTGTGAGAGTTTCCATTCCTCTGCATTGGAAAAGAAACAAAGCTTCATGCATGTTCCTTTAAAGGATTGTTGTAGTAATTTTTTTTTCTTCTGTGCTTACATTTTAAATATTTTACACACACTGATTAACTGGAACACCAATTGCCTTCATTGTTTTCTTTGGCCAGCGCTGTGAGGGAAGAAGCTGAAGATGATGTGCTGCTTCCCTTGGTATTTTTCCTTGAGCCTGGATATCTACCAGACTTGAAACATCTGAGCTGAGTGCTGCATAGAAGGAGCAGTTTCTGGAAGCAGCTGATGTTGTAGGATTATCTCACTACTCAGTACATGTTCTTCTAATTGAAGCTACTATTTCTTTAAAAAAATACAGCACACATCAAAGAAAGATATAGATTTCTTTCTTCCTCAGGTCTTGCAAACAGCATCAGAGTATAGTCTGCTATTATTCCTGCAGTTCCCATGTTCTTATGAATAATTTCATAGGGCTGGGGGCTGGACCTTTTAATGAATAGCACCAAAGTGAAAGAGGATGATGTCTTCCATACTTTGTTCCTCCTCAAGGTGACTGAGAGTGATGATCATGTGATAGGCTTTTGTAACCTGTCTCTGGAGTCCTTTCAAGATGCTAGTGTCCTCTGTGTGTTTTCCCTGTGACCCCACTGGCATCATTGCTACTACATGCAGTGTGGTTTTGTTTCATTCTATGGATTGTTTAAAATGAAACCCAAGAATGCGAAAGTTTAATGCTGGTTTTGCTCAACAGAGTTACTGAGACAAAATGCAACATGTCGTGTTCGAAAAGAAATAAAGAAATGGATGGTCATTGAGGGATGAAGATGGTAGTGTTCTGTGAAGGGTCTGAGTGAAGACCTTTCTGGAGACTGAGATTTCGTGACACTTGGTAGATTCAGATACAACCTAGAGATCAATCAGCCACTGGAATAATTTTCCCAGGGAAGTGGTGGCTTCCCCATTGTTGGACACTTTTAAGATTCAGCTGGAGAGGATGTCAGGCCATCTTGCTTGGACTTGCCAAAAAAGTTTGGACCAGATGAGCCTTGAGGTCATTTCCAACCTGGTGTTTAATTCTGTGATACCTGCCAAGGCTTTGCTACACCTCTGCAAGCTGAAAACACATTCAGTGACTGATATTTAGGGGACTCCACCAATTCCACTGTCTGATTTTCTTATTGTGCCACAGCCAGTCCTCTCCATTTCCATGGGCAAAGCCCAACCTTTTCTTTCCATACCTCCTGACAGAACATTCTTCTCTGAGGAGCCTTCTCATTCCTTCCTGGCGTCCCATAGATACAACTCCTGTGCAAAGTTTCAAGATCTCACTCTGTGAGAGAGGGTTGTTTTGCAGGGGCATGGAAGACTGCACTGAAGTGAATTTCAAAATGTGTCCATTGAGAAAAATATTACTGTTGAAATACATGCTCTTTTAAAAAAACATAGAGAAGGAAAAAAAACACTTCACCTGTATGCTTAGATTTTTTCTTTCTTTACTATGTGGGCAAAGAAATCTTGGTCCTCTCTTCTGTTTACAGCAGATTTTTAATATTTTTTTTTTCAATCTGAAAGTTTATTGTTCTGTAATCTTAATTCAGCTTCAGGAAAACATTCTATTTCAGGGTCTGACAAATCCACTTAACAGAGCTGATACCACTTTCCTATCAAAGAATTCAGAGTACTGCAGTGTGCTGAGTCTGGAAAAAGAATAAAAAGCTCTTGCTGCTAATTTCTATGCCATTTTACATCTTTTGGAATTGCCTCCTGGCTTGTATTGTTTTGCTGAAGATGCTTGTCAGTATGAGCACTTTGCTTACCATTGTTAGCTGCTGCTCAGCACAGAGGGGTATTTTCAGTAGTTGCAGAAACAGCACTGTGAGCTCAGTGGCAGTAGATGTAGAGGGCAGAACTGTATCTGTATTACACCAGCTCAGCTATGGCATGAGATTTTCTAGCATATATAGCATAGCAATCGTAAAATTGAGAGTGATAATATATATCATTAATCTCTCTCTGTTCTGCAAGGGCTGACAGGAATCTACCAGCTAACCCTATATCTGCACTGGTTACAGTGAGAATAAATCAGGACATCCCATTGCTGACCATCATTTCTGGCTGTGGATCGTTCCTGGATTTCAGACAGGCTTCTTCTCAGACAGGCTGCTTCTCACAGCAGCTTTTGCAAGCAACAGCTGAGTGAAGGTAGCAGTTTGGGCCAGGGCAGGTTCAACAGTGAGGTTAGGCTTTCCTGGGGCACAGTAATTATCCAGGGGATTTTTGTGAGCATTCACCTGAGACACTGATGTGGAGTATGAGCATTGCTGGTAGCTGGAGTCACGTTGCTCACGGATTCTGTGCTTTTTGTTCTGAGGAGTAAGGCGATACTCCCTCTGAGTTAGCAAGGAGGTCATGCAATTGGGGTATGATACAGCTCTTGCTTCCAGAGCTCTTGCTGGCATCTCTTGACTGGGGTTGCCCAGAAGAGCTGCAGATGCAGGCATGGTTCAGCTTTTTCCAAACTGGAATTCTTTTGCAACAGTTTCCCATACTGATCATTCTTTCTCAGGGTCTTAAGGCTATCGGGAGTAGGATAGGGCACAAAGCCTTTTAGGCCACTGGAAGCTCAGTATACAGTGAACTCAATACACTTGGTCTTGGATGTGCTTATTTAAAAATTATGTTGTCCCTATTGAAAGATCACCAGTGACTTTCCTGTGTCCCAGTGTCTCTCTCCATTATCATGTTTTGCTCTTAAACTCAGTGAACAGAGGCTTGTCAGTGTTTGAGGTGAGAAATCTGTGAGACAGGGTTTGTCTCCTGTGTTCTTAAGATGAGGTTTAAAATTGTCCAAACTTTGAAATCTTCTGCAAAAGACTTAAGTAAGAGTTGATTTGCATGATCTTCAGTGGCTTTTGTTACAGCAAGAAATGGGAGTTTGTTTTTGTTGTGACTTGAAGCTTAAAGTTTATTGAGTTTCTGGTATGAAAGGTCAGTTCTCTTCTCAGAAGTTTCTTTCGGTCACTTTTAAAACAGGCAGCTCAAGATGCTGTCAGAAGAAAAGTGACACCCCAAGTTGAAAATCCAATAGAATTGTAAACAAATATATATATATATCTTCATAGTATATATAAATATATATATTATCTCTTTAATGTGCATGTGGAGATATATATATATGTATTTGCATTGCTTAGTCCTGTGGGATGTTACAGTCATGGTTCTCTGTGGGTGGAAGTAGTGCCAATTGCTCTCTTTCACATGGTTTTTACGTTTCTCCTGTGAACCTGATAGGATAACAACAAACCCCTCTTTAATTAATCTATTTAAGCACAGGACATGATCCAGTAGGCATACTTCAGGTGTAGCCT
This sequence comes from Sakesphorus luctuosus, assembly GCA_013396695.1. Lineage (NCBI taxonomy): Eukaryota > Metazoa > Chordata > Aves > Passeriformes > Thamnophilidae > Sakesphorus > Sakesphorus luctuosus. The sequence goes on from VWZD01009619.1 coordinate 298,912, forward strand.
CTCTGAAGTCAACAACAGTTTTGCTGTAGAAAGACTTAAAAAAATACAGCTGCGCAGTTAATACCATGAGTAAAGATGTGAAGAGTTTTTAGCTGAAAATCCAAGGAGGGGCCACTGCTTCTTAAGAAATCATGAGCTTTCCTTTCCTTGGGTTTGACATCAGTCTGTGTTCCTGTTGGCAGACACAGGCGCGTTAAAGCCTGTCTGGAGAAGGCTCCAAAGCTGGTTGTGGTTTGGGTTTTCTTGTGAGGGAGCCTCCTGTGGCGTTTCATCCAAACCAGAGGTGTGGAGGAGGGAGGACAAGTGAGAAGCATTTCAGCTGCCCTCAGTGCAGCTCTGGGGGTGGGGAGGGGACCTCCCCTCTGCTGCAGACCCCCTACCCAGGCAGGCTGGCTGCAGGGGATGTGCGTTCCCAGCCAGCAGCGTTTTTGCAGTCTGCCTTTGGGAGGAGGCCAGAAAACTTGCATTTGACTTTTGGCCATAACAATCTGCAGACACAGTGATTTCCACTTAGCAAGGGAAAGGGAGGAGTGCACTAAAAAGCTGCTCTATAAAGTAGTGTGGCACCTCTTTAAAGCCTTACAAGTGAACTGCTAAGCTTTCCTTTTAAAAAAAGGATATATATATTAAATTAGCCTGTTTCAGTATCCCAGTGCAGCAGATAATGGATTGTACCTTTACAGAAGGTTTTTCCAGGAAGATGTCCCTAATGCACACTGTGTTTGAGTTCCTGAAAGAGAAAGACCAAAACCCTCAAACCTGTGTGTGTTTGCAAAAGGCATTTCCTGGGGTTTCAGGTTTGGCTTTGGTTGTTGGGGATTGTATATTGAGCTAAGGTTTGTTAATTCCAGGCAAATGCCGAGTGCCAAGCTTACTGTTATTGTTACTGCCTAATGTTATTCTTTACACCTGAAAATTACTACCAGTGAAGGAAAGCAGCCCAGTGGAAAAGGACGTTGGGGTACTGATGGACAGCATCTGAACATGAGCAGCATGTGCCCAGGTGGGCAAGAAGGCCAGTGGCATCCTGGCCTGAGTCAGGAATAGTGTGGCCACAGGACCAGGGAAATGACTGTCCCCTGTACTTGGCACCGGTGAGGCAAGTACTATCTCTATTTCTGGCCAATGGAAGACATTGAGGTGCTGGAGTGAGTCCAGAGAAGGGCAATGAGGCTGGTGAAGGGTCTGGAGGGTGACTTGTGGAGGAGCAGCTCATGGAGCTGGCGTTGTTTAGCCTGAAGAGAAGGAGGCTCAGAAGTGATGTTGTTGCTCTCTACAACTACCTGGAAGTGGTTCAGGTGGGGATCGATCTCTTCTCCCAGGGAACTACCAATAGGATGAGAAGAAATGGCCTCAAGCTGCACGAGTGGAGTTTCAAGTGGACATTAGGAAGAACTCCTTCACCAAAAGGATTATAAAACATTGGAATGGGCTGCCCAGTATGGAGTCACCATCTCTGGAGATGTTCAGGAAATACCAGATGTGGCTCTTAGTGCCATGGTCTAGTTGATCAGGTGGTGATCAGTCAGACATTGGACTGGATGGATATCAGGTCTTTCCTAGCCTATATGATTCTGTGAGTCCATGAGTTTTTCATTAAATGTTTCATCTAACTGGAAAAATACTGCGTGATTCCTAAGACTGATAGTTGTGCACTGGTTTACCTTTTGCAGGTTTCTAAGATGACACTTGTAGTCAAGGGACACAGAGAGAAAACAAGTGTGTGTCCTGTGCAGCCACTTTTAAGCGTTTCTTTGCAAGGGGTGATCTGTGCTGAACTTCCAGTTCCAGCTGGCTCTGTCTTGTGGTCATCTTCATATGGGCCTCTGGCTGCCTAGCAAAATTGTTGGAACAGACCAGTAAAGGTACAAATTCTAGAATAAGGTGCAACTACCTGGGCAAGTTAAAGTTTGGATTAGATTAGTCCAAGTTGGCATAATTGCCACATCCAGTAATATCTTGAACACTTCCAGGCATGGTGCCTTCACCACTACCCTGGGCAGCCCAATCCAATCCTTGCCCACCCTTTAGAGAAGAGATTCTTCCTGATGTCCAACCTGAACTTCACTCCCATGGCACAGTTTGAGGCTGTTTCTTCTTGTCCTGTTGGTAGTTGCCTGGGAGAAGAGCAAGGTTGTACCTTGCTATGACCTCCTTTCAGGTCTCCTCTGAGCCTCTCTTTCTCCAGACTAAACAACCCCAGCTTTCTCAACTGCTCCTCATAGTCTTTAGACTTCACCGTCTTTGTTGCCCTTCCCTGGACATGCTCCAGCACCTCAAAGGCACTTGTGTCTTATAGGAGTTATGAGCCTGATTCTTTAGTGATATTTGTAAAGGATAGGTGAAAACTGAATAATTGGAATGGCTTTTATTTGGTTTTATAAAACATGAATTCATACAGGCTTAGAAAGCTAGTAATTTCTTGATGATAATAGACATTAATTACAGTAAGCTATTCAGTCAGTAACATGAGTTTGTAAAACTTTCCTGTATTCCAAGCTTGATGCTTCACTACTTTACATTTTTAATAGTTTCTTAATTGTGGAGTCTCAGTAAGTGCCCCATCTTTCCAGCAGGCAGCACTTTCATTCTAGCTTTTCTTGGTTCTCTAAAGAAGAGAAGTGATACAGTGATCAAGAAAGACCACCTTCAAGATACAAATGATGATAATACAGTCTTATATTAGAAGTACCTTGTCATTGCTTTGCATCCTTTAAAGAAAGAAGGATGAAAGAGAAAGTGAATTTGCAAGAGGGAGAAACCAGACCGGGATTCAAGTGCAAGTGACCACAACCAACTCAGGGTGGGTTTTGCCTAAATATTGTAAGGCACAGAGGATTTAATCTGAATTCTTCCTATGAAAAGAACGCACTTACTTTATTTTGGTAGAAAATCAGTGAACTGACTTTAGAGCTGGTACTGACCTTCTTTCAGCATTTCCTGCACTGTTCTCCCATGAAAACAGACAATTCCCATCCCAAAGCCACTCCCAGCCCAAGACAAGTGTTAAAAACAAGAAGTGAGGAAAGCTCTCAACCCCTTGTGTGCTAATCCAAAGCCTCAGATAGCAAAATGCCCAGAAAATGGCATGACAAGTGGTTTCCTTGGGAAGCTTCCAGTGCCTGCAGTCAAGGTAGGTGTTGGCCTCCTTGCAGCCTTTGAGCTCAGATGATTCCTCCCCTATGGGATCTAGGAAGCATTAGAGGCTTATAGGGGTGGGAGGGAAAAGACAGTGAGCTTTCTGACCTTGGGAAGACATTTGGTTTGGGTTATGTTCAGAGGCTAGAGAGGCCTCCAGAGCCCAAGTTTATCCTGACAGGAGCAGCAGCCCCCTGTGTGTGGAAAAGAGACATGAGTGTCAAGCCTGAGCTAATGAGTCTTCCTGGGACATGGAGGTATTTGCAGAGCCCCAGCGTGAGTTCCCAGACTGATGGTGTCAGCTGTGATGTCACTTCTCAGATGGTAATTGCTGCTGTGGGGATGGGCTGGCCTTTAAGCTCCTGCTCTGCAGGCAGACTGTGTGTAGCTGTACATTAGCACATATGGAAAAGGGTCATAAAATCAGGCCTGGCCAAATAGCGTAGTTGAAATATGGCCAGCCTCACAATGAACAAGGGTCAGCTGACCTAACAGCTCAGTGGAGACAGTGTATCTTGGTGATGTTCCCTGGATTATTTCTGTATGTTGAAAAAAATAATTTCAGCAGTTCTCAGCAAGCAGGGAAACAAAACATTTAGCTGGTGTAATACAATGAAAGTCAATGAAGTCTAACTGGTCTGCTAAAATGAGAGTTAGTGTGTCAGCAAAGGAGGTGGAAGTTCTCAGGGTGGCTCCAGATCTCCCTTTTTCCTCATAGTTTCACCCCCTTCCCTGCAGGTCCCTTAAAAAGGTGGGAGAAGCAAAAATACAATTGGGTTTTTGACTGGTTCCAAAACTTGTTTTGAGGCATAATCCCTTGAGCTGAGCGAACAATTTCTGCTGCCTCTTCAGCTTCTGAGGTGCTGTGCTTTAGAAATCTATTTCACCAGTTAAGATAAAAGTTTATCAGAGAGAGAGAGCACATTGGAAATACCCAGTAAATAGAAAAGTCTTTGTCTTTCCCTTTTTGCTCAAAGATTTGCTGTGTTGACGGAGATCAGTGAGCTCATGATCTGTAAATTTATTCCATCCAGGAAGGAGAGGGAAGAGGCAAGAGGCTTTAATTAACTATATAGAAATAGTTGCTTTCACAAAAGAAGGAGCAAATCCAAGATGTTTGAAGGTTTGCTGGGCTTGGGGGTGGCGTGTGCCTGCAGCATTTATTAATGAGATCATGGAATAGGAGAGGAAATTTCTTCCTAATGCCAAAGAAAACTTTTTTTTTTGTCTCTAGTTCTTTTTATTAAACAACTGTTGAGGTTCCCCAATGTCCTTTCAAGTTTATTTTCTGATAATGAATCAAAGGATCAATTCATTAGCAGAATCCAGAATGCCCCACTGCCCCACATCTTCATATGCACATTTGGGGTGTGCATGTCAGCGTACTCAGGTGTGTGGTTTTGCTTGCTTGTTAAGCACTGGGATTACAAGGGTCTTCACTGGTGAAACAGCAATTTGCAGAATTTATGACGTGTGACATTCATATTTGCTGATTTGGTTTGTTAGGGGAATATCTATTTGTTGGAAAGTAAAGGAAAACTTTCAGTCCCTGTGGCACTTTTAAAAGAGACCTGTGCGATGGACACATAAAATCTTTTTATTTCATTGGACTTGTTATTTGTGTTATTCACATTGTTACTTGCATTTCACCTGTGTTTGGAAATTATTACCACCAAAAGCAATGTGTGAAGCTCAAGATCCAGAACTGTTACATTAAAGGAGTAAAGCCATTTTAATTTCTTTCCATCATGAACATCTTTTTCTTCCTTATCAATGATTCCATCACACACTTTCCTTTGCCTAGTGGAGAATTGTACATAGAAGAGTTTCTGAACACAAGGTGTTTTGCTCCAAGTTGCCAAGTAAACTATTTTTCCAAAAAATGGAATAAAACTCATGGGATTTTCACTGATAGCAGAAACTTCCTGAAATGCACCAAAGAGAGTACTGCTGACAAAGCAGACATCAGACTGCTAATTATCTGAAAAAAAAAGAAAGGCCCAAAAGGCTTTCAAGGATCATAATCTGAACAACTTTTAAGAGGTATCTGAGGTAGATTGGACCCACCATCAGCCATTTCAGATGATTTTTACTTGGTCACTTTCCAGTCAGTAATACCACTAATCCTTTGTATTGTGGCAGTTTTAAAATATCCAACGAAGCACCATTTTGGAGGAAAGCGTGGTGTCTGTGGAATTTTGTGTTAGAAAAACCAAGCTTTATGCACAAGAGGGGCCTCCCAGATTAAACTACTTTGAGCAGTACTTGCTCTCAGCCATAGGGAAACTCAATCTGAGCCAGATTTCTTATTTGAAAAAAATACCTAGCATCCCTAATTACACTGCACGTGTGACCCACATTCTTTGGTGACCTCAGTTGCTGTGGAGAGAAAGTACATTAGTATGCACAGGAGGTGGCTCTTAAATTAATTGGCACATCTTCATATCCTTGAAGCCTCAATTAAGGCATATAGAGAATTGTGAGGCAGAGATAAGGGTAAGAGCAAAATAAAAATTCTGCTCTCCAAACCCTAGGGAAACCCACAAGTTGTTGATAGCACAACTGAAAGGCTTAGACCAAGATTATGAAGAGTGATTTGAAGAAGCCACTTCAAACATCATCAAAGAGGTGAGACTTTATTTTAGGTTCCTGACATGGGAGGTGTTTGTGTTACCCGGCTTTGCTGGCTATGTGTGTGGGAAGCAGATTACCAGCTGTGAGCAGATATGTTTAATGATATCTCCCAAAAGTAAGAAGCTCTTAAATTGCAGGTCCAGCCTATATAATTGTTCTGTTGTGTGCAACAAAACATCCAGATGTTCATCTAAACTGTCATATGGGAAAGTGTCCCTCCTCATGAAAAGTTCAAGTTGGAATTACTGAGGTATAAGTATATGTTTTAAGTCAGGGTCCATGGTGATGATTAAAAACTGTACAAATTCAGCAATTTTTCCAGTACTCAGTGTAAACCTCTACCTTGGAGCATGCTAGAGAATTTCCAAGTAACTAATGGGGAGAGTTAGTTATAAAGTCTATGACTGGAGAGGACATAGTACTTAACTCTTGAGACTTAGTGTAGCATGAAGTGGGCTGTGCAAGTAGCCTTCTTTTGTGATATTTTCCTAGCATATTTGTTTTAGGACTTCTTGGATGAGGATCCTGTTTATGATCCCCTGTGGTGTCAAGTGCAATGGTTCAGACATCATAGAAGAGGAAAACTAATAACAGCAAGGAAAGCAATAACAAGAGCGTGTGCTCTTACAGGAAATGCAGGGTTTCTTGATATTCACTCTTGTCATTCTGCTTTTGTATCCTTTGGAAAACATGCAGCATCACAAAAAAAAAATCCTAACAAGTTAAATAAATTTTCTGCATCTTGAAAACAGGAGTGTTCTGCCAACATATTATCAAGGCTCCCAGGACAGTTCCAGAATATATGTGCTGGTAGCCAAGGTTTGCAAGGGAGATTTTTTCAACTTAAAAACAACAAAAAACCCTTATAATTTGAGTATAGCTAAGGAAAGAGAAATATAAACTGCTGGCAAATGTATGTTCTAACAAAATTTTATTTCCCTTTCTAAAAAATATACAGATTATTTTAACAATTCCTTAATGACATTTAAGTGCCTTTCATGTGTGGTTTTAATCAAACGTTCATTAAAAATAATGAGTAATCAGAAGAATATTTAAAAGTATGAAGTGAACTCTGTCACAGATAATCAACAGTATTCAGAGCAGCATGGAAGTTACCCTAAGTTCAGAAATGAATCCAACTTTCTGTTGACTGTCTTGATATTATTTTATTTAAAAAACCAGGTGGAGCCATGTCTGGCACATCCTTTTGCAAGTTTAGCATCATTCTGTTGCTTTTCCTTGTTGATGTTTCAGATGCAGTATCTACTCGTAGTTTATGTGCTTAGAAAAGCAGATCACTACTAGGTCATAAATGAGTGTTAGGGTCGTTGAATTCACACCACCTCTGTGAGGGCAAAATAGCACAAGTGACCTGTACTTTTACATAGGTTTGCTTTACCTAATAGTCATAATTTGGTAGAAGAATTGTCATATAGATAAAAATCTGGTACTGGAGTACCAGCGTTGAAAGGGAGTTCCTGGGCTGGGGCAAATTACTTAATGAGATGCTTTAGCCAAGGAGCTTGAAACCAGTCATGGATGTGGATGAGGGGTTGGAGAAAGTTGAGGAAGTGAAGTAATGACTCTGGACTGAGACCAAGGCCAAAATCAGTTCAGAGGAGTTGTTCTGCCTTTGGGGAAGAAAGAAATGACCCTTAAAGTGGGAAAAATAAAACAAGAATATGATTATATGAACTGCCATATCAGGCTCAGGAAGGTTGGAGGGTTTTGGTTGGACATAAGTGAGTCAGAGAATGGTCAGGTTGAACTGGGTGATCAATAAGTCATCCCATACAAGCTACGCAAGACTGCGATAAAAGCCATATGTGGTCTGACTTGAAAAGGATTAGTGTGAAGCTGAGGAAGTTTCGATATCCATCTTTGGACTGGGCCATTTCATGTATGGTCACCAGTTTGTGTCATCCACATTAAGGCAGAGGGAGCTCAATTACGAGCAACAGGTTGCATTGGTACATCAACATGAAGACTTCTCTGAGTGGGAGTCTCTGACCTGTACCTGTTTTAGACACACAATCTTTCTTCCACCAGCTGTTTTCTTGCTGTTTTTTAAGACATTCTCTTTTCTCAAGTCTTAGATGTGACCATCAACCAAGGTCAAAGTAGACAATACTTAAGAGATCTTCTGAAAATGCTTGTTTCAGGAGGAGGGGGGACAAATGGCAGCTGCCTTTGAGGAGGTTTTAATAAGGAGTCTTTTGCAGGATCATACTTAAAATAATCTAGTTCTGTGCTCCAGCTGCCTTTGTACCATGAGAACACTGGGCCATCAAATACTGTTAAGGGAAGACAGGCTTTTTAAATGCCAAAATACATACATTGAAAAACTCACTTGGTATGACCTGTTCTAGTGCTTGCAAGCTGTTTTCTTACTGATAGCATCTCTTATGTGGCCTGAAAAATGTGTGTTTATCTTGCAGTTCAGTCATGATCTTTGTGATAGGAAATGAGCAAAATCTGAAGTAGTTAAGTGTTTTATATCCTTGGATAGTCAGCTTGATGAAGCCAGCAAAAGGATACTGCCTGTGAATTATTCCAGAGTAAGATAACAATACCATAATCCAGCATCTCCTCTATGTTTTTGAAATGCCTTACTCATGCTGAAATGCTTTCTAGACCAAGCTGAATGCATTGTTTTAAGCATTCAGCTTGATCTAGCTTGTTTACCTGTCTTAAAAATATTATTCTGTGAGAACCTTTCTTTCTTTTGATGAGCATCTGAGTTGTTTGGGGCAGTGAGGACTTGACTGCATGTAATGTGTGGATCAGGAACAAGAATGTGAGATAATGCTGTTCCTCAGCACATTCCGTATTGTCAGCCTGTAGTCAGATGTACTCTGAGCTCCCATCTTCAGCAGCTGCTCACTTCTGCAGGCAGGGACTGGCTAAAGATGCCCATGGAGGAGGCAGCTGGTGTCCTCCAGAGCAGACTGCAGCAGCAGTGAGATGGAAAGAACTTGAGCTGAAATGCCTCCTCTCTCAAGTTTTAAAGTTAGCAAATCGCAACATTCCAAGGTTGCTGCTTTGAGGCACTATATTAATGTGATCACTACCAGCTTCCTGCACTACTTAGTTGGAACCACTGATAATATTTAAACTTCAAAACGTTTTTGTCCAGAAGTAAGGCCGTTTTGTTGAACCTCTGCTTATTCCCCCAATCAAATACCCCAGGGGTGGTGTTTGACAGTATTACACTGCAGAATCTGAGTCAATGTTTCCCCATGTGCCCCTTACAATGGAGTCAGAACTTGACTGTTTCACTGCTCGTGTTATAATTATCAGGAACTTTTCTTTTTGTGATAAAGGACTTTGAGAAACAGACTGTGAGCCTGCCTGAGCTTCATACTTGTCATAACCAGGTCAATATTTGTTATGCAGTAATAATCCAGCTGTTTGACCAATTAGCTGGCTATTTATCTGATTGACTAAGAGTACGAAATGCTGTGAAATGTTTCAGAACGAAAACAAAGTATTCCAGATAAAGCTTCATGCTGTCTTTTTGGAAGGGAAACTTCAACCCCTTTGCCTGTGTTTTCTATGTAAACTTGGAACTCACGCAATCGGCTGACTTCTCAGCTGGGGGGTAGAGAGAAGCATTGCTCACTGGAACCATTACCCAACATGAGTGAGAAGGGGCATCCTTAATTTCTGTAAGCCCTGAGTTGCACTGCTCTTCCCTATTTGTAAAATAAGACAGCATAAACTCTTCAGCCTGCTGGAACAGTGTAAAAATTGAGTTTATTTAGTGCTTACAGAGTGCTCATGTGTCAGAGAGCTGACCACCATAGGAAACCCCATGAAGAAACAGTTTTCTTTCCCTCCTAAACAGCACACGGAAAATAAAGCCTGAAGCCAAACAGTGAGCAGTGATTGAACACCAAAATATTTACTCATTAGGTTAGCTTCTCCATCCTAATCATGGAACAAGGCAAGGAGTCCATGGGAAAAGTTTTCTGGGTAGCCTGTGTAATTTATAAATGTGTGGAAGGCTGAACCAGTGTGGTGCAGCCATATTTATTTCTGCTGTTTACTAGAGGTGAACAATTTTACCTTGCATCATTACTGGAATCAGAAATCTCAAGTTGGAAGAGACCCATAAGAATCATTAAATCTAATTCCCTGCTACTGACAGGACTCCCTAAAATTAAACCATATGTCCTGATACTCATTGAGCTCTGACAGGTTTGGTGTCCTGACTAATTTCCTGGAGAGGCTCTTGCAATGAACGACTACCATCTCATGGAAGAACCTTTTCCTGCTCTTCAGTATGCTGTATTAATATTGATCATTAAACTGGATGGTATGTTAATGGCACCAGAAGGTTGTTCAAGTCAATGTTACTGCATCCACTAAACTTGTCCAAGCAACAACAGCAAAAACAGCCAATGCAATGTTATCTGTCATTTCTTTAACAGGCAATTATAAACCCATCTGCCTGCCAGCTGTCTGGGCTGCCAAGGCACCAATGTGCAAAATGAAGGTGTGCTCTTCTTCTGTTAGCAAGATGAGAGTTCTTTCTGTTATTTTGTTCTTTGACATCTCTGAAGGGATATGGCCTTGAGGAGAGAAGGCAGTCTCTTGGGTCTGTCTAGTCACTGTCACCACCAGACAGCTATGTAATTAGAAATCCCTTTTGAAAGAACACGGGCTGAGATTTGATGAAAGACAGTTCATTGTTCGCCCCAGTTAGCAAAGGACATTTGAATAACCCAGAACCAGGAATATTCCCAGAGGAAACAGCTGTGAAATTTTTCATTTGGTTATACAGCTGCTTCAGAATTTGTGTTCACTTGATAAACTGAGAACTTCACAGATTGCTGAGAGGAAAAGGCGAGTGAAGGGGGTGCTTTATCCATGAAGAACTTGCTTTTCTGTTTTAAATGGAAGAGAAAATCTAATGCGTCATATGAGGATGGGAGCTCTGTACCACTGAAGCTTGATATTTGATTTGCTAAGCAGTGCCATCTTTTGTATGTCTGGAAACAGAAGTCCACGTAAGATTGCAAGAAAACAAATCCATAGAGAAGCAGAATGGGGAGTCCACTACACTGGAATATTAGTAGTGCTGCAGTAAATCATTCCATTAGGCATTGATTTTCTCCCTACATTATTTTTACTTCTCACAAAACCAGTGAAACACTGAGTCAGGTAAGAAAGATAGCATTGGGTCTATCATTTTCTAGGAGTGTGTGCCCTGATTTGAACCATGATTTTGAAGCTAAAAGAGACCTTGTCTTTCAGATTATCACAGGAGCAGTTCGAAGGTCAAGAATCTGAATGATGTCAGATGCCTAATTAATATAATAAAGATGTCTGCAGAGTGCTAATGTTGTGCTTGGATCTGAATATGAAAGGCAGAGGGGCTTTTCCTGCAGATGCTTATAACCCAAGTCCATGATTCAGGAAGCTACTTCCACATGTGCTTGTTCCAGCTGAGAATGGTGCCCCTGTAACTCTGAAGTGTGTATTTAAAGCAGAACTGGTATTTCAAGTAGTTTGGGAAATGTACATTAGGAAACAGAGCCTGAGCTTTGCAAGTTACTGTAAATAATGAAACTAGGTCAAATACATAATAGGTCCTGTAGCTGAGAGATTCTCAGCTACATGTCTAGAATAAAGTTGTTTAATAGATTCAGATGTCTGAAATGTAGGCATTCGTATTGTAGCTGCATACCAATACTCTAGTTCCATTGATGATGAAGTCATCAGTAGGGCCTAGAGAAGTATCCAACTCAGTCTAAATTAAACGCCTGCATTTGGTCTGCTGAACTGTTTTCTACGCCCTTTGGCTACAAGGGAAACAGTGACATGTAGAACACGTAGCAATCACTTGCTGTGTAGGCACCTAAAAGTGTATATCAGGTTCTGGAGCTGAATCCTACTCCTAAAGTTTAGTGAGATGAACTTGCCCACAGTGCCAGAGCATTAAACTGTTCCCCAGTAATCTGGAGGTGAGAATGTGCTCTCCTGGAGCCAGACACTTATTTTGTGGGGCAATGAAACACACTTCAATCAACAAAAGTGTTTCTGTTGTAGTGGAGTCACCAGTCAAGCAGGATAGGGCTGCTCTATGGCAGTTGAATTACTGACAATATTCATAGTCAGTGTTTAGCATGAGGAGAGTGTCATTCCTCTACTTTATCTAAGCCACCATTGTCTCACTGAAAAGGTTGCTGTCCTTACCAACATGACTCATCTTGTGGACCAGAGCAAGAGATCGGGGCAGTGAATGTCACCAGGACATTAACTTTGTCTGCTGCATCTGTGTGTGGCATGGCTTGGTCGCTGTATCCCAGCACAGTTCTCTCTTTATGGTACAGATATCTGGAAAAACTACCCTAGGAAACCTGTATTCTGGATTATTTGAAAACTGTCTTTTAAGAAACAGGAGGAAGAACTGATGGTCTGAGTTTTCCAAGTATTTGGGCTGATCCCCTGACTCTAATATGTTTAGTCTTGCAGTATTTCCTCATGATCCATCCCTCAGAGCAAGGCTCTGATGGTTGTCTTCTTCTCAGTGCTGGTCTGACTGAGGTGGACTAAGGAAGTGCTATGGTGGGAAACGTTTACTTTTCTACAATACTTCATCACAATGGTATTTCTTAGTAATCCTCTTTTTCTCCCCAAATCTATAATCTCATGTTCTTTTTTATTTTCTTACAGGAAGAGCTTGGCATTGCCTGTGAGTTGCTAGAATCAGATTTCCTGAAGTGCAGTGTGGGATTTCCTTTCATGAGATCAAAATCTAAGGTAATGTTGTGATATTTGCATTTTGCAGAGTAGTGGTTCATTCACCTCTGCCTGCAAGTAGTGGCTGGAAATAAATTGCTCCGTTAAATGTCTGTGACTGATAGTTTGTCTAGCTTTCTAACCCAGATATCCAAGCCTTTCACAGTTACAGAGGGTAGCTGTTCTCTTTCCCACCATACATAGCTAATGAAAGTGCCCTGTGTACTGTAATAAAATAAAAAATGATGCAAGAGCCGCAGCTGCGAAAAACTTGCCTATTTCCTCTGTAGAAAATCAGAAAAGGTCTCTCTGACTTGTTTATGCTGCCTTACTCTGGGTTTATTTTTGTCTTCTTTGACATTAAAGTACAATTGAATGTATACAAATGACAATGAAAATGTATTAATGGTTTTTTCATATTATGATCTCCTGGTAGATTTTTTAAAGAGGATTTTGTTCAGTAATAGAAGATACAACCCTCTTGTAATGTTTAAGAGTCCAGCTGGGTTCTTTCTGTCACTAAACTAAGTTGTATAAATGACCAACTCAGAAAGATGAGAAAATGAGGAATAACTTCATGATGACCTGAAGTTATCATGAAAAAAATGAGTCTGAAATTTTTCAGCAAGTTTCGATTTCATGAGCTAATCCTTTCCATTTGAATTGGCATATCCTTTGACCCAACATGAAAGTTTTTGTTTTCTGTGTTTTATTGGCTGTTTCATGCTCTTTTGAAACATTAAGAATTATTTTAAACTGAATGGAAAAAAGAAATGAACTAGCAAAATATTATTTAGAATGTAAGAATGTAAGCCATTGAAATTCATGTGAATTTGGATACTGTTTCGCTTGGCCAAAACCCATTTTGGAGTTAGGCAGAGAATTTGTTACATGGAGAAGTTATTCATCAAAGTAAATTCTCCTTTGAAAATCAGCACAGTATTTCACCCATTGTGGTGGGTGTCCTGAGTGCTGCTTTAGCTTGTGCCACTTGCTCCAAGTCTGCAGGCCTGTGACGTGATCTTTTTCCCCTTAAAAGATATCTTCACCAGCAAACGTATAGATTAGTGCTGAGATGGTTTCAGGTAGTGATCACCTTGTACTGGAAAACTCTTTCCCTCGCAGATGATCTCCTCAAGAAATATCTTTGAATGGCAATTCTAGTGAAGGCCTTTTCTCAGCCAAGGAAAACCCAAACTGTGGTATTTTATGAGAGACAAAATGGCAAAGATTTAAAAGTTAATCTGCAGTAAAGGAAACTCTCTTACATATATCAAAATAATGCTACTTTTGTACAACTAGGCCAGTAAAATATATGTGAAGTTTCAGAATAAATACATTTTAAAATAATATGCAATGTTTCTAAATGCTTCTTTTTCTTTGCACAGTATGAGTTCAGTGTGATCTTTGACACAAGCCACTTGTCTGGGCAGGAAGAAACACTGACCTTCCTTGTCACTGCCCAAAGGTAAGGGGACCTTTATACATCTGGATGACTTGGATATTCTTTGTTCCGTGAAGAGTGTATTACATATGCTTGTCAGTTGTATGATAATAGTTGTAGACATCTACATGTGTAGTAAATTAGGTTAAATTGCTAAATGCATGTATTTTGGTAATGCAGAGGAACTATGTCTTGAAGCTTCCTGAAAAGTGAGGTAGATTTTCCTTCCCAGGCTGTTGTGATTCTGAAGGAGGAATCTGTATTCTCTCAGTTGAAAGGCTCTTGTGTTTCAGTGGCCATCTCTTTGGCATTTAAATGAAATAAGCATTCTTGGATGCAAACCAAAAAACATGAATAGTCTAATCAGATGGTCAGACATCTCACTGACAGGTTCCAAAGTTACATGTCTATTTTTCCCCCTCTGGATCTTCAGTGGCCTGTGTCAGATTGCAGAAAACAGCTGAGTAGGCTATTTCCCCAAGGGCACTTGAAGCAGGCCTTGAAGGAGGATGACACCAAGTATGCATCACAGGCATTTTATCTTGGGCAGAGTAAAAAGTGTGACACATGCTCTGTGCCTCCTAAGATGATGTACCACAAAGAAGCAGACTCCATAGGTGATTGAGTCACAAGCACTGTCAAGACTGTATGAGAACCAATGCACAGCTGCATTAACATGGGCCATGAACTTCTGCTTTGATGTGGTGACTAGTTCCTGCTTCCACTTATTGTGTGAGTGACCCACCTTCATACCCTTCCATGTCAAAATCAGAATCTTCAGCCTGAATTCTCCTCCCAGACTGGATGACACCTCTCCAAACGACTGGAGATGAGAGATGAGATGTAGCAGCTGCTGAGTGACTCTCATGAGCCGTAGTCCTCCCCTACAGTAACAGCTGTAGGTGGGAACAAGATCCTGCAGCATGTGGGGCTGGTGTGACACACTAAAAGTGAGGCCTTGCATCACCAAGTCTTACACGTTAGGGAAGTTTTATTCTCCCTGAGGAGAAGTTCATCCTGTGTTTAGATGACCCCATGATGTTTCTGAGTCAGACACATTTATCAGTATGTTTGTTCTAGGTGAATTCCAGCTGGTGCAAAGATGTGTCAGCATTGCTTTAAATCTGACCAGCCAGTGTTTTCCAGTTCTTTTCTTGGCCTTTGATAGCACAGGACTTCCCTCTGTAACCTCACTGCTCATATTCCTGTGCCCTGCTAGTGAGAAGGGTTAGTCAGTGCCTTTAGAGGGAGCAAAGAAATAAACAGTAACCTTTACACACAGTGTGAATGCTCAGAGATGTTGAGAGAGTTTCTCACTCCAGGAGCTTGAGTGGGAAAACATTTATATTTGGAAGGATTCAGCTGAACCTCCAAAGACACCAGTGCAGGTCTCAGTGCTGATTACCCTCATTTTCTGTGTGACTTTGGGCAACTTGCTCAATTCCCTTGCTGTCAAACAAGTGTAACAAAATATTTCTACCACAAGAGTTGCAGGGAGCCCTGCGGTGAAGTCAGTGATGAGGACGTGGACAGAAAGTGCCTGTGCTGTGGCCAGACAGCAGTGAGGGAGGACGTTGTTTCCACACAAACTGGAGCTAGTCTGGCAGAAATGGCTGGGCATAGAGAAGCTGACACACTGTCATGGGAAAGCAAGTATTGCCATTCAAGTGGCCACTCAAGCCTGTCCCTTGAAGCTGCAAATTTGGCAGTAGCATCTGTAACAAGAGACTGGTTCAGAAGTGGAACAGATAAATTGGAGAAAGAACTAAATGTTACATTACATTGCTTTTACAGTATTTATTTTTAAAAATAACCCAAAACAAACAAAAAAAACAGACCCTCTCCTTTGCTTTCAAGTGTGAATGGTTTTTCTAGAACTAGATTGACTGAGTTATATTCTCCTTTGCTGACAGCACCTTTACTCCATTTAAAACAGATAAGAACACATCCATGAACCCTTTATAGAATTTTACTTGCCTATTCTGTTTGCCACCATGGTATATCTGTGTTTGTATTGGGTGAGAAATGTCTCCACTTTGAACTCTTCTGTGATCCTATTCAGAAGAAGAGCTTTTATTAAGTGGAATGTTTTCCAGGTGTGAAAGTTTCTGGGGTTTTCTGTTTTATTAGTTTTTTTAGCTGACACAGCCAGTGTGTGAGTTGCAGAAAGCTGAGCTGTATCTGTGCATGTATGTAGCCAGCAGGTTCTGTTTTTGTAATCTGAGCAACTCATAATCTATATGGTATCACTTGGGGTCTTAGTGTCCTCACAGTGATACTGTCCTCAAATAAATGTGATCATATAATTTGTTTTGCCAGTTTGATTTGTGAATAAATCCAATGAACTGCAAGGCAAAAGTGATTCCAGAGTCACAGCTAAAGAAATGGGAAATGTATGTAACGTGTCTTTCAAGATCGTTCTTCTGAGCTGACTCACCATCAGAATTAGAATAGTTGCAAGTTTGTGTGTTAGACATGCATTTCAGGAACCTTTCCCACACTTCATACATAACTGTTCACACTGAAACAGACTCAAATGGGAGAGAATTGCTCACTTTTCTAGTTCTTCTTTTGTCTCTTGACCAGCTGAGGTGACAGCCTTTGAAAGTGTAAGGTGGAAGTGCTTTCATTTTGGTAACTAAGTACAGGAAGAGGAGGGTGGAACCGCTGAAAGGTTATGGCCAGTTCAGGACAAGGGCTTCACCCAAAAAGCTGCTTGCAGTGGCCCCAAATTGGTGCTGTAGTACAATGCAAATACACTGAGCCATTTACTGATTCAAGACCCTCTGATGTGCCATCAGACTGGGAGAAAATGAAGTCTAAATGTCCTTGTTTCTCTGCACTGTCTATGATGGCTGCCTTAGTTTCCCCCAGACATTTGAATTCACACCTGCTTACAACATACCTTTTTTTTCTTGTGGGCCTGATCATGTCACAGCCACAGAAGAGCATCCACAGAACTTGTGCTTTATGCGTGTGCCCTCTGAAGTCTGGATGAACAAATGTAAATCTTAATTGAGACTTCTTAAGGAGCTGACATTCAAATAGAGTAGCTCAGAGTACAAGGCAGAGAGATGGTATCTGTGGAACTGTGGTATATTGCAAAGGCTGTCAATTTGCAGAATGTTTATTTTTCTTCTCTGGCACAGTGGAAACCTCGAACGCGCTGAATCTCTGCATGATAACACTTTAACCCTGTCGGTGCCTCTGATGCATGAAGTGGCCACATCCATCAGTGGGTAAGTATCAGTCACCAAACAAAACCACACCCCCAATGATAATAATATCAACAATACCATGTGAGTGTCTTCTTCTCGTTGTTTACATGTAGCCAGACTGTTGCTTTTCTTTTCCTTGTTTCTCAGATTCTGGACATACAGACAACCTCATTCAATATCTGTAAATTTTATTCATTCCAACCCTGTATCTCTTTCTCACTCATTTCCAATTAGCACTAGTTATCATCATATTTATAGTAAGTATTTCAGTGACATAGTTGAATTTAAGTGATTTTGTATATCTGATGGACCTTAAAATAAACCAAAAAAAGAACAAGTAAACCACATCTTGTTCCTTAGGGCATGTCTTTAAGGAAATGCTTGAGAGTCAACAAGCCAAAGGTTAGGGTTGAATGTTCTGGGACTTTAAGGAGCTTGGTGAAGGCAGTTTGTCTTTCTGTTTAATTTCACAAGCAGAATTTGCTTCTGCTTCTGTCATTTTTCCCATTCTCCCCACTCTCTTGTCTGTCTGTGAGGCATCTGACTATGAACTGGGGAGCATCACTCACCCTTTGATTGAAATTCATGTATAACATGTAGCTGTTGTGTCCTCTCCTCAAGGCTGCACATGTGCAAGTTCCTGCCTTTGTGTGTGGGACTCTTCCCTTCCACTTGGCATCACAAACTTAAGTCTAGAATTAAAGATTTGTGTTCAGTCTCAACAGACAGACCATCTTCTGGCATCAACAGTACTTGAGGTGACACTGGGGGTGAATTAGCATTAGTGTAGACTGAGAAAGCTGATATTAGTTCCTAAATATACTGGGGAAGCAAAACCTAACCAGCAGTGTCTCCAGATCAGTGTCTGTTTCAGCCAACATCTATAGGAACTCCCAGGCAATAGGTATTAAGTGACCAGTGCTGATTGCCATCAGTAAAAATCAAATGTTCCTTTGACCGCTATGCTGCATATGTAGGAAAAAAGTTAACCTTCATGGACATGGGATTTCTCTGAAAAGGTGGGTGAACTCAGATTCATGGCCTAGACTGGATTTTGCCTCATAAAGTTATTTCTGTCTCATTGTGTGGAAATAAAATACTTTTCAATGTGGGTAAAAGGTATGTTTGAGCCTGCTCAGAGAAATGAAGAGCACTGTCAGACCTCACAAGATGACTAGCAGGGTCAAAAATCTCCTCTAAACTGACAGTACAGTCTCAGCAGCATGTTCTGAAAGTTTTGAATGCTTTCATTGTTACAGGTTCTTTAGAAATGTATCCCTTGCTTCTTGATGCTTTGATACAGATGGATTTTTGTTCAGATTTACAGATATGAATGCTTTCATCTGTGTTGTTAGATCTCTGTTACCTACAGAGTACTGCGTGCCAAAAAATAATAAAAATTGGACTCTTTTCTTTCTGATAGACAAGGTTTAGTTAATTCAAGTTCACAGAAAAGTCCAACTGCCAGAGAAAAGTTGGGTTTATTGGAGGGTATAACATTGCCAGGCATGGTAATATTAGTAATACATATTTTTTGGACATGTCTTTTTGAAGCTTATTTTATTAGCTCAATTATCCTACATTTGAGTCTTGGGGAACAAACTTCATTCCTGGGAGGCAGACAGAAAGAAAGGAAATGTACCTAAACATGCTTAAAATCCTGTCTCAAAAAGCTCTAACTCCAAAAGACAACCTGGGAAGGAAACAGAGTTTTAGGCAGTGATGAGGACCAAGGTTTGTTTGAAATTACACCAGGACCCTTTCCAGACAGTGGAACAGCCTGAGATTAGAAGGATGCACAAAGGATGCTTAAAGCACTCCTAGTCCTCTTCTGCATGATTTCCAGGTACTGTCTTGCGCTTCCAAGTGATTTCTGATAAAATCCTACTGCATTTTACTGTGTGATCAGATGATAAGAGTGGTTAAGGAAACTTGGCCTGTTCAACTGTAGTTGAAAGCAGGTTATATCTCCCTCTACCCTCTCTTTTAACCATCTGTTAATCATAAAGGTAGTATAACTTAGATAATTAATGAAGTGTTTATTCCTCCATGCTATGTAAATGTTAAATAAAATTGAAATGTTACTTTAGTGAATATGTAAGCGAAAGTATTACTGTTAGTTACTGTTTCTTCAGATTAAATTCACAGTGCAATCATTTCCTGTGTTACACAAGTTATGGGACATGCACAAATCATCTATGGCAGGGGGCCCTGGAGGAGAGGTTTTGTGATAGGAAAGGAGAAGAACAGTGAAGTAATGAAAAAGAGTCTGCTTCAGTGATGGGATGTTAACCCAGGTTGGTTGAGATGCTGCTTGTGTAGTTTAGTATTGTGAAGAGGAAATCAAATCACAAAAAATAGATTAATGTAAAATGGTCCCATAGAATTTCACGTTACTATAAAGCAGGGAGTGCAATACAGCTAGACACAAATATATTTAATTTTGGTGGTAAACTCAGCTTACTGTATTTGTGTCTTGGTATTACAGAGAAGTCTTCCCTACTTCATTTTTCTACGGTGATTCTGTGGATGCATCCAACCTTGTTCAGTTGGAAAACCAGGAGTGCCTTTTCCAGTCTCTCAACTTCTCACTGCAGGTAAAACTCATCCTTACTTTGTCTGCTTTTCTGCTTGACAGCACATTCTGGTTTTGTGTCTTTTTTATTCTGAGGATGGTATGAACTTCTGACCATGATTTTGAATTACAGTCATAGGCAGAATGGAAGCCTTGGACAATGTTTATCAAGAAGACCCTTCTGTTGAGTCCTGAGTTTCCAAAAGGACTACCTTTCTTTCTAAACTCCTTCTCAAAGAAGTTTTATAGGTGTAATTGAGCCTTTATATGACAGTGTCCCACAGGGTTAAGGATGACTAAACTAATATATTTATATGAATAACATAGATTATTTACTTAAACTGATGGTGATAATGATTAGATTAATATACTTTAGCCAGAATTATTTTCCACACAATATAGTTTTACTAATAATATTTTGCACTATTTATTAAATCAATAATTTCAAAGCTAGCTTAATAATTGTTAAGTGGAGATTGATGTTACTCACCCATACCAACAACCATGGGCAAACATCTTGTGCTCAGCCTCAATGAATAACCTTGAAGGACATCCCCACTCAAGGGAGGAATCTACACACACCTCAAAGAGGTATAAGTTCCTGCTGCTAAAAAGCAGGACTGGGCTTCTAAGGTATGAAGTCTTTGGCTGTCAGTCGTATGTTTCCAAGCTTGCTGTGTCAGCTGTGCAGCCTTTAGCTCAGCAGCTTTAGACAAGTTACCAGTGCTATCGCAGTGCTACCAGGAACTTTGCCTGTCAAATGCTCACTGGTGCCAGTTTCTGACGGAAAACACTGTTTGAATGTTTAGCTTTGGGATTGTTGACTCAGGCTGGTCCCAGCATTCTTCCATACCAAAAGTAGCATGATCCCCTTTTCCATCCACCACTGGTACTTGTGCAAATAGGATGAAATTCAAGCTGTTTTACCCCACCAAGGCAGAGCATCCTGCTACAATCCTATACAACGTATTTTTGATTGGATACCCTATATACAATGTGCAGGGATGGCATATGTCCTTCATCTGAATATATTATAACAAGAACTGCAAACAGGGTATCTCACTTCCATAACAATGAAGCTCCTACCATTTGTTTCTCTCTCACCTTTCATCACACGCTGAGTAAAGAGCGCTAGTTACTCAAGTGCCGTATCTTGGATGAAGTCATAGGTTAAAAGTGGTGAAGTAATTCTTTTTAATGGCATGGTCATTGAGCAGGGAAGTGGGCAGCCTTTATCCATGAGAACAAACACATGCCTGTGCAAGGGATTCAGTCTTACTAAATGCCCCAGTATGAAAATGTTTAGAACACTACTGGTAAGATTACAGTACAGGCAAGAGATGATGACACTAAAGAGACAGGTGTGAGAAGTTTTCATCAAATATCTCACAGTATCTCAGCATTAGTCAATTATTACCTATATATTACAGTTCATATACCGTTTAGATGGGTTCCTCAAAGGGCCAAATATATGGATGATTTATTAGAACAAACTCTTGTGATGTGTCTGAAATTAACTTGCGCTGTGTTTTGCTGATGTGAGAATATCTATTAGAAGCCCTTCAAACCCTTTCTGACCGCTAGATGGAACTAGGGAATGATAAGTTGTGCAGAGGTGGGTTCATTTATTGTGGAAAAAGTGTGTTTTGCCTCTTTTCTCCCTTTCTGTTCTCCTAGGCATGAATGCCACTCAGCTCATAATGAGTACCACATGTCTGCCTCTGTGGACAGATTGCGGTCCAGAGCAATTAAGCCCCCACTGTCATGCAGTGCCCTTAGCTATTTACTGAGAAGAAGTGAAAGCAGGATTTTAGGACGTTGAAGCTTTTGTGAACCAGGCTATTAATTCTTGTTATTCTGATGTCGTTCTCAAGGATTTATAGGTCTTCACCATCTTTCCTCCCCATAGCCAGTTATTCATTAAAACCAGATAAAGAACAAATGCACTGATTTTTTTAATTATAGGAATATTTTCAATAAAGCAAAGTGATAACAGGTAAGGGAGAGAGAATCTATGTACTGGCAGAGCCACCATTTGTCCTACCCCTCCTCTTTTTCATGCACACACTTAGAAGTTGCAATATTAAATTTGTCTGTATAGAAGTAGAAAATTACACTGTAACAAGTCACAGATCTGCTCTACAGTGATGTGCTAAGCCTCGTAACTGTGTGTGTCAGAGAGAAAAGGTAGAGTTTCATAATGGGCAAAGCATTGTTTGTATCACTCTGTGCTTAATTATTTTAAATTATTTACCTGCCATTTATTTAACTTCTCCAGATAGAAAAAAGTAATAGTTTCTTAACCAAGAAAAAGAGATGATTAACAAAAACTGTGGGGCCTTACAGCAGTTTTTGTATGTGAAAAGTTATACCCAGTCCAATGCTAATAAGGAAACAGATCTATATGGCTATTTTTTGGTAACAAGATGTGCAGTGAAAATGCCTTTTCTGCAGTAGTCTTGTATCTGATCTCAGTGAGATGATAAAGGTTTTTTAAATGTCTAACATGAAACATTATGTTTGTATTTCATGTAGGATTTATCATGCTCCATCATAGCGGGATTTTTCCCCATGCCTGGAGCCTCAATGTTTTTGTGAGGATTTGGCATTGCGAACTAATTCTTTATCAGTCAGACATTTCTTAGAATATAAACAGTGTTTGAAGAATGAAAACCTATTGGTTTTAATATTTGTACTTTACACAATTAACAACTGATTGCTACATCTTTTGAAAGTAGCATCTCAGTGCAGATAAATATGCTGGTGGGCTTAATGTTTTTACTCTATGCATTTATATTTGTGTTGTTAGAAAGAAACAGGAAATATTTTTCCTAATTAAAAAATGTAGACAGAAAACTTCTTTTTCCGGGGATTACTTCTCTTCAGCAAAATACCATAAATTTTGGAATTTTCACTGGATACATTTCAGTGGGGGATGGGAAATTCTTTGAGTTTTTGTTGAAATTGTTGGGGAGGGAGGTTGATAGAAAGCTAATATTTTTCATTAGGAGTTTAATGCCATTGGAAACTCCAGAACTTGAATGGAAATTGTTCACATGCATTTCCTGGCAACTCACTCAGAAAACGCACAGTCCAGCAGTCACAATAATTGTTTGGCTTCTGCACCATAAGGAAAACATATGCAGGATATAATGTAGTGGTTACCCCAGATGGAAATGAGAATGTTAACTGAGACAGTAATATTTCTTACAACCTTCCAGATTGCATTACCAAAACACTCAGAGTGCTAGCAGTGTCTCTGTATATAAAGTAGAAGTCTTACACTGTTTGTATTGATGACTGGTAATCATCCTGCAAAACTCCTTGTCATGTCATCCATGAGCTGTGCCGAAAGAATGTTAGGTAAGCTAATCCTTGGCACTTACAAAAGAAATCCTGCAAAGTACTTGAATATCTTCAAATTTACCTATACTCCCAGCTCTGCTTCTACAGTCATTTCCCATTTATGAGAAGTTATATATGTAATTTTATTTGTATTCCTTTGCTCTCTTACAGGTTTACAATGCTGGACCAAGCACTCTCCCTGGAGCTTTTCTTGACATTGCATTTCCAAACCGCCTCTCTGCTACTGGAGACGAAATATTTCATATTCAGCAGATGATGGTGAGTATGTTATGATGTGTTCTGAGCCCAGAGAGTCTCTGAGAGCTATTGATGACTTAAACAACAGAAGTTCACCAGAACTAGATGAATCAATTGCTTTTTAAGACAATGAAAGGTTATCTGTATCTTTGGCCATGTTATAAGTAGCTGAGCCCCTCCACTTGTTGACTGCTCTCCCTCACCCAGGGCAAAGAACTGATTGTATGTTCCTGGTTCCCTGCAATGCTGTGTAAAACCAGGTCAGGCTAACACTGAGGGAAATATGGAGAACACTTCCCCAAGTCACACCTCCAAAGAGAATTGAGGCTTAATTAGTCCTCCCTGACTGAGAGGGGATTAAATGGTGTATGTAATATCAGTAGATGTGTTACCAGGCTGACTCACATTCCCTGGGTTTTTTCTTGTGGTTATCTGCAAAAATACTAGCTATGTCTAAATACATTATCAATATCTATGTTTCTGTAGGCCATGTTATAATTTGCTCTTTTTGAGTGTGCTTTTAGCAAACATAAGTAATAGAATGTTTTTCAAAAGATGATTTTGTGTCCACTACAAAGAAATTCAACATTAACTGTGTTAAAGAAGACACGTTCTTAGATTTCATTTCTAATATTTGTTTATTACTTTCAAACCCTTTGTTAGACCCCTAAAATACCATCATTTATACTGTGGTGACCAAGAGAGGGAAACCTTACTAGTGAGGTGAATTTAATACTGAAATTCAGAGTGATCTGCCTGTGTGAGGTGAAAACAGCTCTTACAGATACTTTCGTGTTGTTAGCTACTTTTCTAGCCATTTGGCTGAAAAATACTACCATTGCTGATATGTAGGTAACAATGTCAATGAATATGTGTAAATACAGATCCAAAAGATCTTTCTGAACAGGTTTCCAAGATGTTTTCTGTTGGAAGGTATGAGATAAATATAGATATGGCTTGCAGATGGACAGTAGCGACAAAGTAACTGAGAAACAGATTGGAATATTGTATGAAGCAATACTAGTGTACAGACTGAGTCAATTCTCCAGCTAGACTGAATTAATTCTCCAGCATATGTCTCATTTTCCATGGCATTGCATTTAAATGTTTTATTTAGTCCAGCCTTATAGGCAGAAGATCACCTTTCCTTTGACATGCTGCCTGTGACCCATTCCCTTGGCCCTTTCCTGGTCTCTGTGTGCTGTGGGAGAGGGTGTGTTCACAGCAGCAGCACGGAGGTGGGAGTCTTCTTAACAGATGTTGTCCCCCCAGATGTTGGTATCTCCTCTAACATCTGTCATTCTATACATTACTATATAGCCAAGAGAGAGGAATAGAAAACAGCCCCTCTTACATAGAGTGTGATAAATTCCTTCTAGGAATTGTTTCTGTATGTTGACTTTTCCAGAAGTCTGGGCAAGTTGTCTTAGACACTCGTTTGTACACTTTAATTAGGTGAGGTGTACACTACACATGGAGTGGGCAAGGACTTGTTTCCAGGCACAGATGTCACTTTTTCTGCACAAGTTATCTGAAAAGGATGGGGATGGACTACGTGGTTTTGAATAGCTGTTAGAAAAACAAGGCAAAACACTTAAATCTTGCACTTAAGTTGCTTTTCATTGCTGTTGTACTTTTGATGGCTTACCAAAAGGAGGTCCCACTGGGTGGTGTGGTCTTGAGAATTGTGCTAATAAGAGATACAGGCAGGGCGGGAGCTTTTCATCAAAAAGTTGAGTATGGTATTTCTTTCCCTCTTCCTCTTTCTTCCAAATTATTTTTTTTAATTGCCTAGATTGCAAACTCTTTGAAGAGACTTGCATCATACACGTTTTACTTTCCAACAAGATTCTTATCTCAGCAACGATGATAACACAGTTTTTTATATTCCTGGTATTGATTCACCTAAACAGGCTCTGCTTAGTCCCTCCAGAGGAGGGAAGATGATCATCCAGTTCAAACAAACAAACTTGGTTTCCGACTGTTAATCCCTTGTTCCTCATTATTTATTTACCTTCACTGGAAATAAAATAAATAGGAAAGCCACAATCTTATCAAGTTCCATAAAGCCAGCAACAGAGTAATCCTGGACACATTGCTAATTTATGAACAGCTTCAGGAAATACTCTGGTGGATTTGGGAGGAAGTCCCATTGTGAAAATCGTTCTGGGGGCCCCAGAAAGCAACTCCTTGGCTGGCAAGTCAAGTAGTGCTTCCCTTGCCATCCAAATTAGTTGGATACCCAAAGGAAATTACTGATCTTTCAGTTTAAAATCAAAACATACCCAAGTGTAATGAGCATTATTTTCCTTTGTGGAAGAATAGAAAATCAATGACTTGAAAAGTGGAGAACATACAACATACATTTGTGTTAAGACTAACTTCTCTGCTTAGGTGAAGTTGATCTGTGTCATCACCTATACAATTCTACCATAATACTTCTACTAACACACAGAGGTATTTAACTTACTATGTTTTAAAGCTGGCTTGAAACCTCTGCAAGAAAGCAAATACAAAAAAAAAAAAACCCAACATAAAATCAAACAACTGAGTTTGTGTTACTTGCTTCCAAAATATAATTTACCACTGCAGAATTCAAGTATTTACTATGTAAAACCAATGCCAAACTAATGTCAGTGGTGAAATTCTTTAGTTAAAATTACTTGAAAATTTCTGTCATTTCCATTTCATTACAAATTTCTAATAGGGAGGAACTTCACTTGTGTTTCATCCACCTTCTTGTTTACTTCTGGCTTTTACTGTTGATTTATCCCCTTTACATATTGGGGGCTTTGTTGGGAGAAGTGCTGCAGAAACTCCCAATACCTCTTGAATTGCCTCTCAACATCTCTAAGGCAGAACTCCAAATTCCGTGACCTGAATTTGTCTGGAAGGAAATCTTAAAACAGTTTCTGCAATAAAGCCAAGAAACAGGAACAGAGGAAGCTTGAGGGCTGTCATTTCCTCCAAGAGCAGCAAGATAATAATTCCTATTAACACCTCCCAGAGATACAGATCGTTCCAGTGGACCATATGGGACTCTCTGCCTCTTACTATTTTTTGTGCATGAAAGACTAAATCACTCAACACAATAGGAAGGAATTTGCTCCTGGAACTATCTTGTGTGGTATATGTGTGTTTGAGACACAAACCCTAATGGTTTTGCTGTGCATTTTCACCCACAGATTTCACTGCCTTACTGTGTATCAGAGAAGCAGCAAAAGATTTATTAGCTTTAAAATAAAAACCATTATGTAATCAAATCCCAAATGCTGTATCAACACTGTCAATTACAGACAAATGACAATTTCCTAATTCTCTGTATTAATGACTGCTATTCTGAAAGTTATGTCAGCACAGACAGCTTAGAATGTCTGGATTACAGGCATAGAGGCACAATTACAGAAACACCTGCACTGTCTGAAAGGATTCTATTACCTTTACTGCAGTTGAAATTCTGGGAAGTTGAAAATAAGCAAAAGCTTGAAATATTTAATGACTATGCTTACAAAAATTCTCTTGAAAAACAGCTGTTCTAAACCATTTTCCAAAGTTCATCTGCTTTTAGGGTTTGTTTGTTTAATTATATTTGGTCTATAAAAAGTTGAAAAACTCCAGGATTTTATTTCCCTTTTCAGTCAATAAAAACTCAGTGGGAAAGAGAGTGGGATGCTTTCTCTGTTAAAATAGTAAAACTTGGGATAAATAGGTTCAGTGCCTGGCTCTGAGACAAATTTTCCATGTGACCTCAGCTAAATAATTTGGTGCTTGAATTATATATCTGTAAAGCAGGGAAACCACTATCTCAGTCAGGATTTGCTTGGCTAATATTTATTAACATATTAGAGGTGTTTAGATCGTCACGTTGTAGATTTCTGCTGACAGTATACCCAAAATCAGTAGTCAAAAATGACCCAGTGAATGCAAGTGTATCAGGCAGACAACTCTCATAAAAACACACTTGCCTACTACCACTGTTCAGCCTGCAATGCAAAGAGGTCTCACAACAGCAGTTTAAAATTTCTACAAAGGCAAACTGCAAAGTACAGTTCATTTAAATAACGTGCAAGGAAATGCAACCTGTTGTTGAGGAAAAGCAATACAAACCCTGCAAGGCAGTCTCCACTGATAACACAGAAACCATCTAATCTCCCTGGGTTTCCCTAAGCATCTATGCTTAGACCTTGAGAATTATCTCCAGAGAGCAAAAGCTGGGTTAAACTCCAGTCTTGTAAATTCTGCTCCCATTAACCTTGTGTGTTACCCAGTTAGCTCAGGCCCCTTGTTCCTGGTCTGACCTTCCTTTGACTTTTCAGTTAGAGAGCAAAATAAAAGATCCTCTTTTCAGAAGGACAAACAGAAGTCCTCCAGTTGTCCTGTTGGCATATTCACTTCATGCTTCTTTCTTTTTTCTATGCAGATGAGTCCTGGATTGTGCCTTTTTGAAAGCAGGGTATCAGTAAGATTTTAAAAAGTAAAGAAAAGCTGGAGGAATTGAAGAGAATTCCTTTTACAGGTTGCTTTTTAAGTTAATGGCTTCCTGAGCAGGGGACTGTAGAAATGCTTGTCATGTTCAATAAGGGAAACTGTGGAAATAAATTTTATTCTCTTCCTAGGAATGTTGAAACAGAAAAAATAAAATGGAAGTCAGTCCCAGAGCCACAAGTCTTTCCTGGCTGATGACAGGTTACGTTTTTAAGGCCAGTTTTGTATACCACTCCTGTAATTTTTCTTCCTGTCATTAGCACAGTAATGTCTGTAAGGGGCAGGAGATGAGTTAGAACTTGCTGTCTCATGCCATGAATGGTCCCAGGCTGCTTGAGGTTTTTCTTCACATATATAATGAAAGAGAAATCTTTGCAATTTTAAAACCTTAAATGTAATTTTTGCTTATTATCTGTAGGTTTTATCTTCCAGCATAAGAACTGGATGCTTTGGCTACTTCACTGCTGGTGTTTGAAACTTAAAACTAAGCAATGAAGGACTGTCAAAGTTCTCTAAAGTGCTGGTAGTGCATGAGTGTTCCTGCAAGCCTGTGTTGAGATTGTCAAGATCATGATTGCATGCTCCACAAACAGGCAAACCCGTATATTGTTATCAAGGTGTAGAAAACCTCTTGTTTGTTGGTAACTAGTTTAAAATTATTTATTTATGTCATTTGACGTATCAGGTCTTGTCTCTGAAAACACATATATGCGATCCCAGCATGCAAAGATAGAAATACTTGCTGATAGGCCTTGATATAGCAATTTTTTTTTTCCAGCAGCAATTTTTGCTACTCATTGCCACCTTTGATGGAAAGATGGTGCAGGAACATTTTGCACTTACAGCAAGATTTATTTAGCCCTTTGTATTAGTCATCGCAATTGTAGTCTCTTCATCTCAGTGATTGTTATGCATACACTGACAGACAAATATTTTGGCACCGTATTTAAAGGCATAGCTAGATTACTGAAGGAAGTGATCCATTCCAGGGAGTGTATTGTGCAGAAATTTGTACAGAAAATTGTACAGAAACTTTCTGACCTTCCTTATCGAACCTGATTATTTAATTAAGGTGTATATTAAGTGCATCAGAAAAACGTCTAAAGGCATTGCAATGAGGTTAGCACAGATTTATGCCAAACATGCGTCTGGAGTTCTCCTTTTGCCTGGAGGAGCAGAAGGCAGAGCTGTGGTGTACTCCTCCTCTAATCTGAATTAGTGCTTTAATATCATCACTTTGCTTTTCAAATCTTGCCTGTCCTTATGGCTGTGTAAGTTTACTTACTAGAACTGTGAACTACTGGTTTTCCTTACAATCATTGCTATTTTTACTTGAAATCTTTCAAGGGTTGTGTTAAATGGGTTAATTTTAAAAATTATTTTCTGTTCTTTCAGTGACTCTTAAATTTATTGCCAGAATCAACAAAACTGCTCTGATTCAGACATATTTCATTATCTGTGAATATTAAACATTTTTGGCATATGGAGCAAGTAGTCAGATAACATATTTACATAACTTATTTATCTACTGTTGGAAGTCTGACCTTGTCTGGAATTTCTTGTCAGTACCCTTTTTTTCTCAGTGTGACATGTTAGATTAACCCTGCCTATCAGTTCTTCTCTGTTCACCTAATAAAGGGTGAATCGATATCTTTGAATCCGAACAGATGTATACATTTTTTCCCTAATATTAGGATGAATGTGCTATGGTTAGCAACAAAGACACACAAGTGCATCTGTTACTTATTTTTCAAGTTTGAAAACTTGAACCGCTGATTAGTTATTCATACATAAACAAAACAGTTGAAAAAATACATATGTAAGAAGAGGAAAATCTCAAAAAACTTTCTGGCAGCAATGTCAAGGAGACTACAGCCAAACTCCTTGGGCTTTGGAGCCAGCATACCCCAGGGCTGATGAGAAAGGAATCCATTTCAGAGTTGAACAATGTTAACAATTTTGTGAACTGACTGGCCTGTGTTCAGACCTTGAGCATGTTTCCTGCAAGTTAAATTGCTGTTCTGAATATCTTGTGTCTCGTGGTGTTTTCCCTGAACTCACCCTTGCACATTTTCTGAGGTTGGATGTGGGTTTGGTTCTATCACATGCACTCAGGTCTGGATTCCACCTTCATGCTTTCTTTGTGCCAGCTTAATTCCAGGCTAACAACTAGTAACTATTGATGATTTAGAGGGGAGTCAGACTTACTGGAAGAACCTGGAAACTTTAAGATTTAATACCAAAAATAAGTCTTTTGCATTAATGGAAATCGGGTGTTGTATATAAGAGTGTTGTATATAAAGAATGAGAGGAAAATACAAATTTACTCGCCCATTTATCTTGTAAAATGTCAGTCATTAATAGGGGAATAGCCCTCAGCTTCTTATAAGCAGCAGTGCAGCAAGGAGATTGTACTTAGTGTTTTGTTGGAAGCAACAGCTTATTTCCCTCCTGTTTTTCTGTCGAATTCTTCCAAGAGACTCCTGTCACTTGCACATTCTTAACACCTTGACAACTGCTAATATCCACTTCTTGCTCTTGGTCCTCAACTGACCTCTCTGGCCCCCTGTATGGAAATCATATTTCATTTCTCTCTCCCAGGTTAACATTTGTGCAGGATACAGGGCTCTGAAAAAAATGGAATGTCTTGCCTTTGATGCACGTTATTGGGTTGAGGTTAAATCTGGAAGGGGCCACTGGCTTTCAGTCCACCTGTGAAGATTATGTTACAGGTAGTATGGCCTAAAGTCTTAAACTGTTTGCTAACAAACCCCAACAATTTCTGAAAAGCCTCAAAGGCTTACCAGAAATTCCCATGTTCTGAGTAGCTACAGGTGAGCAGAAATGTTGTTGCAAGTACCCTGAGGGTGGGAGACAGACCTGATGGAAGAACAGGAATGTGATGAGGCAGCAGGTGTATTATTTCTCCTAGAAGTTCCAACCCCCCCCAGCTGACCTGGCTTCTTGGCAAGAAGTGTTGCATTAGGTTCTCCTCTCCGTTTCCAGGGAAATGTGTGGTGATTGTCCCCCTTGCCCTGGTACCTCCTTGTTGGACTGAAAAGCCAAGCCCAAGTACTCTCATAAATCCCTACATGAGCAGGGAAAGTCAGAGAGGATGATCTGTGTATACATAATAAAGTCAACACGCTATTCCCATACAGCCCTATTAAATATCCTGAAGTTTTTTGAGGATGTAGTGTGTGTGTGGAGTGTACATGGTATGTTTTACATACAGTTGTTTCAGTCTGAAATGTCCTTCCTGCCACTTTTTCTCCAGAGTGGTGTAATCTTACATGATTAAAAACCATTGCTGCTTTGCGGGTTTGCCCCTGCTCTGTAACAGAAGTCAGACAGATTCCAGTATTCAGAATCCACTAAGGTCATCCTGTGGTAATTTATTCCTTGTTTCAGATAGAGCATTTTTAAAGCATGAAGTAATGTGCATGCTTTCTCCAGTGGTTGTATCTTGCCTCTGAGAAGCTTAGTGGTTTGTGCCGACAGCAAAAAGTTGGCAGAGTAACCCTTTGTAAAGGATTCCTATTTAAACATCTCTCAAACATGTCCATAGGCTCTTCAAGGGGGCAGCAACTTCCAGTAAATTGGCAGAGGTAGAGACTGATTTGTCTCTGAATGAATGTGTGGCAATTTATAGAATCACAGAGTGCTCTGGGTTGGAATGGGTAGAGTAGGCAGCGTGAAGGATATTCTGCTATTGTGCATGGTGATAGATTAATAAACTATTAGCCTTTGCAGGAGTATGGTGACATTGAGAGGCCTCTTGTGCAAGGTGCCATTTACAACCTGCGTATTACCAATGTTCTGGCTTATATCTCTTCATGTTTATGCAAGTTGCATATATATACATATGCACACATGTTGAATACAACAGGAGAATACATGTATACATGTGTTTGAGAGCCAGTAGTGATTTTCTGTCCCCACCCAAAGCTATCTGAAAGATGGTGATTGTCAAGTGCCACATGTTAGGTGTCTGAGTGAGGCAGTTGACAATAATGTGTTGTTATTGGGAAATGTTGATGACTATTCTGACATCCAGTGATGTTCAAGAATGTAGATGAGACCTGAGTGCAGGCCATGCTGGCTTTAATCACTCTGATATACCACACTGAGAATATCAGAATGTTTTTTTTACCATTCTTTACCTTGGGATAGAGCAGCTTGACAAAAGTGCCTTTGAACTTGAGATAAAAACTAGAAAAAATCAACACATGTGATGGGTGTATTGATGTTTGGTTTGCACTCTGTGGCAAGACTGCTAGAAAATGGGAACATCCTTACACATGGACAGCCTGGTAAAAAGAAACCATTGTCAGTAAAAACTTGTGTGGGAAAATATTACTTTTTACTTTTTTTGTTGTTGTTATTTTGCCTCATGTGAAAGTTAGAGAAATCCAGGATGGTGAAAGCATGATTCATTTTAATAATAACAATGACAAATAATAAATATATCAAGTGTCCTAGTTCAGCAAG